>CM062810.1:368097380-368697380 GCA_031772625.1 Pinus tabuliformis | reverse complement strand
GCATGGAGAATGGTCAGGATTGACAGTTGATTGCCTAACCTTTCCATTTCCTAGATAGCCATGCTGATTTTGGATTTTGTTTCCTTGTTTTGTTTTGGTTGGATCTCATGTTTCCTTATCTTGCGTTGAGTTATTAGTGTTCGAAGCCCTAGTTCGAGAAACGCTCTGGAGGACCTGTAACAACTTGGGTTGAGTTACTAGTCTTGGAAGCCTTGGTTGGACAAACACTCTAGAAGCCCTTAGTGGGTTGTTTTAGTAGTCCTAGAAGCTCTCATTGGACAAACACTCTGGAATCCCAGTAAAATTTGTGGGTTGAGTTACTAGTCCTGGAAGCCTTTATTAGACAACTGATCTGGAAGCCCTGGAAGCACTGGATAGAGACCAATCTGAATATGGTTTTGTGATCTCTGACTGTGAAGTGGAACCATTGTTTGATAGGTTGAGGTGGATGGTCTCTAGAAGCCTTGGATGGTTTTGGTTTGATGTGTCCTATGATATCCCACATTCATTCTTGGAATATGCCACAGGGGTGAATGGATAAAGAGAGATTTGGCTTAACCATTCTACAGTCGGGCAGAATGTGGAAGTCCCATCCCGTATTTTGATTTTGCATCATCAATATGAGATCAATTCTCCTTGTATTTCTATGAGTATTATACTATATTATATGTGGTTTATATGGCTATGATTTCATTGGTATTTCTACTGCTATTATGATGGTTATATATGTGTTTTATAACATAAGCTATGTATGGATCTCATCTTGTTTTTACTTGTAAATGAAAGATAAATGTATCTATGACCTAATGGATGAAATGGAAGTCAATATGTTGAGGCATCAATGTCTCTTAGCGATTCTCAGCTAAGAATGAGACCCCTATGCTCAAATCTATTATTTCAACCTATAGATTACATATTCATGATATGTTTGAAAAAATGCCTCTCATGGCTAGTAGGGGTTCAGTCAAGGTCTCACTCAAGTGATTACATTTATACTATCACTTCCTTGTTATTTTATTGTTCTGAAGATGTGACTCAATTTTGGGCAATGACCTGGACTCTTGGCCTGAAAAAGTGGCTCAAATACTAGGGATGGTGGCACAACACTAAAAAAAAGAGTCCCTAGATGTTTCCTTGTAGGCTTGTGAGAGAATCCAAAGGTCCTTGGACGTTGGTATGCCCATAACATGAGAACGTAAAAAGCTTAAGTGGTCCAAAAGCTTAGTGGGACCCAAGGGCTGGTTGGCAAAAAGGTTGGATTGGTTCCTGAGGATCTTAATACTAATGTTGAATGTTTGTATGGTGTGTTTCAGTCGGTTCCACTTCCTTAACATGACTTAGGAGGTCAATTCATATCATAGTGGCCTCTCGTCGCATGTTTACCCCCGCTAACTGGTTGCTTGGGTAGCTGTTTGAGGAGGGTGTTACACTTCAACCCAAGGGTTCTCTCTAGGAGATACAACACTATAGCTGAAGATTTGGTTCTTGCCACTCTTAAAAAGGTTAGCAAAGAATGTGGAAAACAATGAAAAATTAGAGAAACCTCCATATTTTAACGATGGTGACGGAGACGACGTTGTACTCTTAGACGACACTTTCTTTGGATTAGGCGGTTATGAAGAGGAGGAGGAATATCCTTTAGATTATGAAGAAGAGGAGGAGAAAAAGGACAAATACATGGCAGACCAAGATCTAGATTGGATGTGTCAGGGCCCACTTTCTCTACTGAGTGTTTTACATAATATGTTGAGGCACCTAGAAAGGCTGCTAACGAAGTATGACCCTGACAAAGCAGTCAAAGTGGGGGACCATTTGGATAACTTCTACCTACATCTATAAATTCTTGAGGTACATTATGATGACATTTCATGTATATTTTTTCCCTGTACCTTAAACGGAAGAGATGTTGCATGGTACCATATTCTTCCTCCGAACTCAATCTAGAATTGGAAGGGGTTTAAAAAGTTGTTCCTTAAAAAGTTTGTCGATGACAAAATCCCAGCCATGTTATTAAAAGAGCTGGGAAGTATGAATATGGAGTAGAAATAAAATGTTAAATATTTTAATCAAAGGTTCAATCACATATTGAACATATTTCCTATAAATAAAAAACCTCAAGACTCCATCGCCATTAATTGTTACACTTCTGCCTTACCAACAAGCCTCGCGCAATTTATTAAGAGAACTACGAAAGGAACTTTGGATGAAAATTAAGAAGAATTCATTATGGTTGAAAAGTACTTGTGTGTAATTGGAGTCATCGTTGATGATGAACTATCAAAGGACTCTAAGGACACAGGTAAAAGGTCTTAGGCCTCCTCAAGTAAGGCCAAGGATAAAGAAGCTACCTATCTTGAAAGCTTGACCTGGACCATCAAGTCTCTATCCAATGAGCTGGCAGAGTTAAAACAAAGGTCAAGTGAGACCACCATCAGCAACAAGCCCCCAAAATTCAACTTCTTGAGAAGGGTTACCATCTCCAACAACAGAAACAATCAGCCAGTCAAGTCTTCACAAAGCTTGAATGTCAAAAGCATGGGCATGGACCAATATTGTTCTTTTCCCCAAGAAGATCATTCAAAAAAGACATACCCATAATGGAATCACAACATCAATGCTATAGCTAGGCATATCATTGGTACTGTACTTTCAGATGAGCAGACTGAGCCAACAGAAGAAAAGGATGAAATTGTTGTGATTAAAGATATTGTGAGTGTTGGACTCACAGTGAATGCTTTCAGTTGTGTATTCGTAGATGAAAATAAAACTGATGAATAACCAGCACTGGGTGAGGAACCGACTCAAAATCAGAATGGT
This sequence comes from Pinus tabuliformis, assembly GCA_031772625.1. Taxonomy (NCBI): domain Eukaryota; kingdom Viridiplantae; phylum Streptophyta; class Pinopsida; order Pinales; family Pinaceae; genus Pinus; species Pinus tabuliformis. The sequence goes on along the minus strand of CM062810.1, from coordinate 368,694,563 downwards.
CGATATAAGTTGAGAATCCAAGGTCCAATTTCCAAATGAGAGTTGACAAGGAAAAAACTAAAAGAACACTTGTTAAGGAATATCACACCGTGTGATTACTTAGCTCAAAACAATCATAATAAGTCTGGAAATACTGCTACAATGAAAATACTTTCACCAAAAGAAAGTCCACCATTCCGGAAGTATCATATAGAGTCACTCCTCCAGACAACTTGATGATTCTTGTCATGCTTGATTATAACATAGTCGAAGACATGAAGAAAGCTCATGCTAATATTTCAATAGTCGAACTTACAAGGATCGTAAGCTAGTGGGGACTACTTGTCTAAGATCTTGATCAGCCTTACTCAGGTAATAATGATTCTTCACAGAATGGATATGGTATGTCTTCTAGTTCCCTGGAGTATATTTTTAATGTGTTAACATTAGAACAAAATACACTCTGCCCTCCATTTTTATTGACATTTGAAATTTTTAATTACAATTTAAACAATTGCTTAGTTGATTCTAGTGCATATGTAAACCTAATGTCATTGTTTGTAGCTAATAAAATCAATGCTAAATGGGATAAGATATATGCACATATCATTCAGCTGTATAGGACTATTTTCCATGGTATTGGTGAACTCAGAAATATTCTTATTCACCTATCATCTAATAAATGAGTTCACTAGTTCATAAACATAGCAATTGTGGACATCCCAAAAGAATACAATGTATTATTGAGTAGGGATCGGTCCAACAAATTACATGGATATTTTTCTACTGACTGGTCACAATTATGGCTTATGTATAAGGGCAGGAATAATCAAATCTGGGTATACTCTGATCCTTACATGAAGCACACTGTGATAGCCTTTGAGGGAAATAACGAACCAATTTCTTTCACAAATAAAATATTTGGAAATTACTTCTTAGAGACTGGTCTAGGGTGCTACCTTGCTCATCCTTCCTATTCCCACCAGACACACAGTTGGAACTCCTTCCTATTCCAACTCACGGAAATAACCTTTGTATAGTAGATAGTAGTAGTACTAGTGTAGGGCATAGTTCTTGTGCATATGACGTTTGGACTTTGTTTTTTGATGGTTATAATGCACAGGACAACTATGGATATAGTTGTGTTTTAATAGCCCTACAACAAAGAAAAACCTGATCTCTAACTGCTTCGAATTCGAGTGCACTAACAACACTGCGGAATATGAGGCACTCATCCTAGGCTTACATAAGGCCATTAGCCTCAAAGTTGTAGTTCTTAAAGAAGTAAGTGACTCTAAGATCATCGTACAATAGGTAAAAGATACTATACACTGTGTGTCACCTAATTTGAAAATTTATTGACAAGAGGTATGGCATTTAATTCCTCAACTCCAATATTTTTTTATTGTATATGTTCCTAGAGTGCGTAATGCAACTACTAATGCACTAACAAATATTGCTACTAGGTTATCATCGCTTAGGGACGTTTTTTTTGTTGAAATTATTTATAAACCATATGTCCCTAATAATATTACTAATTTACACGTTTTTAATGATGACCAACATATACTCCATTTCATGGAAAACATTGATGTATTCAAAGAAGCAACCATTGACTAAGATGAGCACAATAGAGCATTGTAAGATGTAGCTTGGGAAAGAAAGGAGAACCCCATGCAGAAGGGTTTCATATCATTAGATAAGTTTTATGACTTGCAAAATCACTTTAGAGGACCAGCCAATGTCAAAACCCACAATTCCACGCTGTCACATGAGAAGATCAATCTTGGAACAGATAAAGATCTGAATTTTGTTAATCTCGGTACTTGTTTCACACCACAAGAGAGGTAAGCCTTCATATTATTATTCAAGTAGTACCAAGATGTTTTTTCATGGACATACGATGAGATCAAAACTTATGACATTTGAATAATCTACCATGTTATCCCAATTATGGAAGGGGCCAAGGCTTTTCAGCAGAAGTTGTGGAAGGTGCATCTAACACTTGAGCCCCTGATTAAGAAGGAGTTGAGGAAGCTTCTAGATGATATAATCTTTTGCAAGGTGTGACATTCTATATCGGTGTCAAATCTAGTCCCAATAAGAAAGAAGTCTGGGGAAATACGCTTGTGTGTGGGTTTTTGAAATCTCAACTGCTCCTTGGACAAGGAAAATTACCCTTTGCTGTCAATGGAACAGATATTACAGATAGTATCGGGGTCATAATTTTTTCTTTTACTTCGCGGATATTCAAGCTACAGTTAGGTTGTGGTCTCAGAGCATAACAGACTTAAAACTACTTTCCAAACAAAGTGGTGCACGTTTGCATTCAGAAGAATGCTCTTTGCGCTAGTTAATGTTGGTGCAACCTTTCAATGTGCAATGGAAATCACATTTCATGGAATGATAGGTCAGAGAGTGGTGGTGTGTATTGATGATGTCACGGTGTTTTCAAAGAAGAGATCTAACCACCTATGCCACTTGAAGCAAATATTTGAGCGATGTCGAAAATATGGGATACCTTTGAATACCAAGAAGAACATTTTTGCAGTGTCCAAGAGAAATATCTTGCAAAATATCATAGTGAAAAGTGGGATTAAAGTATAAGCTAAAAGGGTCACATCTATTATGCAAATTCCCTTCCAAGTGAACAAAAAAACCATGTAATCCTTCCCAGGGAAGAAAAACTTTCTCAGATAATTCATCTCTGATTACACTTAAATTGCGAAACCTATGGAGGAGATGGTGGGGAAGGATGAAATTTACTAGTGGGACAAAATGTAAAAGGATGAATTTTATTTTATTAAGCTATTGCAGAAGCACTAACCTTGTACAACCCAGATTTCAAAAAAGAAATCTACTCTACAACTTTTCCTCTGATACTTCTCTTGTCACCGTGCCTACATAGAAAGATGGTCAAAACAATGAGAAACACATATATTTGATGAGCGTTAACCTAGAAGGACCTGAACTTAACTATCTTGGCATTGATAAACATGCATATGTAGTCAATAAGGTGGTGAAGCACTTCCACCACTATCTTTTGAAAAATCATTGTATTATCTTTGTTTTGCACCCAACAGTTAGATTGATGTTTGTCCAACAAAAAATGGGTGAGAGAAGAGAAAATTGGATGATAGATTCACAAGAGTATGATCTATAATTCAAACCAATTCACACTATTAGGGGACATGTTCTACGTCGGTTAGCAGTAAAAGCGGTGAATGCGACAAAAGATGATCCATCCAAGTGGGAGCAAGAAATCGAGATGTGTGCCCGTATCTTAAGCATGGAAGTCTACCCTCTCACTTATCTACATGACAGAAGAGGGCAGTTATATTGAAAACAGTATCTTACCAATTGGTGCATGGGGTGCTTTTCAGAAAGCACCATAATGGAGTATTGCTCAAATTCTTGGAATCACATGATTCGAGAAAGTGTTGCATGACCTCCATGACAGATCAGCCGGAGGGCAATTCGCGGATGACACTACAATGCACAAAGTTATGTGGGATGGTTTGTATTGGCCCACATTATTAAATATTCTCACGCATATGCTCGCAAGTTCCTGGTCTGTCAGAAGTGTGACGACCGAGGAAGGATGTTAGTCACCACATTGCAACCTATTGTTATGGAAGAACCATTTCACAATGGGGTCTAGATGTCATCAGTGATGATTTTCTGCACTCATCAAAGCAACACCACTATATCCTCACTACCATAGCTTACTTCACGTGGTGGAAAAAAGTGGTTCCACTCAAGCAAGTGACTGATCAGGAAGTCATTAACTTCCTCAAACAAAATATCATCTCCAGGTTTGGCGTCTCGAATTCACTTGTTTTTTATAATGTTACGTACTTTTCATTACTAAGTTTATATGACTTTGCATTGGAAAATTATATTTTATTTAAACATTCTACTAATTACTGTCTACCAGGAAATGTTCTTGCTGAGTCTACCAATAAGAACCTTATCTGCATTATTAAGAAGAATTTTTTCTCTAAACGGAGGAACTGCCACTCTGCTTTGTTGAATGCCTTATGGTCTGACCGAGTCATGCCAAAACCTTATCTGAATAGGTCTCCTTACTTTCTGGTGTATGGAAAAGAAGCCATCCTACCCCCGAACATCTATTTTCCTACCCTTCAACTTTCACAAGAATCCCAGGTCAAGCAATGCTTATTGGTTCAAAGTAGGATAGACACCCTTCGCAAGATACAGGAAGAGAGAGAAAAGGCTAAAGAAAAGCTTTCTCTTTACCAGAGTAATATCAATAGGAGGTTTGAAAAGAAGTTTGCCGGAAAAAATAAATTTAGTGTGGGTGAGCTAGTCTTGAAGTGGGACAAAGCCCACGAAGAAAAAGGCAAACATACTAAGTTATAATCCTTGTGGATCAATCCATTAACAATGCATGAAAATCTTGGCCTACACACATATCGTTTTCAATCTTTGGATGGGAAGATTGACTCTCTTTCGGTTAATGGATAAGATTTAAACCAATATTTTCAATGATTGTCTAGGGTTGTGTCTTGCCCTATGTACATAGTTTGTTTCTTTGTTTGTTTGGTCTTGCGTTTTGTTTCCGTTCATGTAAATAAGCTTCATCTGTGAACGTGTTTTCTGGCATCTTTGTGTGTGGCTAAGTTGAAAAGAGTCTTGTGAAACCACAACATTTGGCTAACCTTCTGTCCTCCTTATTTGTTTTAGTAAGGAGAGTTTTGTGATGAACCATGATCCCTGTGTCTATTATGGAAACTTTATGCCCATACTCAGTTCTTTATGTTACGGTGTTTTTACGCTTATCCAATCAAGTAGAAGAGGAAAGGGGAAAAACCTAAACGAGAAAAAATAAATCAAAGGTATTTATATTCTTTTTTGAAGGAAAAACCTCTCTTTCACTAAATAAGTCGGCATCCCTCTTCCACCCACAAAATGAATAAGTTCCTATCAAGAGTCCTATATAAATATAGAAATAAAGGAGAAACAAGAGAAAGGCATCCTGCGCAGAGAGGTGAAGCACACAACTCCACCAAGGTATTGTCTAGACTCGCTTGCAGCAGAGCACTATTTATGGTCTTGTAGTAACTATGCCAAGGTACTATCCATGCCTCCTAGTAGTGGAGCAACAGCAAAGATGAAAAACTATACTCTGAAAATCTAAATCATGCGAACTATACTACCCTTTCCTGATTCGAAACATTGCAATATTATTGATCTTATGTCTATATTTCACTAAGAATGGATAGAAAGGACTATGTTTATTCACAGGGTAAGTGCGAAAACCAAAGTGATCTGAATGATGAATCCATACTCCCAAAGGAACTATACCTTGCACAAAAGAATCAACCTAGATAGAGAATCTGGAATTCTACTAGTGTGTCGCCAAGTGTTTTCGCTACTACAACACCCTAAAAAATTTTGGTCGACACCCAGATCTTGTATATTGTCATCACAAACATTAAGACTTGTTACATATGTTTTCTCAAAGTGTTTTTGTCCCATTTGCATGAAAATCAAAGTGTTGCCTTTTCACATGTCAAGTGTCGTACATTGAATGAAAGCTAGTTTTTGTGTTTTCAAGGGGTAATATTTACATAAATGAGTTGTTTTTACCATTTAAACATGTGTCTCACTCATTTCAAAAGTTTTAAGCATTGTTGTACAAACTTCATCACGATCATCACAAAGTGTATCTATGGTGTCGCCTTTGTTGTCACAAAGTTGTCGCACTAAGGGAAGTATGTTGCTCATGTGTTTTGGATGATCTATGTTGTGTCATCAAGTGTTCTAAGTGTGCGATCACAATAAATTCTTGTCATTGTTCACATCAGCTTCATGGATCCCACACTTAGTCAAATTCCAAAAAAATCCAAACTAAGCAACTTAGCCTCATCCAACCCTCATGAACTACGCATTACGTAGTCTTAGCCCTCAGGAAGAAACCCTGTCTCTTCGTACTACGCAATGCATACTTCCTACCTCCCCAGATTGTGCACTACGTAGTCTCAGTACTCAAGCCTGACCCCTGAGCTCCAAAACTGTGCAATTCATCTTGCCAGCCAAGCCTGAAATGTGTGTTGCACAGTCTCAGTCCTCAAGCCAACGCTTGAGCTCTTGAACTGTGCAATTTTGCAGTCACCTGGCCTCCTTTTCCTTCCAGCACTGGGTAGTGGGCAAATTCAATCATCAAGCCCCTCAACTTGGCTCCTTGAGCTCCCTAACAAGGCAATCATCAATTCCAATCTGGCCTAAACTGCACATTGCGCAGTCTCAAGGATCACACCTGGCCCTTGACTTCCTGAGCTATGCAATTATGCAGTCATTAAGCCTCTTGCTTAGCCTACCACCCGATTCCAGCTCAATCAGTGAATCATCATGTACCATCTTAAACTAGGGATTTATCATACTGATGTCGTCTTGTAATGAGTGAATTGCAGATGGATGAAATCTATCATGCTATGAAAGGATGATGAAGAAGGAGATGGAGCAGGATAACATGCTTGAAGACACATGTGTAGCTGAAGATGCTATTTGATAAATCACGAGAATGAAAAGGGACATCAGTTTGCGATCGAAGATCAAGACTTGATAACACTAAATACTCCTCATCTTTAAGCAATTTGGAGGTGGATAGAAGATCATTCTCACGAAGAAACATAGCAAGAAGAAGCAAGAATTACTTGACATTACCATGTCATCATGCAGTCCATGTCATCAGTGTCATGTCATGTCATGTCATGGGTAATCATATGCCACATAATTTTATGGATTATGTAAATTCTTATTCAAAAATGTATTGTAAAGTGGAAGTCCAAAGGACATGTATAGAATATGAAGAGCCATGTAAAATATGAAAAGTCTACGAGAAGTCAAACAGTCATGAGGGTAGTCAAAGAGTCATGAGGGAGGTGAAGGATCACCCCATTGGTTATATATACACCCTCATTGTATAAGCAAAGGAATTTTCACCTTGGCTCCTCCTATAAGGAATCGAAAAGACAAGCTAGTTCTTTTGGGGAGCAAGTAGTGGCTCCAACTCTCCATTATTGGAGCTAGTGGTGTTCATTCTATACATGCGTCTTGGGACTTTAACTTAATATATGAAGCCTGATGGCCAACACATTTTTCATTCATGGATTATGAATATTTGTAAGACTGTTCCGTGACTGTTTATAATTCATGTTTTTTTACACCTATACTAAAGTAATTAAACCATTTCAGTTATTTTACTGCTTATCATATTAATAGTGTGTTGTAATCATTACAATGATCGTCGCATCTTTGTGGACTATTCTGTTGGATGTTAGACAGATCTCTCATGTTTATGTGTCTTCGCTAGAGTGGTACTACTACCTCTCTCTTAGAGGCTCACTTTCTTTTCCTCTCCACAGTAGAAGAATCTTGACACACCTACAACCAAACACTTAGCAGGCACACTCACTTGCTTTTCGAAGGCTTGTATGCATTCCTCTCTCTTGTTGGCAGTTAGAGGCAAGGAAAATCTTTAAGAAAATGGTAACCAGGTCATATTCTGGATGGGGCTCCTATCCCAAATGGTGTGAGGTCTAATTGGGACAACATATTAGGGAGATCCCTTTGAATGTTGGTAGGTCCAACACTGTCAAAACCTTGGTAGGGAAAGAGAAAGACCTACCTCCCTACCATTTCAGATATTTCCCCTCAAAACCATGATAATGTCATCAATTACAATATGAAGCACATGTAGGAAGCATAATCTTTTTTATATGAATGATCCACCAATGCATGTAGATTGAACTAACCTTTTGGAAATTAGAAGTGATATATATACCATGTTGATTAGGAACATTATACCTTAAATAGGGCTAGGTGACTTATTTGGCCTTCATGTTTTAGGTCTATAAACTCTAGCTATATCATATAATGCATTGTTTTAATGAGAGTTTACCACCCTTTTATCCTTATCACAATAAGCTAGGTCTCATTGGATATTTTAACCTTGGTAGGCAAGGGAAATTTTAGGGGCTAATATTCGCCCATGGGCTAATTTTCTATACTTTTTCCAAAAAAAGATTCACTAATTTCCATTTTTTTGTAAAAATGATTCACCCAAATTTTATAGAATGAAATTATTTTACCCTAAAAATCGCCAAAAAATTATATATAGACTATACAAAAATATTATAAATTTGAATATTTTTACAAAAATATCTCCAAACATTTTATAAATTTCATATTATGGACTAGTGGGATTCGCCAAGGTCTCTAAATTTTAAGATAAATTTTCATCCTTAAAATTTTCCTTGTTGGTAAGTAGAGTGCAAGAACTCCCTCCCTATCATTTGGTCTACTACAACTTAATACCACGATAATGTCATCAATTACAATAGAAAACACTTTTGGAAGTCATTGTGTTCATATATAGAGTATAAAAACCTAAAACATGAAGGCCAATTGAGTCATTTATCGCTAGCCATGGTAATAATGCACCCAAGGAACATGATATATTTATCATTTTTAATAGCTAAAAGGTTAGTTCAACATATTTATCATTTTTAATAGCTAAGAGGTTAGTTAAACCTATGTATATTATGTTCAACATGCTTGTATTGATGGGTCATGTATATTTATTCCCTAACGAGTGATAAGTTCAAATATGATGAGAAAAGATTGGTTTCAAATTTAACTTTAGTGGCCCATTAAAACTATAATATTAATATCTTTAATATTATATAATACTTTTATTTTATTTGATTTTATTTTTATATATAGTTTTTTTTATAGTATAATATTCATTATATTAGATTTTTTTAATGTAATATTTTTATAAAGATAATTTTTTATTTTATATATTAATTTGAGTATTTTAAAATTGAATAAATATTATTAATAATATGTTAATTTTGAAAGTATTTGTATCTAACAATTAAATAAAATAAAAATGACTAAATATATATCAAATTTTACTATCATACCTAGTGAAACTGTAATATTAGTATTTTTATTGAATTTATTTATACTATCATGCCTAGTGAAACTGTAATATTATTATTTTTATTGCATTTAATTTTATTTATTCAAATATTTTTATAGAGAATTTTTTATTTTTTAGGGTTACTCTAACAATTGATATAGATTTATTTTACGATTCTTGACCTTAAACATTCCGTCGTAGTCATTTAATAGGCTAATTAATGAAAAATGTTTTAGCTATATTTTAAAAGCATCTTAAAATTTGACTATTTACGTTAATTTGTTGAACATGGTTAGAATCCATGGTCTTACCAACTTTGTATAACCGTGTATCGAATTCTCCACAAAAATTAAAGTCACATCTCCATAATTGCAAATTAGAAATTAGAAAGAGTAAATGGGTTGTTGTGTTTCGACTTTAGCAGCTTCGATGCCACAAAAGTCGAAGCATTTGAGTCAACGATGTGGAAAAGTTAATGTGCGCACTAACGAAAATACAGGTGAGAGGAGCCGTCCATAACTCTGCATTTAATTCAGAAGTTCGTATCCACCACAATATTTTAAATTTTGCCACTCGGAATATTTAGGTTTGGACAGGAGAATCGGAAAAACGCACTAAAGATTGCAACGGCTCATACAATTCAACACGTCGCACGAGCTCGCTGAAATGCCATTGGTTCACGTCAGAGGGCAGTGGAATGCGGTAACAGAAGGTGTGACCATACACTAGGAAATTCGAGTAACCCTAGGGAAAATATGTCAGAGGTGATTTCACGCCACAGCAAGACCATAACCAAATAATAAAATTGTCACAATCGACACGTTGTGACAAGAAAAACGTGTCTCTCAGGGCATCCACATTATAAGTGTAGAGCTCCAATTCAATCACCACACAATTCTTCTGTCCCTCTCTCTCCATCGAGGCATTCTAGTTTGAGAGATGGCCAACAAGGGCCTTTTTTCTGCACCAACTATTAGAGTGGCCGCTCTAGTACTGGTGTTGTTTTTTCTGGCGGAGGCCGAAGCAACGAAGAAATTAGGTCGAGAGACGATAAGCCACCTGCACTTTTATTTTCACGACCTAGTGTCGGGGAAAAATGTAACGGCCATGAAAGTGGCCTCGGCTCCCACCACGATCCATTCGCCCACTCAGTTCGGCATGTTAGTGGTGATGGATGACTCCCTAACTGAAACGCCGGAGTTGAGCTCTAAATTGGTGGGCAAAGCGCAAGGTATCTACGTTGGCTGTAGCCAAGAGAATTTGCATCTGCTCATGGCAACCACGTTTGTTTTCGAGAGCGGCAAGTATAACGGCAGCACCCTCGTCATGGTGGGGAAGAATGCGGTTTTTGATCAAGTTAGAGAAATGCCGATTGTGGGAGGCAGTGGATTGTTTCGGTTCGCTCGAGGTTACGCGCTCGCCCACACTCATTCCTTCGATTTAACCACTGGCAATGCAGTCGTGGAATACAATGTCACTGTTCTCCATTACTAGCTTCTTCGATTGCATCCATCTATCTGCCTAGGGTATAATTTCATTATATTCCGAATTTTGCCACATCGTACTATAGCGGTGAAATATAATTTCATCACATTACCTGTTTTGCCAATAAACAGTGTTGTGATCTTTAAAAGTTTCTTTAGTTTAAGAGTAATTAGCTTATGTCTTTCTTCAATAAAAACTCTACAGCACAGCTGTTGGTGTAAAGGTGTAAAACTGGAAATTTAATAATCTGGAGTAGATGATAATTCTATGTTATATTTTTTTATTTTTATCTCTGGGTTTTGTTGTTGGTTTCTTTCATACAATTTTTTTAAGTTAATTAATAAATTTATGATTTAATATTAATGTAAATATATTTTATTTCTAATTTATTAATTTATTATTTATTATGTATGGAGAAGGACGAAAATTTTAAAATAAAAATTTATTTTTAAAATTTTATATGACCAGATTATGTATGTTCTTGTCGATTTAATAGTTAAATTGTTATGAGGAGATGGGTCGGTCTCTTGTCTGATATACAAAGGTTTTTATACACTAATTGTACAAAGGTTTTTATACACTAATTGTACAAACCAATTGTATTTGGGTTGGGGATGACGTTAAAATAGATAATAATAATAATAATTTTTAAAAAATATTAATTTTTATAGATTTCATATATATGTATGTTATATTTCAACTTCATATCGAAGATGAAAGTATTTACAAATCTTCCTAACATGTAGCTTAGCTTACTTTAGGATAGTTTAATTCCCAAAATGGCTTCCATCCTCTGCCACAGCGTCTTGGCAAGTTTGACTGTTAGGAAAATACTGTACTGTATTGCAGGGCGATCCTTAAACCTATTGGAGATTCGGCTCATGGAAGGGCCCAGCCACAAACTCCACCGTTGTCTTTGTGGCGGGCCTTCCAGGACTAGAAACTACAATCGCGTTAAGGATTTGGGGCCAGGGCGATCCTTAAACCTATTGGAGATTCGGCTCATGGAAGGGCCCAGCCACGAACTCCACCGTTGTCTTTGTGGCGGGCCTTCCATGACTAGAAACTACAATCGCGTTAAGGATTTGGGGCCAGTGCAGGTTTCACTGTTATATAGTTAGATGCTCTCTCAAATTAGTGAATTCACCAGAAATCTGTGGATACAAGTTCTGCGAGTCAAGGCAAAGTAATGTGTACTTTCCTCAAAATGTGCCTAAGCCACGAAGCTCGCTTTGCCAAAACCCTATGGTTCTCAAAAGGCCGTGCTCTGAAATAGGTTTGTTGTGTGTGTCCGCAGTCAGGATGACTGTCTGCCAACTTTCGTCAGTATTATGACCCGGTATTGGGATTTATGTCTCTCGTATATCATGTTTGAATGCTTTCAAAATTAGATATTAAGAAAGTTTATAATTAATTACATCATCTTGTTCGACCGCGAGGCCAATTTGTTTTTACTTCTCACACATCCTACGATATACGATATTATACCGAGAGAATCTCTAAACGAGTTATGTTCCCTGCCGTATGGGATTTGAATGCTGAATATTCAAAAGCATAAATTAGAAGCAAAGTTTATAAATAAATTAATACATGGGCTTCATGGACCACCGGTTTATATTATATACTGCTTACATATTTTTACAATTTAATAATATTTAAGCACAGGGAGAAGAGAGATGATAAATTCAAGTTGCAGGGGGTTGAGCGGCGCTTTGCCACCTGGTGGGAGAGAAGTTCTCGCAAACTCGCCAACATAATTTATATGAAGAAAAATAAAAAGACAAAGGCACTTCATTTTGAATAAGATAATGTTAAATAAAAATGAATGATATGAAGTTTAAAATTCCTTACCACTTCAATTTTAATATAAAATGTTGATATAATGTAATGTTAAGAAATTTATTTTAAAAAACATCAAAATGATAAGAGATTTATTAAAAACTAATAATAATAAAATAAATTATATGTTAATTTTTTAATCTCGCTCATTTTCAATATCGAGGGAGTGGGATTATTGTATTGGGAGTGTTTTTTCTTTGGGTAGGGATTATAGTTCTCTTTTTTGTGGGTGTTTTTTTTATTATTTAATGTTTATCTTCTTTTTCTCCTTTCTAGACTTTTTTGTATGAGGGGTTACCATATTCTTTGCTTGTCATTTTTGTCTATTTTATTCTCATTGCCCTTTTTAGTCATTATTAGGCTATTTCACTGCCATTCAAAGTATAAACTTGAGAACATTTCCTAGGTGTCTAATAACCATAGCAACCATAGGTTTTCCATTTAGAAAAAAATTATAATCCATTCACATAAGTTAATTCCCCTATTCACTCTTCTCAAGGTGGCTAAAGGGAGAGCCAAGTTTGTAGTGCAATGATAATCCAACAAAAGTTCACTTTGTGCAAATGATGCTTAGGTAGCTCAATAAATCTCCTTTTATTGGAGATAACATACACTTAATTGTACTTTATTTTGACTAGCGAGTGGAGCCATGCATGAAAACCTCATTATTATCACGAAGAGGGCACTCCATAAGTGTATGCATGAATTTTACTAATCTCCACTCACATGAGACACCAATTAACAAGGACTAGTTATTTCAGTGCATATTCACATTTCTCTAGATTCACTATTATAATAGTCCAGCCATGTAAGGTATATTGCATTAAATTGTATTGTATTCTCTCATAATTTTCTTTTTTTTGAATGAATAGAATTCATGAATTCTTTCTTTCTCAATTTTCATTGCTCTCTTTCTACTTGCATTTTTTCTCATTTACTTCTAGATACGTCCATAATGTTCAAGTTTAGCTAGAACTTAACATGGTATTAGAGCCCACGGGATCTAAGAACAAGGAGAATATGCAATCTATTGTAGGTATTGAAGATTCGAGCTATTGAAAACAATGGAGTTTCCACCTTTTGCAATTTTCATGTCATATAACTATTTTAAATGGAATTCAAAGATTGTACTTCATCTCAGACGTAGAGGATCATATCAAATAGCCATGGAAGAAGAATATTGAACCAACTTCCACACTTGAAAATTACAAATATTTCTACCGTATGGACAAGGCCTTTGATCTCCTATGATTATCACTTTATTCAAAATTGTTGTTTCATGTCAAACGATGCATGACTTCAAATGTATTTGGAGACACTCTTTCGGAAGCGGGGTGAGATGTGGGGCCATGTATTTGAAGTGAGATCAACTCATTATATCCAAGGAGTTTTGAAAAGAAATAATATTCCTTCACAAGGTTTAAAGCATTGTTACTCGAGTTGAAAGAATGTGGAATCAATAAATCCAATAATGAAAGACAATTAAATCTTTGCATATTATCAAAATTTGGTACAGAGTATGTTATATTTGTCTCATGTTTTCACAAAGTCAGATTTCCAATAGCACCAACTTGGAATATTCCCACACTTTATGCTTTTATTGAATCCCTAATATATGAGTAAAATGAGTTCATAAAGATTGGTTCGTTGAAAATTTCCAAATCCAAGGCACTTGATGCATGAAAGGGGAAATGCAAACTCAAAATCTAATCAACAATACAAAGGAAAAGGAAAGAAAAAAGAACCAAATCCTAGAAAGAGAGGCAATCCCAAACCTCTAGATACATCCACTATCTTTTAGGAAAATAAGGGAAGGAAGGGGAAACCAAAATAAAACTATTTAAAATGTTGTTACCATATGGAATCATCAAGCATGATGAAGATAATTGATCTTATGACATAAACACTTCAATGGAACAATCTTGGTGACTGAATTCTAGAAATTGCCAAGAAGAAGTAGGGAGAAAGAGCACACGAAACAAGAGGAAATGCACATACATTAATTGCTATTCATTATTTTCCTATACATGGATTATAAATTGGATTATTTAACATCACATGGAAGCCACAAAAGATGATCTGTCATCCTTCAAAACATATGTTGGTCCTCTTATTCTCATGGGATATTATTCTCCAGTATAAGAAACTGGACAAGGAAGGGTAAATATTGGAGATGGAAATTTTGAGGATGTCTTACATATTCTAAAGATCTTAGTAAACATTCTCTCCATATATCAAATGACATATATCAACGTTGGAAGGTGCGTTGAACTAACGCCAGATTTTGTTAGCATATATGACATGAAAGGTAAATCCAAAATTGAAGTTGGTAAGGTAAATCATTAGTCTCATATGTCCACCTTTTCTAAATTTGTTCCCTAATTAGATTCCACTTTAATATTGAAGCATGAAAAAGATGAAACTATAATTTGGCCTGAAATGTTTGGACACTTGAATTTCATACACATGCAACAACTTAGTAAATAGGGTATGGTGAATGATCTACCTGCCACAAAATTTTCAGATTGAAAGGGAAAGGTGTTCTCTTCGAAAGCATCGATTGGAAAAAATTTGCAAGGGGTATGTATGCGGGGCATAATTTCCTTTGGAGTTGTTCATAGTGATATTATGGGACCATTTCTAGATCCTTATGTAAGCAAAGCCACATGTGTACTCATATTCATAGACAATTTCACAATTACACATGGGTGTACTTTCTCAAAATTAGAACTGAAGTGTTTGAAAATATGGATACTTTCAAAGTGAATGCCAAGAATTAGTTTGGAAATATGATCAAGATACTTTGTACAAATATTGGGATGGAGTATGTCAACAAGGATTTCCAAAATTTTTGTGATAAAGTAGGAACACAATTGTAGCACATAGTTCCTTACACTCTACAGTAGAATGATGTAGCCAGGAGGAATAACAAATCTTTGAAAGAGATGGCCAATCGCATGTTGCATGCATGGTCCCTTCCTTCCAAATTTTGTGATGAAGAAATCAAATATTGTTCATACATAAAAAATATATCTGCTTACAAATTTATTACAAGAAAATCACCTTTTCAAACACGAAGTGGCATGTAACTGGAAATCAAACATTTTTGCATTTGCGGATCTTGTGCATGTGCCCATATTACTATAGAAAATAGGAAGTCTTTGGAGCTTCAAAGAAAATATTACATCTTTGTTGGATATGTAGATGGTGTAAAGGGATACAAACTACTAGATCTTTCAGCGAAAAATTTATTCATTGAGAGGAATGTCTACTTCGAAGAAAGTCCACTATGTATAATGAATAAAATGCAAAGAAATTGTGCTTCCTCCTATAGAAGATATAAAAAAATTTGCATCATGTCATTAAGATCATATTTCATATATGATTTCTGAAGTTTATTTAGAATATCATTGGCATGCATATGAAGATTCAGATTCTTGACCATTTTTAGCACAATATTAGCACCTCATGAGTGATCTCTTAGGCTATCCTTCATTAAGATATTAATTTGAAGAAGTGCATAATGCACTCATATCTACATAACCATTTATTCCCATGCATTAGTACATGATTCTAGCATCCAACCCTCGGAATTACGTAGCTAGCAACTGGAGGGAATCCTTTACAGGAAGTAGTTACAGATGAGGAGTACAACTCCATTATTAATAACAAAGCTTGTGACTTTCTTCCACTTATTTTAGATTGTAAAAATGTCAAACACAAGTGGGCCTACATGAGAAAGAAAGAATCAAATGGAGTCATGAGTGTTGCAAATTATAGCCATGGTTGGTATTTCCATCAATGAAATTAAAAGAAAGAAAAAGGATATTAAATTTGTATTTAATTATGCCCACAAGTATAAAGTTGGATCCACCCCTTGAGAAATTCAATCAAGACCCTTTGAGGCACCCATTCAACCCCCTCTTGATGAATATATATATCAGAGTCCATATCCTCATTTGGATATCGAATTATCTCAAGGATCATCTCTATTCTAATCACAGAAAGAAGGTAGCAAAGGATACAATTCAAGGGGAGGGACTTGGCATTCGTGGAGGGAACTTATATCGTTGGTTCTTTCTTGATAATCTATTTTGGTTGATGTACTCGATGAACTAGATATTCTCTCATGAGGAAATATTTCTTGGTTTTCTCCCTTGTGGGGGTTTTCCCTAGTCTCGGGCCTAATTTTTGTGTCTCTTGTCTCATTATTGCATTGTTATCTTTACTTCTCTTTTTCATGTATTAATGGTTGAATTTTATTTTGTTTAACTACTTAATGATAATAGATAATGTGTATGTTTAACACTCACTAATAATTGTACGTATTTATTTGTTGAAGAAAATAGTTCTAGTTTTGTGAATGCTAAAAATCAACATGGTATCAAATTAAGCAGATGACTAAGATCATGGCATAATGGATCCTCCTCAAGGTCTTGGTCTAGTTGAAATAGTTATACAAAGTGATGCAGACTAGGATTTGACACTAATGATGTTTAGCAAGAGATCATTACCAGGATGTGCTTATAGTCCTTTAAATTTTCATGAGAGGTTACATCTAGATCTTAACCTAGTCACTAAGACAAATTCAAATTTCTTGATATAGTTACCAACTTAGAAAATCATACTAGTGTGATCTCAAAGGCTTCTCAAGTGACCTAGTATTCTCCCATTATGACCTTGAATGCTATTGTAGTAGCTTGTAACTCAGATAATTGAATTTATACAAGATTCCACAGTAGCTTGTAACTTTAGACAAAGGTTAGGCTAGAGATCACAGAATTTGGTCATGTTGAAATTTCTTAGAATCCCATACCTTTATTAGAGATAAGGTAGGATTGTGCTTCAATTTAGACTATATATCCATATGACTTTTTACAATTATAGAGTCTCAAACTCATTCCCTCAGAAACTCATAATTATTTCCTCTGAATCTCAGAGGTCTCTTGGAATTTCAGACTTGTTCCTTGGATTTGTTACAGATATATGAGACTTAGATTAATTCAGATGGAGGGGTATCTTATTATTGTAAAAAGTGAACAGTACATACTAGGATGTGATCATTTATGTTTTTTAATATTGATCATCCATAGAGACTTTGATCATATCTTCAAACATGACTCATATCCCTTTAATTTGAACTTCACCATAAAATCATACTCGTACTAAAAAAGAAAGAGATTCAGACCTTTGTTGAACTTGTACATACCTCAGAGATAATTTTCAGATCTCTTCCACATGAACCATAGGCTCGGTCTTAAAATATTGGTTTCAATGTTGTAGATGTTAGTGATTCTTTAGAAGAATGTAATATTTGAGGATTATTAGGGTTTTGTTCAAACTCTAACCTACGCACTCAAATTTTCTACTAATATTCAGATAATACACATGATTATAGTCAATTAATGTATAATTCATTTGTTGATATAATACTTGTGCATAACTATTTGATGATGTGTAGGTCATTGCCCTAAGAGGATGTGCTAGGTTGCGTACTGAGAATATTGATCCTTTGGAAGCTAAAGAAGGCTTAGGGTTTGGAAGATAAGGGTATTAATTTGTTTGTCCTTTGAGATTTTATTGTTCTAAACCATTAATAAGAAAGATGTGTGTATTGATGTCATATAGTCTTGATGGGTCCTGATGATGGAGTAAAGTTACACATGATGGTATTCATCAAAATGTAAATGGGTGCCTGCATGGGTTGTTATTAATATATGAGGACAAAATGTTGCAGATGATTGTGTTGCTACTGAGTTTGATAACTGTACTAACATATTGTTGATGGTTCTAGCTAATTGAGGATATAATATTATTGTTGCTAAAACTTTGTTGTTGAAAGACATGTAAACAACTAGAGCTCATGAACAAACCTTGAAATTGATTTCTTCCATTGAAAGAAGAATCCCTATATCCTTGATGATGTGAATTCCTTGAAGATTTAGGATCCTTAATGATGAGGATATGGACAAAATTAACTACTTGATGAGTTGAATGAGATTTATTGGACCTAAGAAGACTAATTTCAAGAGGGAGCTCACATTCTTGAGAGATAAGTAATTTGTTTTTATTCCATTATTATTATTTCATTATGAGTCTCTTGTCTTTGTATATCTTTCTTAGCTATATTTATTTTTTCATGGCCTCCTAGTGAGGATTACAAGTACATAATGAAGAATTCCATGGTGTGGAAATCATTGGGAATGCATGGAAAAAATATGTGACAAGAAGAATCACGATTGGATGAGCTTTACACTCAGAAAGAGTAGACAAAATTAGCATGATTGAAGCGTGTTTTGATCCTTGAAGAAATAAAGTCTGTTGTGACTATAAAGTTTTGATAGAAATGATGATCCAAATCTTTTGAAGATGAACATGTTGTGTTAATGATATGCTTCTTACTAGAGCTAAGGACCTTTATGCCTAGTGTCAGAGGGAGCTGATTGATCATATGATTGAAAGTGTTACAAGAACTTGCTCTTGGCATGATGGATTATGAGTCCATGAACATCTCCATGTTGAAAAATCTAAAGAAGTTGGAAGATTTTGTTGACTTGATTAATCCTTCTAATTGGCTTGATGCATGAATTTGCGAACTCTAAAGGTGGAAGAACACTTTTGAGTTTTGTCCTAACCAAGATGACATGGATGTTTTTTTTTCATAACTGATTTGTGAAGTATTTGAAGTTGTTTGTTAGCTTGCATTGACTAAGGTATGTCTCCAATAATGATACAAGGCTATATGGGTATACAGATTCATACAGGACTAGGAGTGTTATAGATAGAAAGAGCACATCAAGGTGTTTCTTTAGCTTGGGATCTACCATGATTTCCTAGATGAGAAGGAAGTCGAGTTCTATCATTCTCAGTAAACTGAGGAAGAATAGATTATAGATAGTATGGAAGTGTGGTTATGAAATATCCTTGCATATTTTTTTTTATCATGTTCCAGATATGACCATGATATACTGAGATAATCAAAGCAGGATCAGACTTTTAAAGAATCTAGTGTTCCATGATAGATTGAAGCACATTAAGGTTTTCTACCACTACGCCAAATATATGATAAAAATAGGAGTAATGATGCTACAACACATCTCCACAGATGAGCAGGTTGTCGAAATTCTAACAAAGTCATTGCCCAAACTGTTTTTCTTACTCTTTATAGACCAAGTCAATGTGTAGGAGAATGTATCCCTCCTTGGGAGGGAAAACAGATGATTAAGAACACTAAGTATATGTTCTTTCCCCAGTATTTTGACTAGCCATGGACTTGGTGGGGGGAAAGGAGAAGAGGTGCTCTTGGGTGTGAGGTTACTCCTTCGAGCCATGGACAAGTCTTACTACATGCCCCAATATGCATCCTACCTGCAAGTCACCTTCATGTCATTATTGACTAAGGGACATCTTGAGATGGTTAATCTTGTCAAGATTTCCACCCATCTGGAGAGTGGGTGAGGAGACTTAAGTGTGTGTGGTCTTTACCAAGGTTGAATGAGACTACCATGGCCTTGGATTTCGTAAATTTATCTCCCCTAAGAGTTGGATGTAGGTCTTTTACCACTTGATTGTTGAGGATTGAGCTAGGTGAGAATCAACGAGTGGACATATGGTGTGTGTGATCTTTACCAAGGTCAAATTACCTCCCCTATCATTGGTTGTGGATCATTCTTCTTATATGAATAAAGAAAACATTATCTATCTAAGATTAGATGAGATAAGAGGTTCCCTTATGATGTGACATGTACATATGAGATGAGATATATGAAGGTGATGGAGCTTGAGCTGGAGACCAATAGCATGTGTGTGATCTTCACCGAGGTCATATATGACTACAAAGGACTTAGTTTTGGTAAATTTAACTCCCCTATAATAACTTGTGGATCAAGAAATTATTTCTCTACTAAGATGAGATCGAAGGTGCAGTTGGAAACTCCTCCCTAGCTGAGAGCGACTATTGAAATCAGAATGTGATGTTATCTTCTTTCCTTAAGATGAGACGTGTACGTATGAGGGAGAATCAAAATACCTCATTGGCTAAGAGGGAGAATTGAAAAGTGTATCCATGGTAAGTATTTTTATCAGTGAAATTAAATGAAAGGAAAAGGAAATTAAATTTGAACTTAATTACACCCAATAGTATCAAGTCATCTCCACCCCTTGATCAAGTCAGTTGGCCCCCTTTGAGGCACCCATTTGAGCCCCTCTTGATGAATATATATCTGTGATTACATATCCTCATTTGGAAGTTGAATTATCTCAAGGATTATATTTGTTCTAAACACATAAATAAGGTAGCAAAGGACAAAATTCAAGGGGACAAGATTGGCACTTGCGGCGAACACTTATCTGGTCAGATATTTCTTGATACTTTATTTTGATTGATGTACTTGATGATTTTAATATTATCTCATAAGGAAATATTTCTACGTTTTCCCCTTGTGGGGTTTTTCCCTGGCCTCAAGCCTAATTTTTGTGTCTCTTATCTCATTATTGTACTATTATCTTTACTTCTCATTTTCATGTGTTAATGGTTAAATTTTATTTTGTATAACTACTTAATGATAATAAATAATGTATATGTTTAATTCTCTCTAATCATTTTATATAGTTATTTGTTGAAGAAAATAGTTCTTGTTTTATGAATGCTAGAAATCAACAATGAGTAGATACAAAGCCTAGTTGTTGGCCAAAGGATTTTAGTAGATTCATGGCATCAATTATGATGATCCTTTTTCTCCAGTGGTACTGAATGGGCTCTATTCAGTTAGCTCTTTGCATTGCAACAACAAGAAGGTTGGAGTTTCCCTACATGGATGTGAAGAATGCATTTCTTCATGTACATTTTCCTGTAGATTCAAAAACTCATGTAATTTTACAAAACACGAGACAAGAATCTACTCCAATTTAAACAACGGAAACCAATAGATCGATGAAAACAATAATCAACAAGAGGAACATAATCAATGAAAAATAACAAAATATTTCTGTAGGGAAAGCAATTGCTCAGAACCCCGACTATCTATATTGTATTAATCAGAAATCCAAGACAAAAATACAATTTTTGTTCTCACTAGAACAATCCCTGCACAAGTATAACTAACTCTCTACCTCACAAGCCCGCTCTAGACAACACTTAGCCAATTTTGATGTCTTCCAAGCCCCTATTTCCTTGCACAATTCCTCAGAGGATCAACCCATATTTAATTTGGAAATCATGCTTCCAAAACTACACAATCCAAACTTAGGTCCATAACTAATTGCATGCATGATCTGTACAACTTAGAAAATCATACAACGGATAATACATTCTCCCTGCACTATAGTCTCAACTGGGTCTTTCTCTGAACTGACATGCATGAGTTTCTCTTGAGTGAATCTCCAGTTAGCTAGAGTAGCACTGAGGATGCACCTGTGGACCAACTCACTACTAGACCTCTACTAGTTCCACAGACATTTAGAACTAATTTAACTAACTATAACTCATTCAAATTGATTTATCTAATTACGACTGAAATAAACTCATCCTGGACCCCTAAAATTTAGAGATCACACATACATGACTATAGAAAGACTTCCAACTCGAAATTCCTAAGTTAATTAAGTCAATTAAACTTAATTAATTATTTACAAGTTGTTATGAGAATTGAATTCGATTTTAATTCACAATTTAATTCAAGGACAAATTAAACTGGAATTTCTTGTTTCCATTTCTCAACACTCCCTTTCAACAAGAAAGGGATTATCAACTACCACGATCCTATCTCTGTGAAACTCAAATTTATGTCTTGATAATTCCTTTATCAAAATGTCAACATCTTTCTCCTCTGCAAGAATGTACTCCAACAACATAATCTGCCTCAACACACAATCTCGAAGATGATGATATTGGATGTCAATATGCTTCGATCGATCATGAAAAAATGGATTTTTAGAGAGTTTGATACAACTCTTATTATCACAGTAAATCACACTTGGATCCATCTGCTGACCAAACAAACCAACCAGAATCTTCCTCATTCATATGGCCTCACATGCTGCTTCACTTCCAACCATGTACTCTACCTTTGTTGAACTAAGTGCAACTAATATTTGTTTCCTATTGTACCAAGAAATAATTGTTGGCCCAATGCTAAAGATCCCTCCTGATGTGCTCTTCATGTCGAATGGACTCCCTACCCAATCTATGTCAATGAAGCATTGAAGCTTCACTCGATCTATCCATCTATACCACAATCCATACTGAGTAGTGCCTCTGAGGTATCTCAACACATGCTTGGTCTCCTTCCAATACAGCTTGGTCAGCCTAACCATCACTTGACTAAGTTAGTTAACTGCATAGCATATGTTCGGTCTTGTGTTTAGAAAATACATGAGTGAACCCATAAGCTTCCTGTAAATGGTAGCTTCCACTACTTCACCCGAAGTAGCGTCCTCCTTCCTCCTGTTACCCACTAGAGGATTCTCCATGGATTCACTGCCCTCCATGTGGAACCTTTTCAATATCTCATTGGCATACTTGTCCTAAGAGACAAAAGGTTCCCCATCACCTTGCCATACTTCCATGCCCATAAAGTAATGCATGAGCCCCAAGTCCTTCATCTCGAACTCTCTTGCAAGATCCTCCTTGCAAGACTTGATCATCTTATCATGACCTTTCATAATCAAATTGTCGACATATAAAACAATGATGAACAATTTACCTTCCATCACAATGTGGTACAAGTTCACATCTTCTTCACTTTTGGTGAAGCGCAACCCGGTGAAGTAGCTACCGATCCTGGTGTACCAAGAATGGGGTGCTTGCTTTAGCCCATACAACACTCGCTTGAGTCGACACACATGTGACTCATGGTCAAAGGTCTCAAAACCTTTAGGCTGCTGAATATACACGTATTCCTCAATCTTGCCATTAAGGAAGGTTGTCTTTACACCATCAGATGTATCTTCCAACCCATCTGCATTGATAGTGCCAATATGGATCTGATCAATGAGTACCTTGCAATAGGAGCAAATGTCTCATCATAGCCAATCCCCTTTACCCATGAAAATCCACGGGCCGCAAAACTAGCCTTATTCTTCTCCACACTACCATCTGCTACTTTCTTGACCTTGTAAAGCCATGGGGAAATCACCACTAACTTGTCTTCTAGTCTTGGGACCACATCCCAAACACTATTACAAACAATAGAGTCATACTCTTCCACCATGGTATCAACCCAAACCGGTTGTTGGACTGCCTCCTCAAAAGAAGATGGCTTTGTCTCAACACATCCGCTCATAAGAACCATGTATCCAATGTACCTCTCAGGTGACCTCCTTTGCTTGTGTTGTGATGTGGGTGCTCTCATATTCTCTCTCGTATCCTATAATAACCTATCAACCTCTTTGGTGCACTTTCTCCCATCTCTAGAAGACTCTACCTAAGTGGATGTCTCCACTCTCGGATCCTCTGCATGTGGATGCTCCACATCAAATTGAGGCTCCTCAACCTTAGGAGCTAAAATCTCCTCAACCGCATGTAGCTGAATCTCCCTCTCAAGGAAACATCGTATGACCTTCTCCTCGTCAAATTTGATATCCCCGCGAACCACTACCAAGGATATCAAGGAACACCTTTCCTGCACTAAAGATCACATAATAGCCCCTATCCTCCAGCATGGAAATGGATGCCAAGTTATTCTTCAACTTGGGAACATACATAAAATATCTCAAGGTGAGAGGAGCACCTGTCCAGTAGCACTATACCTGCCGTTTTCACCCATCTCAATATGCATATGGAGATCCTTCTCCTCCAAGTCACTAAAGAGATCCTTGTTACTAGTCATGTGGAAAGAATCTCCACTGTCTAGGTATCATACACTACCCATCATTGATGACGCCATGCATGCAATGAGGGTAAACTCCAATTAGAATTGAGAGGAAAGAGCCTCACCCACCGCTCCTGAGGACTTTCTCTTGGACTTCTTGAGAAGTCAATTTGTAGCAAAATGTCTCAGCTTGTGACAATGAAATCACTTAACTTTCAACATATCCTTCTTCTTGGCTCCATGACAATAATACAATTTAGAATTGGATGCCTTCCCCTTTCGTTTCTTTGCCTTACACACTAAGGAACAATTTTCCTCATCATCAATCTTTGATGAGGAAGTGTTGCTAGTGTTCCTTTTGATCTCTTCTTGCATAAAATCTGACCACATTCATTCGCAATCTAGTAGCTTCTCCCTGTCATTGGTAGAGTCCTAGTAACTATGCCAACTCTTGGGGAGTCCCAGAAGAGCTCAACTCACCATATCATTCTCAGAAATGGTAATCCCAACACTTCCAATCTCATCTCGACAATGAGTGAACTTGGTCAAGTATTTCTGAATTGAGTCGCCCTTCTCCATCTTGATATTTCTGAGTTTTTCCTTCAATGCTAACTTCATATGGTCACTGCTATTCTGAAACACGTCCGTCAATGTCCTCCACATTGAGTATCAAGTTTCCTTGCAATGGATACTCGAGACAATGTGGTCTCGAACTCCCTAAAGAATAATCAGCCTCACCTTCGCCACACACTTCCTCCATTCGGCCAGATCATTAGCATCCGATGTTGGTCACTTAGGAATGTCTTGATCAATGAATTCCTTGAGGCCACTATCCTCTAGCACTACTTCCATATTGTCCTTCCATGCTATGTAATTCAAGTTTCCTTCCAAGGCATACTCGAGTCTCAAACCATAGAAAGCCATTTTTTGATCATCAAGGATGAATTGCAAATTCGAATTTCACCTGTAACCCCAAACTCGAAATCTCCTCCAGTATATTGTCTTCAGCTCTGTTACCATGTATATATTTCTACAAATCTAGCTTTGATACCTTGTAGATTCAACAACTCATTTAATTTTATTAAAACACAAAACAAGAATCTACTCTACTTTCAACAACATAAACCAGTAGATTGATGAAAAAAATATCAGCAAAGGGAAGATAATCAATGACACATAACACAATATTTTTTTGGAGAAAGGAACTAACCAAAACCTCGACTATATATATATTGCATTAATCAGAAATCCAAGATGAAAATAAAATGCTTGTTCTCACTAGAACAATCCTTGCACAAGTATAATCAACTCTCTACCTCACAAGCCCACTTTGACCAACACTTAGCCAATTATGGTGCTTGTCAAGCCCCTATTTCCTTGCGAAATTCCAAAGAGGATCAACCCATATTTAATTGGGAAATAATGCTTCCAAAAATATGCAATCCAAAATTAGTTCCATAACTGATTGCATGAACGATCTATACAACTCAAAAAATCATACAACTGATAGTACATTGTCCATGCATTCTAGTCTCAACTGGGTCTTTCTCTGAAATGACATGCATGAGTTTGTCTTGAGTGAATCACCAGTTAGTTGGAGTAGCACTAAGGATGCACAAATGCACCAACTCACTATTAGACCTCTATTAGTTCCATAAATAGTTAGAACTAGTTTATATGACCATAACTCAGTCAAACTGAGTTATCTAATTACAACTCAAATAATCTCATCCTGGACCCCTAAAATTTAGGGATCACATAGATATGACTACAGAAAAACTTCCAATTCAAAATTCCTAATTTAATTAAGTCAATTAAACTTAATTAACTATTTACAAGTTTCCATGAGAATAGAATTTGCTTTTAATTAACAATTTAATTCAAGGAAAAGTTAAACTACAATTTCTTTTTTCCATTTCTCAACACTTCATGCTGATATAAAGATGAAATTTACATGGAGCAGCTACAAGGGTATATAATGAATTCATCTTTAGTTTTCCAGCTCAATAAATCTCTTTATGCCATCAAGAAATCACCGATAAAATGATATGCTACAATGGATTCCTATTTACTCTCTCAAAAAATCATTTAATATAAATTTGATCCAAATGTTTATATGCTAAGAACATTTCACTCGTTTTTTCTCATAGTTCTCTATGTAAATGATATATTAATCACAATTAGTGCATCCTCAGCCATTTCTATAGTCAAAACTGATTTTCATGATAGGTTTTCCATGAAAAATATAGCTCTTTTTACACCTCTTCCTTGGCCTAGAAATAAGCGAGATTGATTTAGGGATCAAAATTGATTAGTCAAAGTATGTGAGATATCTCTTAGATTTCTTTCACATCATTGACCACAAGCTGATATTTACACCCCTCTTCTGATGGGTACACCTTGAGGATGGAAAGGATACTCCACTGGGTGATTGCACCATGTGCATAAAACTTGTGGGGAGTCTCTTCTATCTCACTCTCATCTAGATCTCTCATATATTGTAAGTGTAGTTACATGGAATTGTTGCATGAGATAGATTTGAAAGGTACCAAGTGCATACTCAGATATGGCTAGGGATCCATCAACTAATAGATTCATTACTCAATAGGATGTGCTTTGGATCCCATTGGTGACACTAATTCATATTGGGTTGGTAATAACTTTGAACACAAGTCCACTTTAGGGTATGTTACTAGTTTAGGTTATGGCCCCATTTGTTGGTGCAATTAAAGAAATTCATAATTATTCTGTCATTAGGAGAGGATAAACATAAAGGTGCAGTCAATGTTTCCATTCATTCCATTTGGTTAAAAAACTTGCATACTTAGCTTGGAATCATATTTCATCTTCTAACTGACATCTCACAATAATCAAACCACACTAAATGTTTGTAGAGATCCAATGCAGTGGCAATGAAGAAAACACATCAATATCCACATGTACTAGATCTAGGGATGATCCAGACTTTTGTAGGAATGCAAAAAAATACAGAGATATAGATAAATGCAAAGATGCAATACAAATAAAACTTCATTAATTAATATCAAAGAACTAAAATATGCTTACATATAGAAATGGAAATAAATTAGCTCGACTGATGGTCATGTATCTCTAAGAAGAGATGTGGTGGCTACATAGCTCCGAACTATTTTACAATGAGGCTTAATGATATTTTTATTATTGAAAAACAAGGGAAAAACCTAAAAAACAAAAACCCTAACCCCAATAGATGTAACGACAATAGTTTTTAGGCCATGTTTGGGTTAGTTGGGCAGCCAACTTCCCGGGGTCATAACTTGGTCATATTATCTTTGTTTGGTCTGTATGATACCTCGTTCGAAAGATCTCTCTAAGTAATACAAGATTTAATGCAATTTCCCTTGCCTATGGTTATGGGCTTTCTACGAACCTAAAAAAAAAACACCGTTTAGGGGGTCAAACTTGCTCGAGGCATTTAGGACCCGAAAATCTACTAAAAATACTAAATTCTGCTATAAACAAGGAAATACATGAAACTAACTGGAGGTCTAGGTGGAATAGGAACGTAGCCATGAATATACACCTGGATCAATCCTCCCTCCTTAGGAAGTAATGGTCCCCATTACATGCAAAGCCTCCATGAGGTGAGGAAATTTCTGTTGAACCTAGTCCCTAGTGAACCACTTGCCCTAATGAAGGAGTTGGCCCGCTTTGAAAACTTGATATAGTTGGATCCTCTGTTTTCAAGTGTTCTTGATCTGTGTGTTCATGATCCGATCAATTGTGGCCTATTCCATGCAGTTTGGTCTTGACTCCATTGGTGCGAATTGTTTTGCAATGTCGGATATGTCTATCAATGGTGGAAAGTATGACCGAAGGCAGTCCACATCGCATACTCGGTGCAGGCAAAAGAATGATGAAATGTTGAGGTCGAAGGCATTGTCCCCTATAGCCTTGGTGATAGTGCATGGCCCATATTAGAGTGGGAGAAGCTTGTGGTGGGGCCCAGTGAGACATTCCTTCTGGAGATGTAGCCAAACTTTATTGCCCACTTAGAACTTGTGTAGCACCTGATGCAGATCATGTCACTTCTTTTACTTAGCATTGGCTCTATTCGATATGTCATGGACCCACTGGAAGATGTTTTGAATGTGCTCAATGAATTTGTTAGCCCTGTAAGATTCAGACTAGACATGAGCCAAGTCTGCCTGAGTAGGTGCAAATGGTATGGCCACATCATTGGGACATAGCGATTGGAATCCCAATCCCATCTAAAAGGGGTTGCATCCAGTTGAGGTATGGAGAGATTTATTGTAGTTGTGCTAGACATAAGGGAGGATTTTATCTGACATGCATGGATGCTTCAAGTTGTACATGCGGAGAATGCATATGATCATCATGTTGACGACCTTTTTTTAGCCATCAGTTTGGGGGTGGAAACTTGTGGACTTAGTGGGCTTGGTATACAACATCGACCAGAGACATGACCAAAATGTACCTAGGAACATAATGTCCCAATATGATACATTGGACTCTAGGATCCCAAAGTGTACCCACACTAGTTCAAATAAGATCTTACCAGTGGCTTTTGTTGTGATACTCTTCTAGCACACTGTTATAATGGTCATCTTAGAGAATCTATCAATGACCACGAAAACATAGTTGTCGCCATGCTTAGTAGAAGGAAGGCCTGACATGTAATCCTTGGAGATGGATTCCCAAGGTGGACTAGGAGTAGGTAGAAGAGTATATAGGCCTTTCTTATTGATGGTTCACTTTTCAATGGCATAGGAAGTGAAAGATCTGATGTACTTCCCAACATCCTATCAAAGGTTTCACTAATAAAAATGCTTCTAGAGAAATGACACTGTTTTCTTCACCCAAAAATGTCTAGCGACTCGAATGTAGTGTGCTTCCCAAATAATCTTGGCACACTCACTTGAAGGAAGAAAACGGTGTCCTAGGTGGCATAATAGTGCATCCTGGAGGTGAAAATTTGGAACTTGCGTACCTTCTAGGAGTGCCTAGTATGTGTTGTCGAATTTTATATTGTTCTTGTAAAGATACAACTACCCCTCAGTCTCGTGCCAACAAGAGTCAAGCAAAGTGGTTAGCGCCATGAATAATGGTTAGTTGGGGCATTCTGCAACATTATCAGTGCTACCCTTCTTATACTTAATGTTAAAATGGAATTATTGTAGGTATGTGAACCATTTCTGATGGCGATCTTTCTACAACTTCCCCTATGTTTGTATGAACTGTAGGGATTGGTGGTCTGTGTGGATGACCATTTCCTTCCCCAGAATGTAACACTTCCATTATTGATAGGCTTGCGCAATGGAATGCATTTCTTTGTCTTAGGTGGGATACTTTCATACTATGTATGAAAGTGTCTCACTGTAATATGCGACTGGATGTCGCTGCTGAGTAAGAACTACACCAATAACATAGTTAGAGGCATCTTTCATGATCACAAATGGTTGTTGCAAGTTTGGTAATGTGAGCACTCGTGCAGAGCAGAGGTGATGGTTCAACTTGTAAAACTCCTTCTGTTGGTATCCACACGAAAAGAAATTTTCTTTCGCTCCTCCCTTGGTGACTTGACTCAAAGGCCAAGTGATATGAGACAACCCCAACATGAACATATGGTAGAAGTTGGCAAGACTCAAAAAGTTACAGAGATTTGTTAAAGTGGTTGGGGTTGGACAATCCCAAATGACTTGTATCTTGGCTGGGTCCATATGCACACCCCAGTCATTAATGATGTACCCTAATATTAAACCTGGGTCATACCGAAAGTGCATTTCTCCAATTTGGCACGCAACATATGTTGTCGAATGGTTTTGTGGACTTGTCTAATGTGGTGGAGGTGCTCTTCCAAACTCTGGCTCAAGATCCGAATTGCGGGGGAGTCATAGGGGGCCGACAGCCCCCCACTTTGGGGGGTCACACGGGGGGCTGCAGCCCCTCCTGTCGGGGGGTTTGAGGAGGGTGGTATCCCCCCCTCTACAAGGTCATGCAAAGCGCTCCATGGAAAAATATTTTGTACCCTATATTAGGTGGGCAGACATACCTGTTGGCATTATGTTTCTGGTATGGCTATATGTTACAGATGTTGTACTTGATGGCAACTCTCGTGGCAAGGCTCTCAATTTATTGAAAATTAAGAAGTACACAGGTAATCAGTGCAGAAGGTGCGTACCCGCAGGTAAACCATGCAGCAACCGCGTCCCGAGACGCAGGCCAGCCGTTCAGGAGGTGCGTCCACCCAGTGCACACATTTCAAGGCAGAGAAAAGCACACGTGGGGGTTTCTTGTGTTTTACTCCTGGTATCTAGCCGAGGGTATTGTGTTATTATGGTGTCGGCTCGTGGTATTGTTCCATGATTTAAGGAGGAGCTTGCCTATATAAAGCAAAGGAGATCACTTGGCTAAGTATCTTTTGAAAATTGAATATCTTTAGATCTGAAATATTGGGTTATGGTCTTAAAAGCTTGATCTATATGAAAAGGAAGTTGAAGGCGAATCTGTGAAGGGTGATCTTTCGAGCGCTTGATCAGATCTGAGTATCTGTGCCACTGTAGTGGACTGTCTATTCAGCCCTAATCAGAAGGTCGCAGGTGTTTAACAGGAGATCTGCGTGGGGACGCAGTACAGTAACAGGAGACCTGCGTGGGGACGCAGTACAGTAACAGGATACCTGCGTGGGGGACGCAGTACAGTAACAGGATACCTGCGTGGGGACCCAGAGCAACTAAGGTTCAGTTGCGTCCCTGCAGCAAAAAGACGCGGCGCGATAGTATTTCTGGGTGCGTCCCTGCAGCAAAGTACGTGGCGCGATAGTACTTTTGGGTGCGTCCCTGAAGCAACAGTACGCAGTGCAGTTGAAGGAACAGTGCGTGGGCACGCAGTGCAGCAGAAGGATCTCTGCGGGTGTACGCAGGAAAGCAGAAGGTGAACTGCATCGCGACGCAGGCCACAGAAGGGAAAACTGCGTCTCTGTCTTAAGAAGTTCTATTGATTGAATTTTTCTGTTGATAAGGTGTTCTGGGTTAGTTCTGTTATTGCTGATCTGATAACTGTAGTGGTCTGTAACTTTCATGTTCTTGATGTTCAATTGATGCTTTATGAAAAGAAGTAGGGGGTTGTAGCTCCCTTCCAGGAGAGACTGGAAAATGAGAGAGAGAGAGTTGTAGCTCTCTGCAGGTTGCAGCCTACGTACTGGTAAAGGACTGCACCAGTACAAAACCATTGTAAAAGGAGTTTCTAATTTGAAAGAAGATAGAGACATATTGCAGCAGGTGGTTTTCACCCACATTGGGTTTCCACCTTACATCTTGTGTTCTTTGGTGTGACTATCTGTTTTCTTTTGTTCATGTTCATTATTTTATGGTACTGACATTCAAAATAATTCAAAGAACAAATAAAGAAGATTTATTAAAAGAATTATATAATACTGATTCACCCCCCCTCTTAGTATTATTTCCAACAATTGGTATCAGAGCAGGTCCTTCAGAGAAGCTTGATCGCTTGAAGGTAGATCGTTCATCATGAGCAACTACGAGAGAGAAGCGTCAATCAGGCCACCGGTTTTTGATGGGACAAACTTCAATTATTGGAAGGTAAGAGTTACTGCCTATCTTCAACCTCTTGGTACAGAAGTTTGGGACATCGTAGAGACAGGCTATGCTTTTCCTTCAGCTACTCCTACAGATGCAGCCGAGAAAAAGAAGTATGAAACAAATGCGAAAGCAGTCAGTACTCTATTAGGATGTATATCTCAATCAGAATTCATGAAGGTAATGCACTATAAATCCGCAAAAGAGATATGGGACAAAATTGTCACGAGCTATGAAGGAGATGAACAGGTAAAACGTGCTAAACTTCAAACTCTCAGAATTCAGTATGAGACTCTCAAAATGTATAATGATGAAAGTGTGGCTAACTATTTTCTTCGGGTAGATGAGGTTGTTAACTGTATGAAAAATTTGGGTGAAAAAATAAAAGAGGCTGTTGTGGTTGAAAAGGTTCTAAGATCATTGTCCCCCAAGTTTGAATCTAAAGTATCTGCAATAGAAGAAAAGGAAAATCTACGAATTCTTACTATGTCTCAGCTACATGGAATTCTAACTGCTTATGAAATGAGGAAGGGAGGTCCATCAGACAGAAGAGAAGCTGCTTTCAAGGCATCAGGCAAAGGAGATTATTATGAAGCGAGCCACGTCCCAGAAGAAGAGGAAGACGAATCAAATTTTGTCAGAAATCTTCACAGGGGTTCTGGAAGGTTCAGAGGTAAGTTACCTTTTAAATGCTTTGCTTGTGGAAGAGTAGGTCATTATGCTGCAAAATGTCCTTATAAGGATAAAGGAAAGGAACCTGCTAGATGGAACAAGAAACAAAATGCAAATAAGAAAAGCTACTACACTCATGAAGATAGTGATGGTCTATCAAACAGTGATGAAGATGAACAAGGTAATGAATATAAGTTGTTAATGGCATTTGAAGATGATGATTATATGGATGCTATAGATGTGGATAACCTTTATGATGAAATTACTAGACTCAAGAGATGTGTAGAAGAAAAGAACATGATCATTGATACTCTACAATTTCAAATTGATGAAAAGGAAAAACATCTTGAAAAATTAGAAGGTGAAATTGTTGGTCTTAGAAAAGAGATTGAGAAAACAAAAGCTATTAATCTCAAGTTTGTCAAAGGATCTGAAACTTTGGATGAGATTATCAATGTGCAGTGGTCTCCTCTAAACAAGACAGGTCTGGGCTATAATGGAGAAACCTCTCAAGCATCCACCTCAAAAAGTTATCTTGATGCAGCAAGAAGAAATGAGCAAAAGCACAATGAAGATCATCAGGTAAAGCAGGGACAAATTACAAACAGAAACTATCAGGGGCAATCCATCTTAAGGGTAAACAAAAGCTACAACCAGCCACAGGTAAAATCTTCTCAATTTGGTTCAAGAATATATGACAATAGAAATTACAATCAATTGGCTGGTAGATTTGATAACCGCAGAAGTTTCTTCAATGGACAATGCTTTTCTTGCCATAACTTTGGTCACAAAGCAGCTCAATGTGTTGCATATAAAACGATCATGACTAGGGAAGCTCAAAAAGAAAGAAGTATGACAGGTATTACAAAAAGGACCTATAACAACTTTTCGGTTCTTGAAAATGAAGTTGAATGTTCTATTTGCAATAACTTTGGTCATGAAGACTCTGAATGCAGGAGCAGGTTTCAGCAGAAAAAGGAACAAGCCTCAAGCACCAAAACATGGAGAATAAAGGAACCTCAAACAAAAAGATGTGGGATAGCATTTTATGTAGAGGGACAGGAAAATCTATGGTACATTGATAGTGGATGTTCGAAGCATATGACAGGTGATAAAGAAAAACTTGAGTCTTATTCTACTCTAGAAAAGGGAAAGAAAGTCTCTTTTGGAAATGATACTCCTGCAACTATAAAAGGAAAAGGCATTGCTCAGTTAAAAGAAAAGGTCAAGGTTGGAAATGTTTTGTATGTTGATTGATTGAAGCATAATCTTCTAAGTGTCAGCCAAATGTGTGATCAAAGAACCGAGGTTATATTCAGATCAAATGGATGTCTTGTTCGTGATCTTGATACAGGTAAAACAGTGATCAAAGGTAAAAGAACTCCAAATAATCTGTACATATTTGAAGAAGGACAACAACAATGCTATCTGAGCAAGGATGACGAGCACTGGTTATGGCATCGGAGATTGGGACATCTAAGCTTTTCACAAATAAGGAAAGCATGTAAATATCAGGCAGTTCGTGATCTTCCAGATATCAAAATTCCTGACAACACCATATGCAAATCATGTCAGTTTGGAAATCAAACCAGAACTAACTTTCCAGAGAAAGAAGGTTCAACTAGCATAACTCTTGAGCTAGTACATACAGATACATGCAGTCCTTTCAGGAAAAGAACACCTCGAGGAGAAGAATACTTGATATTATTCATTGACAATTTCTCCAGGTTTGTCTGGTTAGGACTTATGAAGCACAAAGATGAAGCATTCGAAAAATTCAAATCCTTCAAAGCCTTGGTTGAAAATCAATCAGGTCACAAAATTAAGTGCCTCAGATCTGATAGAGGTGGGGAATTTACTTCAAATGAATTTTTCGATTTCTGTGAAGAACATGGGATAAGAAGAGAATTCTCTACAGCAAGAACTCCTCAGCAAAATGGAGTTGTGGAAAGGATGAACAGAACAATCCAACAAATGGCTCGTGCTATGCTTGATGAGTCAGGAACTCCCGCAACCTTCTGGGGTGAAGCTGCACATGCTGCGGTTGTTATTCTCAACAAAACAAATGTCCGGGTGAACAGCACTCAAACTCCTCATGAGCTCTGGAGTGGTAGGACTCCATCGGTAAAGCACTTCAAAATCTTTGGGAGCAAATGCTATATCAAGAATACCGATGAGCAGCTTGGCAAACTTGAACCTAGAGCAGATGAAGGCATTCTTCTTGGTTACTCTCCACATAGCAAAGCATACAAATGCTACAATAAAAGACTTGGCAGAATTGTTGACAGCATTGATGTAGTGGTTGATGAGAAGGGATACATTCCTAGGCAAGTTCATCATGAAGACATCGAAGAAGATGAAGGCTACCCTCAAAGACAGAATGATGAAGAAGAAGAATCTCAAGAAGAACCTCAAGAAGAACCAGAGGAGCAGACAAGAATAGAAGAAAAGACTCCATCCAGATATGTTCAGAAGAACCATCCAGAATTTCAGATTATGGGACAAAAAGAAGCAGGTGTACAAACTAGAAGAACAGTTGCAGAAGCTTCAAGCTATTTGGCATTACTCTCCTCAATGGAACCACAAAATGTGAAAGAGGCATGCAAAGATGAATGTTGGGTGAAAGTAATGGATGAAGAACTTGAGCAGATCGAAAAGAACAACACTTGGGAGCTGGTTCCTAGACCAAAAGATAAGAATGTTATCGGGACAAAATGGGTCTTCAAAAACAAATTGAATGAAAATGGAGAAGTAATTAGAAACAAAGCCAGACTTGTTTGTAAAGGGTATGCGCAGCAAGAAGGAATAGACTTCGAAGAAACCTTTGCTCCTGTTGCAAGACTTGAGGCCATCCGAATGTTTCTTGCTCTCTCAAGTTTTCAAAACTTCAAAGTATTTCAAATGGACGTGAAATCAGCCTTTCTAAATGGAGACTTGGAAGAAGAAGTATACATTGAATAGCCAGATGGGTTCATTCTTGGAAATGATCCAAACCTTGTATGCAGATTGAAAAAGGCCCTCTATGGTCTCAAACAAGCTCCAAGGGCTTGGTACTACCGCTTGGACAAATATCTTCATCAACAAGGTTTCTCAAAAGGTTCAGCAGATAGCAATCTTTATATAAAAGTTGAAAATGACAAATTGCTAATACTTGTTGTGTATGTAGATGACATTATTTTTGGGAGCAATGAAGAAGCTATGAGTCAAAATTTTGCCTTGGTCATGCAGAAAGAATTTGAAATGTCCTTGCTAGGAGAACTGACATATTTCCTTGGTTTGCAAATCCAACAAAAAGAAGGTGGAATCTTTTTATCTCAAACCAAGTATCTCAAACAGATTTTGAAGAAATATGGTATGGAAGATGCAAAACCAGTATGTACACCCATGGTCACAGGATGTAGCCTCAGTGCAAATGATGAATCTGCAGCAGTACATCAACCAACCTACAGATCTATGATTGGAAGTTTACTTTATTTGACAGGTACCCGACCGGACATCATGCATGCAGTTGGAATAGTTGGAAGATTTCAGGCAAATCCGAAGGAGACTCATCTTCAGGCAGTAAAGAGAATTTTCAAATATCTTCAAGGGACTCAAAATTATGGCTTATGGTATCCTAGA
Organism: Pinus tabuliformis; assembly: GCA_031772625.1. NCBI lineage: Eukaryota > Viridiplantae > Streptophyta > Pinopsida > Pinales > Pinaceae > Pinus > Pinus tabuliformis. The sequence continues at coordinate 368,658,606 of CM062810.1, read as the reverse complement.
GATACAGATCTTACACTTCATGCTTATACAGATGCAGATTGGGCTGGAAGCGTGGATGACAGGAAAAACACAAGTGGTGGTGCGTTCTTTATGGGTTCCAGACTGGTATCTTGGTTCAGCAAGAAACAGAGTTCAATTGCCTTGTCTACAGCTGAAGCGGAATATGTTGCTGTTGCATCTTGTTGCACCCAACTCCTTTGGATGATGCAGACTTTGCAGGATTTTCAAATCACTTGTACACCACCAATACCCATCTTATGTGATAACACAAGTGCAATCAGCATCTCAAAGAATCTGGTTATGCATTCAAAAACCAAGCACATACCAATCAAGTACCATTTTCTCCGGGAACAAGTACTTGAATAGAAGATCAAGTTGGAGTATGTTCCTTCTAAGGAACAAGTTGCTGATATTTTCACCAAACCATTGCCCAGGGACACTTTTGAATACCTCAGGCAAAAGCTGGGGGTTGTTGATGCATCATCTTATTGTTGAACCTTTTCTAATTGATGGTACAAGTTCAGGGGGAGCATATAATGCATTGTTGGCATTATGGAGGATGGTCAGAAGGAGATCTTGGAAATAGCTGCAATATGTCTCTATCTCTTTCATGGTGGATTATGGTTCTTTGCTGCAGATCTGGTTCATTTTCAGGGGGTGCATGATCTTAGGGGGAGCATACCCCTTTGCCCTTGATGTCAAAGGGGGAGAATGAAGCTGAAGTTTGTGAGGTTGCCATCAAGTCCAAAGGGGGAGATTGTTGGCATTATGTTTCTAGTATGGCTATATGTTACAGATGTTGTACTTGATGGCAACTCCCGTGGCAAGTGTTATAGACATTTTTGTGCCTTACAGCATGGAGCATGAAATGTCAATAATCTAAGGGATCCAAAGTCCCTAAACATGTTGTTCTTACCCTTAGAGGAACAAGGTCAGCAAACCACAGCTTTGCAAATCAGTTCTCCACTGAAAAACACTAAAAAACAGGTCAATTTTGGATCAAAGCAGCTGCTCCAAAGGCTACCTGTGTTGCATAGCAAGTGCAACAAAGGCTACCTGCGCTGCATTGCAAGTGCAACAAAGGCTACTTGCACTGGGCGTACTTTGACATGTGGAGGAATCTTTTTCTCAATGTGCCAGTGCCCAGGAAGCTTCCAGAAAGACACTTGATCATAAGATTCGCCTGATGATGAGTTAAGAGCTTCTAAAACTCCGAGTGGAAGGCAGGAACTCCAAGTGAAGAACTGAAGAACAACTGGAGTTGAAGAGGACAACAAGTCACACATCAAGCTGACTTATCTTCACTCCAAAACTCTATATAAGGATCTCATCCCATGGGATCTGGGGGCCGGAATTTTGTGCAAAGAATTGCTGTTGGTTTACAGTTGTGAGTATTGGGTGATTGCTTGAGGGAGGTGAAGAAGAGATTTCTCTCTGTCGGGAAGGTGATGCTGGATTGGACCTCTCATGGTTGTATCACCGCCTGAACCTTACTTCCATATATTAATAAAGCATTTGAGGTTCTTCTATTCGCATGTGTTTCAATGGTGTATTGTCTTACTTGTGTCTTTGATTTATGCTAATCCTTGAATCGATTATGAATGCATGCCTCTTGTAGTTTCCTTTTCTCGTCTTATTTGCAGGATCTCGTGTAGCTGGGCCCGTGAAAAGACTTGGATTTGTGAGCAAGCGGCAAACGAAGGAGATTGGATCAACCATTTGCGCAAGACATCGGTAAGTGGATCTCTTCCTTCTATCTCTTGCATGTCATAAAGAAGAAACTTTAGATAGCTTTGCTTTCAGCTGTTGCTAAGGAACTGTCACCCTTAGAGTGGGTTAGGGTCATTCCGAGTTGGATACTTTCCCCCACAACAGACTGGCGACTCCGCTGGGGATCGTGTCTTGTTGGTAGCTTGTGTTTCTTGCTATTCATTTCTTAAATAAAGGGAGTACCGAATCGAACTGCATTCGAGTCCTTCGAATGCAAAGTAGAGGGCAGCTACTCTAGCCCAGTGCTGGGCATGTTTATGATCTGAAGAGCTGATCCACAAGGACTCTTTGTAGCTCTTTGTGATAGTGTTCATCTTCCTTTAATCATCCTCTAGTGTATACTTGACTGATAGCCTCTGATTTGGCCAAAAACCATTGATTTTTGAGCAAACTGTGACCCGGAATCTGAGAGAGACGAGAGTTGTCTCATCAGTGCAGCTGCAACAAAGGCTACCTACACTGCAACGCAGGTCCCGAAGGGGCTACCTGCGCTGCATCTCAGATTGACAGTGCAGCACCTGCGCTGATCCAGTTTTACCTTGTGCAACTGGGGTTCCCCACTGTCTGTTGCCCAGTTTTCAGTATTGTTTTGCAGCCTGTTGTCAACCTGTATACCCAGCTGAAACCACTTCTCTTTGCCTTCATTTCGCCTCAGTTGTATGAAGAAACCATGATTGTTCTTATTGTATTTCTTGCTGTCATTCACAGTTTCCCATAGCGAAAGTGAACTAGTCTTGCTATGACCTCTTGGATCTAGACCTATGAGAAAGTGTCGTTGTGATTCTAAGAGTTAGTTTGTTGCTGTTCATAGCTGCTTGAGCATTTGCTTTCGTTATATGGTTCGAATTTCAGTATTTCTTGTGTTGAAACGAGTGAATCTTAAGGTGTTCTTTTGATTATTGGACAAACACTTGTTGCTTTCGCTTGAAATTGAATTCGAAATTATACAACAACTTTCTTTTTGTAATACATCAACATTAAGGAAGAAGAAAAGAAATACTTGCATTGTGCATGTGCATTTTGACAGTTTGCATGTCGATTTAGGAAAAGTGCATCAGTGTGTGCTCTATGATCTGTTTGAAAAGATGATGTCTTTCTTTTCCTTCAGTAGTTAAGGTTTTCATAAGTTGAAAGAATTGAAAAAGCTTGCTTATCATTCTTAGACTGCATTTAGGAGTTGTATCATACATCACGTGGTGATCCATAAAGGCAAACTGCTAAGCAAGATCAACCTAAAAAGAACTGAATTTATCTAACAACGCTTTGAAACATAACGAAACACAGTAGAGGTCTAGGTAGAGACGTGAACCGGCGTCATTAAACATAGTGACTGTCGATCTCTACGAAGGTGGGTGATTCCTCCTGAGGGACGATAGCACTAATACGGATTTGTGCCCCCGCGTACCGTCGCGTATATTGGGGGACCCCTATAGGAACAAAGCCTTTATCCATAGGAAGCCGTGTCGGCCGCCCTACTGATCGCGATGCAGTGAACACAGCATTCACGAAGATCGACCACTCGTACCGTAAAACGTATTCTGTGGTTTCGCGAAAGGTTTGGCACACCCTCTGCCTAGAACTCCAGAGTAGTTTCTTTTGGCCTTTTTCAAACTCTATAACTGAAAAAGTCCATCCGAGCATTTGTCACTTCGGGCTCGTTAATACATCGAAGGAGACTAGAGTCATCTTTAGCTTTTTCTCGACTCTTAAAACATGAAAAAGCAAGTTGTGTCTTAAAAGCGTCTAAAATTAATTCAATTCGAAAACACATTTTACCCTGTGCATTGTTGGTTGATCAAGTAATCCGCAATCGTGGAAGAAAGTCAATCGATGAACCGTCGTTCGCGGAGGAACACGAGACAAACGTCTTTGTCCCCGGAATCGAAAACAACCCGGGCAAAGCGACCTCGTTCAACTGGTTCCAAATCTCCTGTCAAAGTTAGAACAAGTGTTCCGACGACATCTGAGGTTCCGGTTACTCCAAACATTTCTGGAAACCCTGCCCCTATTGAAGAAGTTCAACAGCCCCAGAAGGACAGTAACACTGATCCTAGTCTGAAAGCAAATACTTGTGTTACTGAATCAGTTCCATCAGTGATCGGTTCAGAGAGTCTTGCTCCTCAAACAACTGTCGCTGTCGAAACAACCCCTTCTTCGGCACCAGAAATATTCTACGGACCTGACGGTCTTCCTCTTCCACCCGGTCTGATCGCAATAGAAGAAATTGTAGAAGATCCGCAAGCAACTACTCCAACACATTTTGGAGCAGGGATCACTCTACTTCCTACTGCATCAGAAGCTAGCCTATCACCCAGAGAAGTTCCTGAAGAATCACTAGGCAATCTACTGGATAGACTAAAAATGTCTGAACAACCGTCGACATCTAGGACTGTGCCAAGTGACACAGCGACAGCAGAACTCCCTGCAGTCATTCCGACAATGTTCGCCGGCATACCATCTGTCCCTAGCTCTCAACAGTTGGAGAGAGTCCCTTCGGGGGCCATGACGACAGTATGGTCTGTTCCTGTTTGTTCTCCCGGGATAATACCCGGTAACTCCTATGTTGGAACTCAACAAATTGATCCTTTCGGGAATCAACTTGGGCAATCCGGTCCTCGAGGTGTAATAAATCCTCTCGGTTCCGGACCACCACCGTATGGGGGGCAATATGCTTTTTCATTACCCCCTCCGGGAGGGTACCCATACGGGAGTTCACAACCATACCCAAGTTATACTGGAATAACTACCAGTGGTTGGATACCTATGCTACCCCAGCAACCAAGAGTTGTGTATTCTATGCAACAACAGATGCCTGTGACGAACATCCCGACGACACCAGCTATTGTGACTGTGTCGCAAGTTCAAACAATACCTGTTGCATGTCAACCTCAGTTTTCTCAGGTTGTAATGCAACAACCCTTTGACCCTGCAACTCAACCACAATCGCCAACTGGCGGGGCGACACAAGCACAAACGGGTACCCTTACCCCTCATCTTGGCCCAGTGGTAAGCATAGCACAACAACCAATGGCGTCACAACCATGGTTGGTGCAGTATCAACAACCGCAGTTCCAGCAAGTGTACCAAGGTACCGAGCAGCAAATTTTTGCGAACAATGGACAACCATACTTACAGTACGGTCAAAACCAACCACTCTATAGTGGAGTAGTCCATCAACCGTATCAATCATATCAGCATCAATTACATTATGCTGGTATGCAAAGACCAACTGCTCAGGCGATTCCATCGTATCCTGGGTACGCTTCACCTAACTTGAGTCAGCAGCTGCCATTCGTGGCAACTCTGGAGTTACCCGATCTACATCGGTTGACAAACGATCCTATCGCCTACGCCCCTTGGTGGCCCATGATTCCTCACAAACTTCCATCGGACATTCCTAAATTCAATGGAAATCCAGGTGAAGACCCGTCGAATCACGTCATGACCTTTCATCTGTGGTGTTCATCGAACACTCTGAACGATGATTCGATAAGACTTCGCCTCTTCCAGAGGACATTGACAGGTCCGGCGGCTAAATGGTATATAGAATTGCCAAGAGCCTCTTTCGACAATTTCAGCTCCTTAGCCACGACTTTCTTAACCCATTTTCAATTACCAATTAGGTATGAAACAGGAACCGAAATACTGACCAACTTCAAACAGACGACAGCTACTCACATATCAGATCATATACATGAGTGGCGTCGTCGACGAAGGATGGTGAAAACATACGTTCCTGATCAGCTATTAGCCGAATGGTTTATAAAGTCATTACTTCCGGCTATAACGGAAGATGTGGCCAAAGGGGGAGTCGTAACAGAGGAGCAAGTAATCGCTCGTGCTCAATATTTAGACTTGGTATATACTCAGTCTGGCACGCTCTACGACAAAATACCTGATGCCCCTAGACCTGAATTTTCAATTCCTCCCCCTCCTAAATCGAATATTGACTCTCATGCCGGAGATGGCGTGATTGGCACTGCAAGCGCGAAGTCGAGAAAGGCTTCACCTCAGAAAGCCCGTAAGACTTCAGATCGAAATGCCCATGAAGAGATTCTTGCTTCGGAAGTAAATGCCATATCAGCAGATAAAGGCAAAGAAACCACTCAACCAGGAAGCAAGAAGAAACAAAACAAAGGGAAGAAGAAGCAGCAGGATGATCCGTCACCTGAAAAAGCTTCTTCAAGCTCTCCTAGGAAAGGGAAACCGAAATGGCCATGTCAGATATGTGATGATGAAGATCACAAGACATCAGATTGTCCATACAAAGCTGAGCTCAAGAGATTCTTTAAAAGTCCAAAGAACCCAGCTGTGTTGACTGATCCATTTCCCAATCCAGGTCAAAATATGGTTGATAGTGGAAATGCTTCCCCGTCGCAAGTGCTGATGTTGTCGATCTCTAAGCAGCAAAATGATGCTTTGATTTCGACAAGGAACAAAGATTATGGGAATCCGCAACTGTCAAACGAAAAAGGTAAAGATCAACCTAGTAGTTCGACAACAACTTCGACAGAAGTTGTCCCACCCATAATGCCAGAATTAACAATAAAACCACCTAAGGGTGTAGTACACAAGTCGACGTTTAATCCTCGTGCCAGAGCGGCGCAACATTATAACATAGTAGAAGATTTGGCTCAATCGCCATCCGCTATGTCGACTCTAGAAGTACTACAAAATTGTCCATCCCAAAGGCAGGCATTGTTATCGGCAATAGGGGGGGTTGATCCTAAGGATTCCAATCTTGTGTCCTTTGATCACAAAGGGTATGACCCCCAGTTACCAGCTCAACTAGCCTTCCTTATTCAAGTGAAGGCCCTCAACAAAACTGTTCACAGAACAATTATTGACGAGGGGGCATCGACCTGTATTATGTCAATGAGCTGCTGGAAAACGCTAGGGTCACCAACCTTGTCGAGATCTTCGACAACACTAAAGGCTTTCGACGGTAGGACATATACCCCTTACGGTATCCTAAGTAACTTAAAAGTTGAACTAGGTGGAAAAACAGTAGAGATTGATGTTGAAGTCATAGATGGAAATCTGGATTACAACATCCTACTGGGAAGACCATGGATTTATGCCATGGCAGCTGTCGTGTCGACTTATTTTAGGAAGATCGCATTCCCGTTTGAAGGAGGGATTACGGTCGTCGACCAACAGAACTTCCTCCTTAATGGTTCACAAGTTACGGGAAGCATTCCCATGATCCATGAAAGCGACCATTCAATTCAAGATATAGGAGTAGGCCTGTTGAAAGACCCCACAATGATGGGGACTTTCTCGCTACCAAATCATATGTACATAGGAAATGTACCATTGGTGGCTACCTGCAACATGATATCTTCCACGAAGGTCGCAAAAGACAAAGTCGTCATGGATCGGGCAATGGTGTTACACCCAAGCCCAATCGAAATATTGTAGCAATCAATGTTTCAGGCATGGGAGGCGAGCCCAAATCAATGCTCGTCAAGCATGTGGGTAGATAGGTCAGGAGAATGTGGTACCCCTTTGGATCCTTGGTCACGAGTGCATGCAAGTGACGAAGGAATCCTGCAATCAATGTGGATTGAGGGGGCACCATGGGATGATAACCACCATCGTTCCCTTCCAAAGGAAGATACTCAAGGCGACCTGTATCACCCTTCAGTATTTGAATTCCTAACGAATACTGTAAATACGGTGGACTCCGAGAGAAACCTATCCAATATAGAAGAGACTATAGCCATAGATATCTCGACAAAAACAGACATTGTAGAGAATATTTATGTCGGCAAAGGTTGTTCCCCTTCAGAACAAGAAATATATAAAGCTCTTTTCCGCGAATTTAGAGATGTCTTTGCTTGGTCATATGATGAAATGCCAGGCATTGACTCGAGTATCGTTGAACATGAAATTAAGATGTATCCTGATGTCAAACCAGTAAGACAACGGCTTCGGCAGGTACACCCCAAGAAAGCCGCTGCCATTAAAGCGGAAGTTGAGAAGCTTCTCCATGCTGGTTTCATCTACCCGGTTCCTCTAACCGATTGGGTATCGAATATTGTCCCTGTTATGAAAAAACAAGGAACAATACGAGTGTGCGTCGATTATAGGGATGTAAATCAAGCCTGTCCAAAGGACAACTACCCTACACCCTTCATCGACCAGATAATTGATGAATGCGCCGGATGTGAAATCTTTTCGTTTATGGACGGATTTTCCGGGTATAATCAAATTAATATCCGCCCACAGGACCAGTCAAAGACTGCATTTATTTGTCCGTGGGGCACATTCGCTTATCGAAAATTACCCTTTGGTTTAAAGAACGCAGGGGCGACGTTTCAGAGAGCAATGAATTATGCTTTCCATGACATCAAGAACATCGTTCAACCTTATCTCGACGATCTTCCGGCTCATTCGCAAAAGCGGACTGATCATCCGCACCATTTAAGAGCGATATTTCTACGTTGCCGACACTACAAGATAAGACTCAATCCGCACAAATGTGTGTTTTGCGTCGGTTCTGGTCGTTTACTTGGCTTTATAGTCTCCAAGGATGGGATTCGTCTCGACCCTTGCAAGGTGCAGGCAATCATTAATTTGCCTCCACCTTCGAACTTGCTTCAGATTCAGAAACTCCAAGGGAAAGCAAACTTTCTGAGGAGGTTCATTCCAAATTACGCAGAACTTGCTAAAGGTTATACCCGTCTCCTGAAAAAGGATGTACCTTTCGTCTGGGACCAGGTTGCACAAGCTTCCTTTGATGCTTTGAAAGAAGCGCTAGTCAAAGCATCATTAATGTACGCCCCAGACTATCTAAGGGATTTTAACCTGTATCTGGCTGCAGCAGATACGACCATTGCGATGGTTTTAGTTCAAGAAGTCGATGGAATTGAACACCCTATATATTATTTAAGTAAAAACTTAAATGATACGGAAAGTAGATATTCTCATGTTGAAAAGCTGGCATTGGCAGCTGTTCAAGCGATTCAAAGATTTCGGCATTATGTCCTCTTTAGGAAGACCACTGTATTGTCAGATTGCAACCCCATGACTTATATACTGTCGCGACAGTTGCTTGGGGGCAAATATTCAAAGTGGATAGCTATCCTTCAAGAGTTTGATCTGGAATTTGTGAAATCCAAATCAAAGAAAGCTTTAGTTTTCGCAGAATTATTATGCGATCTCCCATCATCATCCAACGATGAAACGTCCAAAGAATCGATCGTGGACGAAAGTTTGTTTCTGATATCAGCAAGTGATGAGTGGTATGGAGATATAATAGTTTATCTCCAAACCCAAAAGTTTCGGCCAGACACCTCTCACTCAGAACAAAAACGCATTCGATACCAAGCAAAAGACTACATGATCGTCGGTGATACGCTTTACCGTCGTGGTGTCGATACGGTCCTGAGAAGGTGTCTAACCCATGAGGAGGCCGAAAAAGCCCTGAATGAATGTCATTCAGGCACCTGTGGGGGGCATCAATCTGGATATGCTACAGCACAAAGAATCTTACGAGCAGGATACTTCTGGCCAACCATGTTCAAAGATTGCATAACTGCAGTTAGAAGTTGCCATGCATGTCAGATTTTTGATAGCAAAACCAGAAGACCCCCCGCTCCTTTACAGCCAATAATAGTTGTGGGGCCTTTCGCCAAGTGGGGCATCGATTTCATGCAATGTAACCCCACCTCGACCGGGGGGCATGGGTATATTATAGTCGCAGTTGACTATTTTACCAAATGGGCCGAGGCGATGCCTACATTGGATAACACTGGTGAAACAGCAGCCCTATTCTTTTTTAATCATGTAGTCGCCAGATTCGGCGTGCCACAGGCCATAGTAACAGATCATGGATCGCATTTTCGCAATCACATGATGGTTGAATTAACTGCCAAACTAGGATTGTCTCACGACAGCTCTACCCCGTACTATCCGCAAGCTAACGGACAAGTTGAAGCGATCAACAAGGTCCTGAAGCGCATGCTGCAAAGGATGGTTGGGGTTCACAAAAGAAGATGGCATTTGATCCTGTACTCGGCTTTGTGGGCCTACCGAACATCGGTAAGGAATGCCACTGGGTTCACACCGTTTCAACTGGTGTATGGCCTAGAGGCGATCCTACCAATCCAGTGTGAAATTTCGTCCCTTAAACTCGCAATTGATCTCCTCCCCGGAACCTCGGAAGAAGAAGCTCGTTTCTTGGAATTAATCCAGTTGGATGAAACCCGTCGTGATGCCGCCTTGGCCAACGAAGCCCACAAGAAACGAGTCAAAGCGCAGTTCGACAAAAATGTCAAACCACGTGTCTTCTCGGAAGGTGATTTGGTCTTGCTTTATGACCAAGAATCCGATAAATTGGGAGCTGGGAAATTCAAGTCCTTATGGATGGGCCCTTATATTGTTAAAAGTGTGTTAGCAAAAGGTGCCTACGAGCTGGTAGATTATGACGGAATTCCACTGGCGCAACCCCGTAACGGGTTGTACCTTAAGCGTTACTATGCTTAATAGTGACCTGTATGCTTTTGTTACATTTTTGTTTTCGCTAAAGCGTTTGTTCCGGTTTAAGTAATCCGCTTTTTACACTTATTGCAGATGTCAAATCCATTGGAACCATGGGTTGGATATGCTGACGGAGCGAGTCGTAGTTCGAGGAATCTATCCTCTGCAGCATGGGCCATTTTTAACCCAAGCGGCGAGTTAGTGAGTTTCAGGGGGGTATGTATTGGTCAATCAACAAATAATATCGCTGAGTATAGCGCGTTGATAGAACTCCTCTCTGATGCCATCACCCATGGCATACGCCGGCTAGTCGTCAGGCTAGACTCACAGCTCGTGGTACTACAGCTCAATGGTACCTACTCTGTCCGAAATCCAGCTATTTATCGCAAGTTCCTAAGAGTTAAAATCTTGGAAAGACAGTTTGATTTTATCCAATATCAACACATTTCCAGAAACTTAAACACATTAACCGACTCATTAGCAAACTATGTGTTAGATAGACATTTGCAAAATTGATAAAAAGAGAAGCATCATCGATGTTTCATACATGGATCACATAAAAACTGGAATAAACCCCGAAAATCAAAAATATATATAACTGTTTACGGTTTACATATAATGTTCTGTAACCAAGACAAAATCGGTCATATGACCCCAAAACTCAAAAATGGCTGGGGGGCACCCTAGCCTAGTGATGCTCATGATAACATGCCACGGCCTGTGCAATCATGCGCAGAAGACGAGACCATCGTCTAGGAACACCAACAGTATGTCGCTGCAATCGTAGAGGCAACTCGTCGATCCGTACATCCGGAATCCCAAGGGTAAGACCCTCGACCTGTTCCTGCACAGCTGTAAGAGTCTCGGCCAAGTCAAGGTCACGGAGAATAGCTCTCCCAGGAGCCTCCCCTGCGGGGGCAGCGGCCGGAGCTCTCGGACGGACTGCTGGACGGATGGGACCAACATCTGCATGCACACATGAGTTTGATTAGAGTCTTGATAGAGTAAAGCACAAGAACATTACAAATAGAAACAGTAAAACAGTGATAAGGTCAAGATTTTACCAAGATCACCCCACTGCTCGCCATCCGGTAGCACCAAATCCGGATCACCTCGGAAATCCATGCCAATATATGGATACTCGGAAAAAGCCATATCCTGCCGCTCGAACCACCTAAAGAAGGCATCAGTAAAAGTAATCCGAGATTGGCCTGCATGTCTAGCCATGTGGTCAACCCACCTCTGCATGCGTGGCTCAGTAGGAGATGGCAAGTCGAGGACAATGTACTGAGGTTGCATCAAGGGTATCTTCTCCAAAGCGAAGGCAGTCAAAACTGAACCAAAGCCAAAATTCTTCAGTCTCCTGTCCTTTACTTTGGTCAACTGGTTTTTCATCTGAACCAGTACTGCATCACACCAGTTAAAAACTTTCGGCTGAAGACACTCCAGGGCATGCTGCACATATGACCTGTTGGCAACATGAGGGGATGCACTACCGGCCATCCTACAAATCGTGTACAGAATAGACCTGAGAGACCTGTCAGTAACATCACAGATAGAAATCTTGCCGTCTCTGCTCGGCTGGGATCCCTCCCTGCAATACTGACGGATATAATCTTTCACGGAATCACTCCCTCGGGCCGAACCGGACAAGGAAATGGGGGCACCCCGCCTTGACAACCCAGTCAAGAAGTAAATGTCCACTATGGTCAAAGGGATGGACTTGCCCCTAATCTGGAACACTTGGTTAACAGGATCCCAAGCATCAAGCAGGTACTGCAGTAAACGTATCTGTGCCCTCATGCTAGATATGCGGAAGAATTTTAGCAAGCCACAGTTCCGCAACGCGCTCACGGTAACAGGATCATGGAGGGCAATCATGTCCTCCTCTTCATGCTCTCGTTCTCGCCACGTAAGAGTCATTCTGCTCCAATAAACTCTGCAAAACAAACAAGAGGAGGAGTAAGATCCCTGACTCAATAAAGAAAATGGCAAAATTCTCATGAAAAAATATGCAACCAAGAAGTTTTCTGCGCCCAACGCAGGTGGGGAAGGCTCTCACCTGCGTTGGGAGACAAACTGCCTTTGGAAATGAGCACCCCAACGCAGGTTTCGATATAGGGCACCTGCGCTGATGGCAGAGCGCCCTAGGGAAACCCCAGGGGCTCATGGGGGCAGGAAAACAAGCATAAAACTGAGAAATAAGACCATGAAAAGATAGAGCTAGGGTTTAGCTCCTACCTGGTGGAAACGGCGCTGAAAATCGTCCACAGAATCTCCCGAAATCAGCTGGTGAAAAATCGAGAGGAAGAGGCACCTCCAAAGCTCCAACAAACCAAATGCACATGAAATGGTAAAATGAGAGGTAAAAACATCTTTTAATTGCTTTTTACGTAGTTCAAAGTGAAATATTAGTATTTTTTACTTCATGTTATCCGTTTCTAACAAGTTTGTTGCAGCAATTGATGAAACAGTACTATCTCTGGAAAAGAAAAACTAGTCATGGTAAAATATGAATCTGACCTTATCAAACGAGCAGTTTTGGCAAAGTTCATGCTCGTTAAAAAATAAACGCAAGATCCGAGCAGTTTTAATGCGGAAATTCATGCTCGTTAAAAAATAAACATAAGCTTGTGAGCAGGCTTTCCCCAGAGTTCAAGCTCATTCAAAAAAAATGAACCGGTAAATAACCATTTGAGACCGTAAATTCATCAGCCATAAAAGCCTTGGTCGTGTTTGTGTACCGTCACCTCCACTTGTCATTTGGCCGATCATTCACATCCACTTGATTGTTTACCTATTTTGAGGAACAGCTGCGAAGAGTGATCCCACCTAGCCATCCTTGTAATACTGCCGTGATTGGAAAATTCCAACCTGTACCTGGAATCTGCTGCTATCCCTGTTTATCACTCGTTCCTCAAAAGACGAGTCTTCTTTGAGCTCTTTTCACTGACTCGTAAAAAATGAAAAGTTTGCCGAGTTTTGGCCTTCCAGCTCGTTAAAAGGACGGAAGAGCTATCCCTCCTCTAGATTTTAATCTTTTTGGACCTGAGGGATTATTGCACAAAAAGATCGAGCGCTTGTCTAGTTCGGCTCGATAAAGATATCGAACATTCATCCCTTCTGTATTGTTTTATACTTTTTCGGACTTAAGGGATTAATGACGAAAAAGGACCCCTGGAGTCCACTTTATGTACCCTTTTCAGACTCTCTAAAAATGAAAAGGACCGAGTTGTCTTTGTCGCTGGGCTCGTTAAAAATATTAGATAGCGACAAACTTGTCTTTAGACGAGAACGAGTTTCCCTATCGCTAGGCTCGTTAAAACATAGCGATGGGCTTGCCCGAAGGGCAGGTTATAGAACAAGCATATGTTATCCTCCTCAAGCTTGACAAAAATAAAGAGGTACTGGTCAGAAATGACTGGGGAAAAATTGGGAAGAACCTCAAAGCTTAATGGTAGCAAGTCGCTCTTGAACATGACACTTTTGCCTCCGTAAATATCGGGTTGGGTTATTATCATTCACCGGTCCCTTCACCATGGTCTCGCCATACCATCCATACATGGGGTAATGCTACCGATCCATCACATCAGTGTCGTTATATGTTCAAGAGATGTCATTCAGAAAGTGTCAACCGGGTCCCATCCACTACCGTACATCATCTTTCATCCTTCCATGACCGCCACCCTGAATCATATTTCACAGATCGTTTTCACCATCATCACTAGCTCCGTTCCGTGTCACTGATGTGGGATTCATTAAGGCCCTCCTTTGACGGATCACTTCTTGTCGACATCAGCTCATTATCCAAGAAGTTGATCTAGGAACACCCCCTCAGTACTTTGAAGCTTGCATGCCTCAATGGCAAGTTTCTCACTCCCGGCGATAGGTATACATTAATGACCTTCGACCAAGAGACTTTGCGTGGTGTTCGACGTCAGATCCTATATTCACACCACGTGAATTGTGCTGCAGTACCTTGAGGGTCATCATCATTATCGGTGATTCCTCTCGCGCTTGTTAACAGTTTACATTATTGACTGGTAATCAAGCGATGTCTTTCCATGTTCGACTTCAAGAAATTCTCACATGGATCGACTTGTACTAGAGTGAAGATCGGACAAGTTTGAAGACCCCGGATCTAGTTTCATCCATCCGGGCTGCGATATATATTCAGGAGATAAAAACATAGACATGTGCAGCAGATGATCATCCTACTGAAAGGATGATAATTGAAAGTAGAGAATTATCAGTCTATTATCAGACGATCGTCTGTTTATGTACAGCAAATGTATTTATAAAGCTGAGCATGGGAAATGCCCGCCTCAGCTAGATCATGAAAAGAAAGTATGAAAAGATAATGTATTGTATTGTATTTTGTTACAGGTCACCTCCCGACGATTGAATGAACTTCGGATCCTCCTAATAAAGCATTTCACCCGATAAACGACCTCATACTTTAGGGGGCAACTGTTATAGACATTTTTGTGCCTTACACCATGGAGCATGAAATGTCAATAATCTAAGGGATCCAAAGTCCCTAAACATGTTGTTCTTACCCTTAGAGGAACAAGGTCAGCAAACCACAGCTCTGTAAATCAGTTCTCCACTGAAAAACACTCAAAAATAGGTCAATTTTGGATCAAAGCAGATGCTCCAAAGGCTACCTGCGTTGCATAGCAAGTGCAACAAAGGCTACCTGCGCTGCATTGCAAGTGCAACAAAGGCTACTTGCGCTGGGCGTACTTTGACATGTGGAGGAATCTTTTTCTCAATGTGCCAGTGCCCAGGAAGCTTCCAGAAAGACACTTGATCATAAGATTCGCCTGATGATGAGTTAAGAGCTTCTAAAACTCCGAGTGGAAGGCAGGAACTCCAAGTGAAGAACTGAAGAACAACTGGAGTTGAAGAGGACAACAAGTCACACATCAAGCTGACTTATCTTCACTCCAAAACTCTATATAAGGATCTCATCCCATGGGATCTGGGGGCCGGAATTTTGTGCAAAGAATTGCTGTTGGTTTACAGTTGTTAGTATTGGGTGATTGGTTGAGGGAGGTGAAGAAGAGATTTCTCTCCGTCGGGAAGGTGATGCTGGATTGGACCTCTCATGGTTGTATCACCGCCTGAACCTTACTTCCATATATTAATAAAGCATTTGAGGTTCTTCTATTCGCATGTGTTTCAATGGTGTATTGTCTTACTTGCGTCTTTGATTTATGCTAATCCTTGAATCGATTATGAATGCATGCCTCTTGTAGTTTCCTTTTCTCGTCTTATTTGCAGGATCTCGTGTAGCTGGGCCCGTGAAAGGACTTGGATCTGGGAGCAAGCGGCAAACGAAGGAGATTGGATCGACCATTTGCGCAAGACATCAGTAAGTGGATCTCTTCCTTCTATCTCTTGCATGTCATAAAGAAGAAACTTTAGATAGCTTTGCTTTCAGCTGTTGCTAAGGAACTGTCACCCTTAGAGTGGGTTAGGGTCATTCCGAGTTGGATACTTTCCCCCACAACAGCAAGGCTCTCAATTTATTGAAAATTAAGAAGTACGCAGGTAATCAGTGTAGAAGGTGCGTACCCGCAGGTAAACCATGCAGCAACCGCATCCCAAGACGTAGGCCAGTCGTTCAGGAGGTGCGTCCACCCAGTGCACACATTTCAAGGCAGAGAAAAGCACATGTGGGGGTTTCTTGTGTTTTACTCCTGGTATCTAGCCGACGGTATTGTGTTATTATGGTGTCGGCTCGTGGTATTGTTCCATGATTTAAGGAGGAGCTTGCCTATATAAAGCAAAGGAGATCACTTGGCTAAGTATCTTTTGAAAATTGAATATCTTTAGATCTGAAATATTGGGTTACGGTCTTAAAAGCTTGATCTATATGAAAAGGAAGTTGAAGGCGAATCTGTGAAGGGTGATCTTTCGAGCGCATGATCAGATCTGAGTATCTGTGCCACTCTAGTGGACTGTCTATTCAGCCCTAATCAGAAGGTCGCAGGTGTTTAACAGGAGATCTGCGTGGGGACGCAGTACAGTAACAGGAGACCTGCGTGGGGGACGCAGTACAGTAACAGGAGACCTGCGTGGGGACGCAGAGCGACTAAGGTTCAGGTGCGTCCCTGCAGCAAAAGGACGCGGCGCGATAGTATTTCTGGGTGCGTCCCTGCAGCAAAGTACGCGGCGCGATAGTACTTTTGGGTGCGTCCCTGAAGCAACAGTACGCAGTGCAGTTGAAGGAACAGTGCGTGGGCACGCAGTGCAGCAGAAGGATCTCTGCGGGTGTACGCAGGAAAGCAGAAGGTGAACTGCGTCGCGACGCAGGCCACAGAAGGGAAAACTGCGTCTCTGTCTTAAGAAGTTCTGTTGATTGAATTTTTCTGTTGATAAGGTGTTCTGGGTTAGTTCTGTTATTACTGATCTGATAACTGTAGTGGTCTGTAACTTTCATGTTCTTGATGTTCAATTGATGCTTTATGAAAAGAAGTAGAGGGTTGTAGCTCCCTTCCAGGAGAGACTGGAAAATGAGAGAGAGAGAGTTGTAGCTCTCTGCAGGTTGCAGCCTGCGTACTGGTAAAGGACTACACCAGTACAAAACCATTGTAAAAGGAGTTTCTAATTTGAAAGAAGATAGAGACATATTGCAGCAGGTGGTTTTCACCCACATTGGGTTTCCACCTTACATCTTGTGTTCTTTGGTGTGACTATCTGTTTACTTTTGTTCATGCTCATTATTTTATGGTACTGACATTCAAAATAATTCAAAGAACAAATAAAGAAGATTTATTAAAAGAATTATATAATACTGATTCACCCCCCCTCTCAGTATTATTTCCAACAATACCTATGATTTTGTTCATGGATTTCGCACATGGTTTTGGGTGCGATGGTTTTCAGTCCATGGTATTTTGAATATCTGATCAAGGGAACTATGGTTATGTTCTAATCCATGGTTAATGGATTGGGGTTTATGGATGCTTCAGAGTGTATATATATGTATTGTAACATTGAAAGGAACATAATGAAAAATCAATCTGGTAGTCCTAGTTTTGGGATCCAGGGGAAAATCTTTGTGTATATTTGTTTTATGTGTTATGCTCTCGCCATTGTTTTTTTTTTTTCTTTTAGAATTTGTGTGTTGGTAATTTCTATACGAGGTTAAAACTACAAGAATTTCATCCAAATACACCACCAAAAATGAGTTGGTGAAGGGTCGTAATATTTTGTACATCAACCTCATGAAGGTTGTGGGAGCATTGGTCAACCAAAAAGGCATGACCAACCATTCAAAAAGACCCTCCTTGGATTTGAAGGAATTATTACACACACCGGAGGGCTCGATCAATACTTGGTGATAACGGACTTCAATTGAATCTTGCTGAAATATTTGGCCCCCTTGAGTTGGTGCAGAAGGTCATCAATCTATGGGATTGGATACCTATTTTAGACAATGATCTTGTTCAGTGCCTGGTAGTCAATACAGAGTCTCCAGACCTCATCCTTCTTATATACCAACACGATCGGGCTCCCATAGGGTGATGAACTTGGCCTAATGTGCCCTTTATGTAAAAGCTCCTGAATTTTCTTCTTGATTTCATCATTCTCCAGAATGGAGCATCGATAGATCAGCCCATTGGGTAGCAGCACGCTCGAAGTCAGATCGATGGAGTTCTTGACCTAACAATGTATAGGTACCCCTGTGGCTGAGGTGAATATGTCCCTATACTCCTCCATAACCTTTTCCATCTGCAGTTGTCGTGCAAATGGGCCCTATCTGGAGGTTATAACCACAATCTTCTTCTTTCCCTAAGGTTGAATCATAAGGAAAAAAATTTTCTCATTCTGGGAAATGATGTTACTACATTTCTTCACAGTGATCAAATAAATGGCAATAGGCAGTGCTACCTCTAGTATCATGTACAACTTATTTCCCAAAGTAATAATAATAGTGTGAGGCCTAGACTCATACATAACATGCCATGTCCACAAGTATGGTTGGCCTAATAATACATCACAATCTTCAAGAGTAGAAAAATCACACATAACCTCATTTGTGAAGGGCTTGATGTTGTAGGGAAGGCGACACTGTTGGTTGGCGTCGAGATCCCGCCCTTGGAGAAGCCACCTGATGGTGTATTGTTGCAGGTGTGGTGTGGTCGATAGGCCTAACCAATTAATGACCTCTGCTAAAATGATGTTCTTTTAGATCTCACTGTCGAAAATGAACTACAGCAGAGAACCCTTCAGCCACATCTGTGAGTGGAAGAGACACTCCCCCTCCTCTAGGTCTTCGGGCTCATCCTTTTGGATCTTGGTGGTGGTGATGGTAGAATTAGGCTCTGCATCGATAATCTACTTCCCTTTGTCACTACCCTTGTTGGCTTGTGACTCATAGTTGAAACATGCATATGATTCGAAAGCCTTCAGCTTGACCACTAGTGACTACTTGGCTCAACACTCACTTGTGTTATGAGTGGGGATCTTATGGAACTCATACCATTTCCATGTGTCCTTATTTTCCTTCATGGTGTTGTTATTTTCTTGTGGCTTTGACAAGTTGTCTTGGTTCACCCCACCTTGGATTTGTCCTTCATTCTGCAGTTTGGGGGTGACTTTCCCTTGCTTCAGATTTATAGATCCAAAGTCTCGCTTCTTTTGTTTAATTTTTTTCTCGATCTTCACAACGTATCGATATGAGGCACCAAGTGAGGAGATGTCCAAGAACTCCATCTCATCCTGGATGTACTTATGTATACAACCACGATACTTGAGTACCAAATTTCGCTCAAAATCATTGATATCCAGCTTCATACGAAGGGTATGGAAAACATTTGTGAACTATGACACATCTTGGTCCCTTCCTTGTCATAGCATGGTCCACTTTATTTATTTATCTTCATAGCTCATGGCATGGTAATATTGTTCCTTGATGGTGTCTCGAAAATAATTCCAAGTGGGTGCAGTTGAAAACAATGAGGATTCCATATTGTCCATTTGTTCATAGTAGGTCTCCCACCAATCATTCACATGTGGGGTGGCTTTGAGGAGTGCAAAAGTAATATTTTCCTTATTGGAAAAGTCATGAACTGAAAAATATCCTTCCAATACATTTAACCATTTATCTAAGGTGTATGCATCTATTTTGCCTTCAAATATGGCAATGTTAAAGTTAACTTGTACCATAAAAGGAGTGGTGCCTCCACAGTGGTTTTTATATGAAGTGCGTCACTTGTGGTTAGTCACCAAAGGATCTAGGAAAATGTATCCATCATTGCATTCCTTATCACTCGAGGACATCCTCTAGCAATATCTTGAAAGGATCTTCTGCCCCATTATATTTCTTTTCTTCCTCCATGGGAGGTCCCCAAGGTTTGTGAGGCTAGTCTTGCAAAGGTTCAACCCATTCGAGGCCTAACTCCTTACACCCTAACCTCATTGGGGACATGCAAAGAAAAACAGAGAAAGAGAGCACTGTTATGATAGGACTGATCCAGACTTATGTAGGAAGACAATAAAATACAGATATACACATAAACACATAGATGTGGCATAAATAAAACGTCATTTCATTAAAATCAAAGAATTGAAATATCCTTACATACATAAATGGAAATAAACTAGCTCGGACGATGGTAACTTATCTGTAAGAAGAGATTTGGTGGCTACATGCCACTAAACTATTTTACAATGAGGCTTAAGGGCATTTTTATTATTGAACAACAAGGTAAAACCCTAACCCCAAGAGATGGAATGACGAATTTGTGGGCCCCATTAGGGTTAGTTCGAAAGCCAACTTCCCGAGGTCATAACTTGGTCATATCATCTATGTTCGGTGCATATGATAATGCATTGGAAATATCTCTCTGAGGACTACAAGAATTGCAACATATTGTTGTGGACCTCAAAAAAACACCATTTAGGGGGTCAAAATTGATCGAGAAGTTTAGGCCCTAAAAAACTGCTAAAAATAGTAAATGTTGTTATAAACAAGGAAACAGATGAAACCGACTGGAGGTCTAGGTGGAATAGGCGGGTGGCAACCAATATACACCTAGATCAAAGGATTGATACATAAAGGATCATTGAATTGTAAAATTGTCCCAATTTCAAATAAACTATAACATTGTTAGGACATCTTTCGGTACTAATCACACCAAAGTTTTTTTGTCGATGCGTTTTGATCCATCCAGTGTGGTTCATCATCAAGACAAGATGTAGATTTAGATCATGGCACCATATTACACAATGAGGAAGAGAGTTAATTTTTGGACCGTTAAAGTCTAATAGCTAGTTTTGACTCAATATTAAAAATTATGAAGACCTTAACTATTTTTTACTAAAAAAATAATTTAATTTTAATCAATAATATTAATACCATAAAAAGTTTCAAATAAATACTTAATTAAATAATTATCTAACATCTTTTGACTAAGTAAATAAAATATATTAAAATTTTAAACTATGATTAAATAATAAATATGCTAGGACTAACTAAATGAATAAATAAATATAAAGCTTGGAATAATTAGACTTCTAGATTTGACTAAATAATTATTTAATTTAACAATGATGTTTTTTTTTAATTTAGAATAAATAAAAAATTTATTAAATATTTGAATAATAATTTTAAGACCAATAAAAACGAAAATTATAAATATTTGACTTAGAAAATAAATAAATATTTAGTTTCAAAACATATATATATATATATATATATATATATATATATATATATATATATATATATATATATCTATATATATATATATATATATATATATATATATATATATATATATATATATATATATATATATATATATATAGTTGGCTTGAGGGGGCTTAGACCCAGGTTTAGAATTAGCTGCGCTAACCAACAAAACTCTACAATACTGGCCCTTTCGGCAACAACCTCTGTAGCAGAGGTTGAAATCTCACCCGAGGTAGTATTGGGGAATGATAGAACTAGGTTTCTGCATCTAGGGGGCTATGCAATGTGTTTCGGTAGATCTAGGGCTTTATCTTGACCTTCTCGAACCCTAGCCCTCAAAACCCAAAACTTACAATAACTAATAGTTAACAAAGGTATGCCCTTTGACGATTGCGCTAAACATCCATAACATCATAGAAATAAAGAGATCTACATCTCCACGAATTCATTAACTAATTTTCCTAATTCAATGTATTTAACATATCATAAATACAGTAAAATCAGAGATAAAATAGTAATACACAGATGCACATATAGTTCTTCAAAATAAGTCTTTTATTATGCTTCAGATCTTCAAATACAACTTCTTCCAACCCCACGAACACAACTTTAGGGGTCCGCGCACTCAGCTGTGGACTTACCAAGGTCTCCGCGCACACAACTGTAGGAGCCTTCCTCTTTGACAAAGTATAGAATAGATAAAATCATACCAAAATCATGCACTATTCTTACCTTTTGTTTTATGACTCTTCTATGAATTCCTTTTATATTCTTCTTCATTACAATACCATGGTCCACGAACCATGGGGGGGTCTCAAAACAACTTGAATTTAACATTAAACTAAAGAGATTTGACCTTCATAAAGCCCCTTTGAATCCTATTGACCTATGCTACTCATGCTTCACTCCTCAAAAAGAGGAGACTTTACAATAAATTTAATAAAACATAACAAAATTTGACCCAAGGGACCTCATCTTGAGAGGCCCCAAACATAAATTCGTGACTCATCCCGAGTCACTCTACTGGTTTTTCTTGAACCTTTGCTTGGAGGCC
Source organism: Pinus tabuliformis (assembly GCA_031772625.1). Taxonomy (NCBI): domain Eukaryota; kingdom Viridiplantae; phylum Streptophyta; class Pinopsida; order Pinales; family Pinaceae; genus Pinus; species Pinus tabuliformis. Next base: position 368,636,590 of record CM062810.1, on the reverse strand, counting down.
ACTGAATTCTATATTCAATGCTTGAAGATATGTTGTTCCCTGTGCGGTGGCCTGGAAAACTTCTCTAACCAATTTCTTTGGCATTGGATCTTCGACTACAATGCCCATGGTTCTCTGTGTCTACTGAAGAGATTTTACTTTTCTCTGGATGGTCTGGGACAATTGGCTTGCTTCATTGGCCCATGGGTGCATCCATGAGGAAATGATAGAGGCCTTCCAATGCAACTCATCAATCTGGGTCTGTATGAATTTCCCTTCTTGAAGTCTGGTGAAGATCTACACAGGTGCTAAGGTCCACATTGTCACCCTGATCTCATCAAACCGTTATTACTTTTCGAGGATGTCATCTTCAGTCATCTACAAGTGTGGGTACCCCTGCAGTGAGGTCCACATCTCCATTGTCTTCTCAAATAACTGGTTGCATTCCTTGACTACAATGACCAGAGTTGTCATATCTGCTTTAGTAACATCCTCATGCTTCTCTTTGACCTCCGGAGGTGTGGTTGGCTACAGCGTCAGTTGAAGCTCTGAAATCTACAACTGCAGCTCAAACTGTACTTTTCCAATTTCCTCCTTGGATGCCTTCACTACAGAAACTAACTTATGAATTTCCTCCGCAGAGGATGCCTCGGCTGGAATTTGGAGCTCAGGGTGCTCGCTACATATTTGGGTAAGGGATGCCTCTAGTTGTTGATTTCGCTGCATCACCTCATTGGAGGGCTACAGGGCTTTCACTTTCTCTACAAAAATATAATGAATATTAGTCTTTACCTCTTCAATAATCAATAGAGCTCATTTCTCCCAAACACGAAGCTCATCTTAAATTCCTTGGTGCAGCTCATCCAAGGTCTAGATAGGCAGTGCCGCAAGGTTGATACTTAGATTTTTCCACTATTATGCATTCTCTCGATCTTCGACTATCTAAAAATGGAGAGAGCCTGGTGGTAGTTGCACTGCTCAGAGCTCAAATGTTATTTCTATAGTGGTACTAAATTTTGGCATGCTCGCTTGATCCATGCTTGCTTGCACCACACTCACGTGGATCACTCCTATCTGGACCTGTAAAAATTTTAGGCCCTATTACACTTTGTCTAGTACCTACTTGTACTGGTCCTGGATGTGCCCCCATCTATTTTATGTAGCAGAGCATATAAAATCATCAATTTTATCGAGATCCCCCTCCGTGAGGGCCAACAGTTCAGTAATCGCAGTCTTGTCAAGTTTATGCTAATTGTGTGGCCCTGTTGAACTACACTTTTGACTTTTCTTGATCCTGAAGGGAGACTCTAAGTCCTTCGATCTGACATAGGGGTCTACACCCCATTCCTCTTCATTTGTGGTTTCGATTTCAACAGTTGTGCTCTCTCTTTCAAGTTCAAGGTCAATAGTGACCTGTGATGTTTATTCTTACGTAGCATTTCCTTTTGCGCTACCTTCTCTATCATAGAAGCCTTTTCCTTCTGTAGGCTGGGTGAAAACCATGGTCATTGGTTTATCACCATCTACTACACTGACTCGAACAATACTCAAGACATCTTTGTTTCAATGATACGGTCAAGATCCTTCATTTCCCATAGCAAGGAAAATTTTGTAGCCTCGTACAAGTGAGGATCCAATGTTGGGAACTGTCTATCCTCAGGCATCCTCCATGCTACCAGTGCTATCAATAGCAGTAACCACGCATAGCGGAATGCCTTTCCATCCTCCTCGGATTCGCGACAATCCTCCAGGAATTTGTCACAGAGGTACTTTTCCCAATTTAATTGGACCCCTTGGCTACAGTGCATAGCTAAAGATATGATAGGTATCGGCACTCCATCAGCATGACACTTCTGCATTATTTTTCCTCCTAAAATATATGTAGCAAATTGTACAACTCCATTTGAGATAGAGCTAATGGCCTAGCCTTGCGACTTCTTCACCAATCTGAAGTCGATCTTCATTTGGTCTACAAGCTTATTCTCCTACGACTTCCCCACAAAAGGATATGCGGGGTTCATGCCCTGATAAGCTAGTGCTATGATTTTGTGGACCAACATATCGTTAATGGGAATGGGCCATCCCAGTTAGAGGCACCCATCATGAACCAGCGCCAACAATTGATGCACATAGATGGTGTTAATGATGTTGCATCAAAAATGTGGAACATATAGCATGTTCAACAACCTTTCTCGCTCAATTCTAGCCTCCCACTTCATTGCCTCAAGCCTTGTGACTCCTACTTCCTCGCAGTAGACTGATTTCAAGAATTTTCTGGGTTCTAACTATGGAAAATTCGAATGATCACCCAAATCCCAGTCCTCCATCTTCAAAAATGGTACCCTAGCGAACAATCCACCCTCAATAGGTACTTCCTCCAATAGAAATGGCATGAATACCTTGTATTTCAATGAGTCAAGGTCCTTAATGACCTTGGCAGTTGATTTTCTAAGGGGTATATATGGTGGTAGCCGAGTAATTGGCACTGCTTCTTCTATGCTGATATCTTCAACCCCCATAGTAAATTCTTCTTCATCCAAGTCCAGGGATTCCGTGAGCTTCTTATTCTGATCCATATGACCCTTTTGTCCAATCTAAGTTGAGTTTTTGCGTGGCGATTGCCGAACCAGGGCTTGTTGTGGCTTCTTTTGCTTCTTCTGTCCTGTCGTGGAGGTAGTAGGCTTTGGCCTCGGTGACCTAGACATTGTGGTAGGGACTGGTGGTGTTGCAGTCATTTTGTCAATTCTCTCCCATAAGAGTTTCTTCTGCCACTCGAAAAAATCTACCTTAAACCCAAGCCCCTTATGTGAAAACTCCCTCTTTATCTCTTGCCAATTTCATCCAAACATGCAACAATCGTCTCTGCTCAAACTTACACGCCAAATATCAAGGTAATCTCTCTAGAAGGAAAGTGTTTGAATGTGGAGTGGGACAATGTATTTATAACCCTTTTTGAATTCAAATCCATTGATTCCCTCTAAATCTCCCTCATTAATGATTCTTTGGCCAGATTTCCAGACATATGCTCCTCAAATGATCCCCCCCCCGCTCCTTTTAATGGAAAAATAACCATCCAATCATCTACAATTATTTCAATGATCACCTTTTGGCCAGACTGTGCGGGACCCATCTTGCTAGTGTAGACCCTTCATCATAGTTCCCATCTGTGCCTTTCTCCTAATCATCACGCAAGCCAAGCTCTTTTTCAAACTTTTCTCCTGGCAGTGTTGTTTATATTCCTGCACTTCCTTGCAACTACCTGAAGTATTAAGATTGTCTTGCATCCATATAGTCATTGCATAGGGGATGGATCATTCGTGTACAAATTCAACCAGCTCCCATTGATTCTTCCTAGAAATAGCTCCCCATTCAGCTTCATGAGCTGAATTGAACCCCCATCACTAATTTCCTTGATGATGTATGGTCCCAATCAATGCATTTGAAAATTTCCTAGAAACTTAGTAAACTTGCTATCATACATCAACACCAAATGTACAATTTTAAATGTGCATTGCTTAATGTGGCGATCATGCCAAACCTTTTCTTGAGCCTTCTGCACCTACGAATGAAAGCCTGCAAAGAAATGATCTTCTTCTAACTCAATTATCTGTGCGAGGAATTCTTCCATTATATCTCGATCTGCCATCTCTTTGACTGCAGCAATCCTCAAACTGAGCATTATGTACTCCATTGACATCACCTCTTCTTTTCCATAAAACAATTTAAATGGTGTCTGTACAGTCAAATTCTTATAGGTATTTCTATATGCCCAAAGAATAGCTTGTATGCAAACATCCCAATCGTTCCTATTTTCATTACATATCTTAATCAAAGCATTCTCTAAGATCTTATTGAAATCTTCAACTGTTCCATTTTCTTGAGGATGATACGCTGTTCTTTTCCGATGATACATATGGAATTCTTCAAGCAAAGCAGCAATCATTTCATTCAGGAAATGTGAACCCCTGTCGCTCATAAAAATCTTAGTACAACCAAACCTAGACAGAATGTACTCAAACATAGACTTTTCAGCTATAGTTGTGCTACAATCCTTCACGGGCTGTGCCTCAACCCACCTAGTCAAGTATTCTCTCACCATGATGATGTAGCATGCTCTTATCTTCCTCCCTAGTGGTTGAATAGGTCCCAAAAATCTATTTCCTATTTGTTGAATGCATGTAATGAGACCTGTAGGTTCAAAGACAATTGATCCATTTGCGATGACTTGCTAGTCCTTTAACAAACATTGCATGCCCTACAATATTCCTTGGAATATTTGTGCATAGTTGGCCACCATAGCCCAGCTCGTAGGATATTCTGCACAGTCACTCATTACCATAATTTCATCCAGCAACTCCTCCATGTGATTTAGCGAGGATACTTTGTATTTCATAATCTAGTACATACCTGCACAGAACTTGATCCAACCCCATTTTATACAAGTGCCCTGCACTTACAGATAAATCTGTAGCTCTAGCCACTAATTGCTTCTTCTGTTGCATAATATATCATTCAGGAGCTACACCTATAGATAGGAATTGGATTATATCTACAAAATTTTCATCTGCAACACGCACAACAAAGAGTTACGCATCAGGAAATCCTTCATCAAGACTTGTGGGTTCTTCGCCATTCTCAATTCGTGAAAGGTGATCGGGTCCAACATTTAATATTCTTGGCTTCACAATTACTTCGAAGTCATACTCTTGAAATAGCAGTAACCACCTACAAATCTCCCCCCCCCCCCCCAACACAGGCTTGTTGACCAGGTACTTTAAAGTTGAATGGCCTACATACATTTTGAAGTGTGCACCAAATAGATAATGCCTGAATTTCTAGAGCACATATGCCATCGCCAACCCTTCACGCTCTGTGTTTGAATAATTATTCTCTTCCTTAGACAACTTTTTACTCGCAAATTAAATCAGATGGTCGATATCCCCTGTGCCTAATTGGCTTAACACTACTCCTAACACTATGATGGACACATCCACATGTACATGGAATTCTTTCTTCCTATCGGGGAACACTAGAATAGGTGATGAAACCATCTTTTCCTTCAAAACATCTAAGATTTTTTTGGTAATCATCATCCCAGCAAAATGTCGCATCTTTCTTCAATAATTTCTCCATGGGCGCAGTGATCTACATGTATGCTTTTATGAACTTTCTATAGTATCTTGTATGGCCCAATGTTGTGCGCAATTGTTTAACATTCCTTGGGGGTTCCAAATTAATAATCACTACAATTTTAGCAAGGTCCACCATCAACCCATGCTTACAAACAATGCGGCATAAAAGTATTCCATATGGTACACAAAATATACAATTCTTCAGATTTAGGCAGATATGATACTTCCACCAAGTATCCAGCATTAGGCGAAGACTTGTAACATGATTTTTAACTAACCTGAACATCGTCCAATCATCAAAGTAGACCTCCAAACATTTGTGAATAAATTCCTTAAAGGTTGTGACTACCACCCTACAAAAGATTGTAGGGGAATTCTTAAGTCCAAATGGTATAATTGTATACTAAAAAAGCCCCATTATGTGGAAAAGGTAGTCTTACTTCGATCTTATGGTGCAATATTGATCTGGTGATATCTTGAGAATCCATCTATAAAAGAATATGCTTCTTGACCACCAATGTTCTCCAACACTTCATCTTTGAATGGTGTAGGGAATGGATCATGTACATAAGCATCGTTTAACTTCCCGAGATCTACGTCGATCCTAATTTCACCCTTTTTCTTCTTCTCATGAACCACCATGGGGCTAACCTAGTCTGATTCTTCTACAGGCTAAAAATTTCCTACTACGAGCATCTTATCCAGTTCTTCGTGCACCTTTTCTTTGTATTTAGGATTCAATCAGTATGGGCATTGCTTTACAGGCTTCGAATCTGGCTTCAGATTGATCTTCATAACACCTAGATCACCTGCTATACCCTTTAGGTTAGAGAACTTTGTTGGAAACAATTCCTGATATTCCCGTAATAACTTGCGACCTTATCAACTGTTTCCTCATCCCAGTAATCTCCTATATTGTCAAACTTCAGCTACGCTTCCAACCCAATGTTGACTTGCTTGGTATTTAATGGTTTTGAAATATCAGGAACCTTTACCTTAGGCCTAGTGACTTCGCATTTTCCTTCGGACTCAGTGATACTATTATTCCTAGGGTCTTCCTCACCTTCTTCTGTGGTAACACTGTAGCATTCGAGAGCATGGCGCAAATGCGTACCTCAGTTAGGTTGTACTCATGTGATAAGCTCTACAAGCATTCTGAATATTGCAGCCTTAATTTCATGTAATGCTTCGTCAATGCATTCGAATCCATCCTCAAAATAGAATGTTAGCAGAAAGCTTTCCTTCAGAATGTCCTACTCTACGGTTCCATGTCGCAGCTCTGTTTCTAAATACCAATTCATCGAAATAGTATCCAGATGTGGTAGAATATATGTACCCATTCACTCTATGGTTCCTTGTCCCATGCTTTCATCCAACGAGCCAGATTCTCGTGCGAATCATCCTTCCCTGTATATTTTTCAATGATGCGAGTATTTTCCTAGCCAAATAACAACTTCATCATCCTTTGATACTCCTTCCAGTCTGCAAAATTGTTCTTATGTGTACCACACCATCTAGCAGGTGTAGCTCTTAGCACGATTTCCAATGCCTAGAACTGATGCTCCTCTGGTACATCCCCTTCAAATTTATCAAGAAATAAATTTACATCTTCTAAACCATCATAATATGGTAAATTGCGTACCTCAATGCATATACAATGGAGTGATTTAGTAAATCTATTTCATCGCAGCATTGGTGCTTCATGCAATCTATTCTACCCATGATCAACATCCTCATTTGAATCTGAGTTATAGGAGTTATCTTTTTCCCAAGTAATTCTTCCATCTGGCGTAGGGTTGATCCAATCCTCATTCCACACAGTAAGCTTATAGATCTACTTAATATCATCCTCCTCATAGTAATCTCAGACTGGTCCCATATACCACACACCCTCGGCTAGATCCAATGGGACAATGACTCTCAATTCCTTCTTCTCAAACATCATGTTGCGCTTCTTCAGGTATATGACTGCATTCATATCAAATGCCCAATCGATTCCAAGTAGTGTCGGGTAGGGATTACTATCATCCATTATTTCAATTACCTCAAAATGAGCTATAGCGCACACCCCTTCAATGTCTACAATTACTCCATGTAGGCATCCCATAGGAATAATATTATTTTGGCTCACCATTTGTAGCTGAATTGGGGACCACTATAGCGCTGAATTTCCCATTCTTTCCCAGGTCTGTTTAGGAAAAACATTCGTATAAGATCCTAGATCTAGGATCACATGGTCCATTTCAAATTTTCTGATTTGTGTAGTCAATCTCATCTCCTAACCAGTCCTTTTCTTAATTTTGTCTACTTTATGCATTTCCTGCTATTCAGGAAGTGACCTACCCTTGCCAACACAGTTGTCTAATAATTCTTGTAGTCCCTCCACTGCTTTTTGGTCCCTTAAGATCTTCATGCAAGTCGGTAAGAAGGACATTAATACGAAAGGATCTATTTCCTCTGCAATAATGACCTCTTCAGGCTTCTTTGTTCATGCAATATGATTCTTTGATGTGGAAGCTCCTGAATCCACAAATATTTTCTTCACATCCATAAATGTTTATATTTCCTTATGAAAATCAAATTCAATATCTTTGTCAGCAACCCCGCACAACCAAGGATTATCTTCTGGTTGTTTTCTTGCAGATTTATCATCCCCAGTAGTTATACCACTCCACGTAACTATATTAACATTGGGGTCATCCTCGCATGGTTTTGACCTTATCATCTAGATGTTCTCAGTGGGTTGTCGATTCTTCTTCTCTTGCATCTTTGCAATGAATACAAAAAAATCCTCTTTAACATGGTTAATTTATTGGAAATACTGACAACAGGGGTGTGTCAGGTTCTTACAATCTCGCGCATAGTGGCCGGGTTCCCCATAGCTATAACAAATAACTTGTCTGCAACCTATTCTAGCTCCTCCCCCTTGTCCTCTTCCTCATCCCTAGAATCCTCTACGCACTACAAGTGCGCCTTGATCCTGCTGTGGACATGCCTCAGCTTGTACTCTATATGTCAGAGTTCTATCCATCATTAATTCATAGCTTCAGAAATTGCACTCATCATGGCCTAAATACTTATAGAAATTGGATAATAGTTTTTGAAGAATTCTTCGGTGAAAATCACATGGAGAAATTTTTGTCGACGCGTTTCGAACCAACCAGTGTGGTTCATCATCAGGACAAGTTGAATGAGCAGATCTGGCCTATGCACTTTAAATAGAGCGGGCAGAATATCCAATGACTCAGATTTCTTGATAAGGTAACAGCTAAAAAGACAACAGCTCGATTTGGCCTGATAACGGCTAGTTTGACCATGATACGGGGTATTATATTAATTTATATTATTTATTTATTTTATTTATATAACAGAAATTTTAGTTATAGAATAAATTAATATATAATAAGTAAATCATAAAATGAATTGATTACAAAAAAATTAATTTTAAATATATTAATAAACTTACATTAATTTAAATTTGTTAGAAATGTATACTAGAATAGGTAAAATTAAAAATATTATAATAAGTAAATTATTATAATAGTTGTTGGGGAGTCTGCACGAACTTCTGCAACAAATGGAAATTGTTCGTTGAGTGTTTTCCTATTATTTGGCAGATATCGCACCATGGCACTATCCTGTTACTTGATCCAGCGAAATTTTTTGGCTTCAGGGGGATAAGACCTTCCCCAATTAGATAGTTCTGATATATTGGGAATGATCATTGCCATGACCATTTCCTTTGCACTTTAAGCACCATACTTCAGAACAGATCTCATTTTTTACCTCTTTCCCCTTTTTGAGATCCTGCTACTCCATATGTAGGGTGGAAAAATACGACTGAATCTATTGCACTCCCAGATTCGTATCCTAAATAGGTGAAGCCTCCAACTTCATAGCAATTTCTAGTGCTTCAGCCTACAATCCAAGCTTCTTTTGTGAAAATGGTAATCTCAAATGAGGTAACAACGTAGAAATATACCATTCCTTATATTGCTTGTCCAAAATCTATATATTATCCTGTTGTAGCAGACATGTTTGCCTTTGATCAATATCCCATGTAGATTAATTCACCTTTTTCTTAATTTCTTTGACCTCAGTCACATACTGGGCTTGAGAATTTGGCTTTCTGAATTTATTATTTAGTGCATATTTTGTGTCTTTCAATGATGCAGCTAGATTAGTCGTACTATACTTAATATACCAACTCAGCACCCCATCCTGCAAATCCATGACCAACTGCTCCTTTTTCATATCATCATCTGTTACATGCTGTGACTTCCACACAACATCTGTTAAAAACTAGAATTGATCAAGGTCTTCTATCCCTAGACCCCTGAATATAATAATTTTCATAGTGTTTGCCATATTGGATAGAGGAGGTTAAGATGGAGGTGGAGGTATAGGCGTGTGAGGTGGAGGTGATGGTGGAATTGGAGTGGATGGATGTTGTATTCTTGCAGTGCCCTGATCTACCCACTGTGACGCACCTCTAGGCATCTTCAGACTATTGCTTTCTTCTTCACTATCGGATGCTCCCAATAGAGAACTGTACTCAAAAATTCCATCTAGATATTTTCTTAACTACTTCCCACTTCGTGTACCTCCCATTGAGCCTCTTCTAAACATCAATTCAACGACATAACTTGTTTCTCGCACAATAGAATTTTAATCCAAGTTTCAAAGACTTCAGATACTTACCTCTTAGTACTTTGAAAAATCAATGTTCAACTTCGCTATAACTTGTAGATGTATCAATCGCGAACTCAGTAATAAATCTGCCCAAAATAATATCGGTCCAATAATTGATAACCTTCACAACCTTGTTTCTTGATCCTTCCAGGCACTTCACTAACTCTGGGATCCACGCAATAGGGTTATCCAAATTCCAGGTAGGTTGGCCATCCACCAATTTAGCCAACCATTCATATAATTCACATGGAAAAGAGAAAAATAGAACTTTGTGTTCCTCTGTATGTAGATATCTCTACAACCACTCTTCTTTCAACACACACAAATTCGTGTTTTCTTGGGCTGCAAACTCGTCAACTTCTGATCTATCCACTTTACAATCTCCTTCTTAATCGATATCCACTTATACCACATCACACGTCCCTCAGATAGGTCCTACTCTCGGTAACAGAACCATTTGTTGGCTTGAGGGGGCTTAGACCCTGGTTCAATGTTAGCTGCACTAACCAATAAAACCCTACACTACCAGCCCTTTCAGCAACACCTGTGTACCGCAGGCTACAGTCTCACCTGAGGCAGTATTGGGGAATGCTAGAACCAGGATTCTCCATCCAGAGGGCTATGTGATGTGTTTCTACATACCTAGGGCTTTATATTGACCTCCATGGACCGTAGCCCTTGAAACCCATAACTTACAATAAATAACAGTTAACAGAGTTATGTTCTTCGCCAATTGCACTAAACATGCATAACATCATAGAAATAAACAGATCTACATCTTCACAATTTCATTAAGTACTTTTCCTGATTAAATGCATTTAATAGATCATAAATATAGTAAATTCAGAGATAAAACAATAATACACAGATGCATAGATATTTCTTCAAAATAAGTCTTTTATTAAGCTTCATATCTTCAAATACAACTTCTTCCAACCCTACAAACATAGCTGCAGGGGCCCGCACACTCAACTGTGGACTTACCAAGGTCTCTGCATACACAACTGCGGGAGCCTTCCCCTTTGCCCAAGTACAGAATAGATAAAATTAGACCCAAATCATGCACTATTCTAGAAATTTTTTGTGGATGACGCTTGCATCAGCTGGCCTCATTGTCAAGAAAGGATAGACTTGTTTTTCCTCCATCTTAACAATCAATTGAGTTCCATAAAGTTTACTATGCAATGTGAAATCAATGGGTGTTTGTCTTTCCTTGACATCCTTATTTCTAAACAAGAGGATGGTTCTTTCTCCTATCAGGTCTTTTGGAAGAAGACTCACAAATAGAATTATCTTAATGCTAAATCCCATCTCTTCCCTGCTCAAAAACTAGGTGTTCTCAACACCTTAGCCATTAGGGAATTGAGAGTTTTTGATGAAAATATTTTCCATGAAGAAAAAACCCATCTCTTGAATGTTTTTTATAGTAATGGTTATAGCAAGAACCGGTGTCTTAAAGCTTTCAAAAAGGATGAAAAAGGTCCTTTGATTAAGAAATATCTCAAGAATAGGTTTTATGGGGTACATCTTCTGTTTATCCAAGGGATCATTGATAGATTTGTGAGGATTTTGAGGAAACATAAAGTTCTCTCAACCTTTAGGCCCCTAAATATCATTAAGAGCTCTCTAAGGTCTGTGAAGGAATAGTTGGACCCAAAGAATATGAAAGGTGTTTATCTCATCCATTGTTCATGTGGGACTCCCTACATTGGTGAGACTAGATGATCTATAAATAAAAGGATTCATGAGCATGTGATAGACATAAAATATGGGAGGACGTGTTCTTCATCTTTGGTTGAACATGCGGAAAAGATTAAACATCATATTTGCATTTAGGACACTTGGGTCATTGCTAGAATTGATCATTCCCATTACAGAGAGTTTAGCGAAGCTATATAAATTGAAAGGAGGCCTAGTAATCTAAACAATCACGATGGTTGGAAGATTATTAGTTGTTGGATTCCTTCCTTATCCTCAGAGTTATATTTTTTATTTGTTTATTTATTTAGCTATCTATCTTTCAATGGATGGGATCATGACATCTACTATGTTAGAAATAACCCCTTGGGATCATTGTTTTCCTACACCTATGAGGATAAATGGAATTGGATGTTGTTTTCTTTGTCCAAAAGTTGCACCATTACATTTTGATCTGCAAGACCATGGTTGTCACAAATTCTAACACCGTGTCCTTTCTATTGATCTGAAAAGTGGTCAAAGGGAATTGGGCATGTTATATTTTTATCCTTCATGTATTTGACTTAGTATTTTTTACTTCAAAGGTTAATAAAAGATTATTTCTCATTGGTTTCCTTTCCAAAGTCTTTACTAGTGGAATGGACCTTCCCTTGAATGGCGATCTTACTGATGAGAATTTGTTCACCATCTCTGAATCCAAAAAATTGGACCAAACTTATGTAATGATAATCAATGATTCTTATACATTGAATATAGTTATGATTCATAAACTACCTTGGATGTTGTACTAGACAATTCATCACAATAAATCTACTAAAAGATATTAGAAAACTTGAAACATACACTATAAGGGTGTATTTCTCCTTATATTTTGGGATCTGTTAATTATTATTTATTACATAAGTATGCAAATTATAATTATGAACAAAATGGAGGATAGAGAAGTAAAACTCACAAACCACAAATTAACACAAGAGAGAAAACCATGCTATAAGGCGAGGTTGGTTTTCTCCCTTTCTCTCTATCGAAAATGGATGTAAGTACAAACAAGTGAGACATGTGGCTGATGGGATACTACAATACCCAAAAATTCTTTTTTTATCTCTCTTTATCCACTCTGATCTACTCCTCTCATCTATGGAATAAAACCTAGTTGAATAGAATAGAACCCCTTCCCCCTAGTGTCTTGTTATAACACCCCTAGTGTCTTCTTATAACACATCCTAATAGCCTACTAGTGGTTAGTTTTGTCTCCTTCAAATCTTAACTAGAGTGACAATATTGACTCCCCTAGAGTATTATTTATCATGCTCATGTATATATCCCATTTTACATGAATAATGGGAGCTAACATGAAATCTTCTTGTTTTATGGTAATCAAAATAGGAAGATCAATGTCTGGGTGGCATAATTCTTGCATACAGACTTTCACTGAGGTGATTATTATGCTATTGCAAAAGCATCTATTTGTATAATAATGCTACAAGGTTTTGCACTCAAGAGGCAATTTTTTACCCTAGAGAAATTCCATTTTATGTCTCAAATGGATTCAAGAAGGTTTCAAACCCAAATTTTCTAAACTAGGACTTGCTAGTAAAAATGGTCCTAAGAGCTAATTCATCCAAAATGGATGAAAATTAATATAATGATCCAATATGGATCACACTTCCCAGTTTGGAGGATTTTGGTCCCAAAAATATTCTACTAAATGAGGTGAGGAAATTTTTCCTCCACCTTCTCTTGAGTGTATCGTTTAGCCGTATTTAGAAGTCGTCCTTTCAACCCAATCTGAAAAAGATCATGTTTCCCTTGTCTTGTAATTATGGACCTCTTTTGAAAAAGTGTATCCTTTATGAACTCAACTTGAACATCTGGTGCTAGGTCCTTTAAAAAAGGTAGGACGTGTTCCTCTTTTTCATCCAACATACAAGTCTTATAGAGCTTCATATTCTCTACATTGAAAAATGGTTAAATGTGCATGTATGGTGGTAGACTAAGTCTATAAGAATTATATCCCACCTTTTCCAATATATCAAAGGGAACATATCACAAAGACTTTATTTTCTTACTAGGACCTTGTAGCCTCTTGTTGAGCAACTACAACCACTCTATCTCCCACCTTGGATATTTTTTTTTGTTGATCATGCTTGACCTTGAATTTTTCCTATGACTTATAAGGTGTCTCCTATACCTATATATGGATTTTTTTTTATATTTTCTACAATTTTTTCTTCCCTAAAGGAATCCCCTATAAGATCCTCCCTCGCTCCTCCTTTCTTCGCTTGTGCAATATCCAAATGTGAACGTGGAAAATATCAAAAAAAGGTTTCAAATGTGGGCTTACAAGTAGAAGTGCGGATTGATCTATTACACGAGGGCTACATAAATGCCATATTTTTTTCCCAGGTCTTCATATGCTTCTTATTGTATCACCTCAAAATAACATGAAATTCCTATTGACTAATTTTCTTTTCCCATTTGTCTATAGATGGAATGTTGTGGACCTCTTTGACTTTATTTACATATTCATCTACAATGTAGTCCAAAATTCACTAAGAAATGTTGTGGCCTTATCTAAAATGGTGGTCCTTGGTATCCCAAAGTGCACCCAGACCTATCCAAAGAATAATTTTATTGGCTCTTTCCAAATGGTCATTTTATAGGGAATTAGAACACACATATTGATGAACCTATGAACCACAACAAATTTATAGTCATGTCCCTCCCTAGTTGTTGGTAAGCCTCCCACAAAGTCCATGGAAATACTTTGACAAGGATATTTGTTTGTAAGAAAGGGATGATATAGAATCTATTTCATTTTACTAGGATCTTTGGTGCAACATAACATACATCCTCTTATGAACCTAATTAATTTTTCTTGCATTTTGGGTTAATAAAAAAACCTCTACAAGTGATCCAATGTACTCTCTACACTAAAGTACCTTGCAACCTTTGAGGTGTGAGCTTGTGCAATCATCTACAATTACTCACATTTAGAAACACATAACTTATTAAACCTATAGAATAATCCATCTTGGAGATCGTAGTCAACTTTGTTGACACCATCGTTCATATGGATCTGACTCTATAACTATTGAAACACTTCCTTGAATTACTCATCCTCTAAATATGCCTCTCTTTTTGTATCATGGGTGAATGGATCCATGTACATCTAAGTTCAAAAGGAAGTGACATTTGATGCGGGTGACTGTGAAATTATGTTAGCTAAACATTTTTTGTTACCCTTCTTGTACTTTATCACTAAATGAATTTTCCACTTGTAATGCTTGGTTTGTTATATCTTACAATAGTCTTGTAGGTACTATAGTGGCTCATGATATATGTGGATTAATGTATCCTTTCCCATTATATAGTGTTTCCGCTTCTGCATGCCCTACACTAGGGCATATAGTTCCTTGTCATATGTAGGGTAGTTGAGAACACCCCCATGGAATACTTCAAAAAGGTAGCATGCATGCCTTCCTCCTTACATCAATACCACTAGCATATGTCTCCACTTTAAAGGGTTGTTGCAAGTTTGGTAATGCCAAAAATAGTGCTTTACTAATCTTTTTATTTCACTCGTTAAAGGACCTTTGTCAATCCTTTCAACATTGGAAACTCTTTCCACTCATTGTTATGCCATGGAGTGGTGCTACTACTGATGAAAATGAGGCTATGAATTTTTTTCAGGTATTGTGATTCTAGAATGAAACTCCTAACCTTAGAACCATTAGTAGGAACTAGTCACTTCATGATGGCCCCCATCTTGGCAGGAACTATATTCATTTTTCCTCCATTTATCACATGCCCTAGATACAACAAGCCTATTGGGAAAACTCACACCTCTTGATATTTTCTAGTGGCTAGTGCTTCTTTAACATCTCTAGCACCTAATAAAATGTGATATGTGCTCCTCCTAGGTGGAATTATATACCAGTGTATATTCAAAATAGAAAATAACAAATGAATCTATAAAAGGAAATAATACATCATTCATCAAACTCATAAATGTTGGAAATGCATTACAAAGGCCAAACAACATGACTAACCACTCATACAAACCTTTCCTATTTTTGAAGAAAATATTCCAAGTATTTTCTTTTCTAAATTGAAGCTAGTGATATCCATACTTTAAGCTCATCTTGATGAAGTATTTGGATTTTTATAATTGTTCCAATAGTTCATCTATCCTAGGTCGGGGTAGCTATTATTCAGTGTAATTTTATTTAATTTCTTGTAAGAAATATACATTTTCCAAATCCCATCCTTATTTGGAACAATGATGATGGGGTGACCCACATGATGAGTTACTTTGTCGATTGGAACCTTTTTCTAGTAGTTGTTGCAACCACTTCTTTAGCTCACATTCTTGTATATTTAATTACTTGTATAATCAAATGTTTGGGAATGGGGAGTTTGACAATAGTTGGATCTCGTGCTCCACTTCCCTATTCAGCAGTAACCCTTTAGGCTCCCAGAAGAAACCCCTATATGCATGTAGTAACCCTTGTAGCTATTTTTTTTTTTTCTGCTTACTACACCATACAAGGATGAATTTTCTCTTATTGACTCTTCTACAAACTAATTTTCTCTTGAAAAGAGTAAAACACACTTCTTGCTAGAAGTCATCAATTTTTTGGCTTGGTTGGCACTTACTAGTGAGATTTTGGAGTTTCTCTTGTGCACTTTAATGGTGAAGGATTTTCCATCATTCATGAGGAAGTATAGTTTGGATCTATTGGTAAAACGTTCATCTCACATGTACATATAGGGACTTCCAAACATCACTCCACAGACATTAGGGAAACTAAATCTAGTTCTATTTCATCAATAAAATCAACACTAAAAGAAAATTTGATTTTTTATTATTTTGTTACATTTATGTGTGCAATCTTATTTTCCCATCCTAATGGATATATGCTTGCATTATCAAAAACTTCCAATCCCATTGAGGTTCGCTTACAATCTGGAGTTGAATAAAGCATCAAACTTTCTCTTCTTGTCCTATATCTTTATATGGAAGAGTTTCATTATTTAATTATCTTCATATTGTAGAAGGATAATCAGATTCACCTCATGAGCTAATGTATATAAAACAGTCTCATCCAAGGATGAGCTAATTTTCATGTGGTTTCTCAAGTTAGTGGCCATGATGTTATTCTTCTTAGCATATTTCTTTTTTTATTCTTTGGGTTAAGCTCTAGATACAACTTCTAACTCTTATGTTCTATACGACCTTCAATATTAAAATTAATATAATAGTTGCTAGGATATTTACATTGGTGTTTTTTTTCTATTGTCTTCTTATATTTTTCCATTTTCCACATATTCTTCCCCTATACTTAGCAGACAAATCGATGTTGTGGATAGGAGAGATCTCCCTAAGTTCAGAAAACAAACACTAGAATAGAACAATCAAATAGAAACACGCCCTATATTACCATTAAATCATATATCTAGGATTGGATGAATGGTTCATACCTTTTTCGATATGCTTATCCTCTATGTTGTTTTTTATATCTTTCAATCTCGTTTTCAATTCTACAAGAAAATATCTGCAAAGAAATAAACATAGAGATTATCAAAGCATGTGATACATAAATGATTTAACATAATATATACAAGTCATCAAGGAATATGATAACAATCATCATAACAATAAATGTGGGATATAAATATGCATTTGTATTAATAAGGAACATGAGAGAGTTAGTACCAAAGCCTTGATGTTGATAGCTTCCCCCCAATAGTGCTCAATTCCAACCTTCCATTCAAAAGCCTTCAATGGATACTTCAACATAGTGGAATTATAGTTTCAAGAGTACAAAATCCAAGCCCTTTCCTTTTGAATGGGCTACTTTTATAGGTTAAGGATGGATGTTTGAGATCCATTAAGGTAGGAGCTAGATCCATAATGGATATAATGGGATCCACTATGGTAGGGATGAGATCCATCATGGTAGGAGTTCAAGCCTATTATCTTCACCACTTGGAAATATACCTTTGTGGGGCTTCTAGAATTGAAGCTTCGTAACCTTTTTTATTTTTTACCCATGTAAGAATACCATCACACTTTTAACGAAGGCATGGAGTGATGTCATCACTACTCGTTTACTATGCAAGGTGTGACATTGTAGGTTGTAATAATGGCACCTACAATGATCTTCAAAAATAGGGCTTTTGAGTTCCGTAATATAAGATTCTTATACTGCATGGAGGGATATTTCTTCTATCTTTATTTGGGACTGATGAAAAGAATTCTTCAGATCATGAAAGATCCAAATTTGGCATCATTTGCATGGATGTTACAAATTGATGTGTAACAAATTGTCCCCTAAAGTACAAAGTCAGAAAAGGTATAATGATTAAAGTGTTTTATCATGGAAAGGTTATAATCAAGGAACAACTGGTTGGAAACTTGCAAGGCAACAATGAAGATATCAAGTAAAATATCATCATATGATCATCTCTTAGGTAGGAATTCCCTACTCATAATACAAATAGTTCTAATCATAAGTATGCAAATGTACAAAGCTCCATGTGAATAAAATGAAATTATGGCCACCGAACATACATGATGGATGCATGCTAGGAAAACTCAGTATGAACATAACTACCAGACATACATTGTGGATCTACGTCATAGTCATGAATACTCAAAACTCCACGCAACCTAGATGTGTCAAACAAAATTTGGGGTCTTCATCTCTATCTATCTATGGTACAGATTTAACCATTTGAAGGAATGTCTTGAAGTCGAACATGCTAGAAACCATCTAATTACTAGTAAATGATGAGAATCATTAATAGATGCAAGAGGGACCACCAATAATGAAAATGAACCTTAGGGAACTCTGTTATAATATATGGGGTGTTAATAGATGATCTAAAGTTGAACACCCATATAATCATTCGATTGAAGGTAAATGATGTAAATCTATCATCGAAAGCAAGGAAACCTATCATTGAGGCATGCAAGATCTAAGGTACTAAGAGTGTTTCTAGATAAAATTCCTAAATGAAGTGCTAAGGTCGATAGGAAACGAGCTGTCACAAGAGGGCCTATGACACAAAACAAGTATGGATATTTGAAGAAAAGCATAAAAGTGATTTAGGATTGACTCAGGGATGGTCGATGCACTAGAAGGATTTAAAAACTGCAAAATGGTTTGACTAAGGTTGAAATTTTCTTGAACATATTGACAACACTAAAATGACTTGGAAAAATTTGAGTCAAAATAGGATCAAATACCAATGTGAATACTTTCAATGAGACATGACCACTATATAGACAAATGTATTTCCCAACCCTGACATGAAAAGTGACTAAGTGTCATGTTCAAGAGAGACTTACTGCCTTTTCAAATACATCATTTACACATATATTTCCCAATTTCCCCCCACCATTTCTAGAAAGTACCTCTTTATTTTTACACAAGCTTGAGGAGGATAACATATTCTTGAAATATAAGCTCGTCCTTTAGAGTATTTCTAACAAACCCTAGGAAGGAGTGATTCGATCTCATCATAATGGAAGAGTCCTACATTTTTTACATTTTACAAGTCCAATGAAGGGATAACTCGACTTATTTTTCACCTTTAGAGAGTTTGAAAAATAAATAAAAAGTGAACTCCATAATGTTATTTTTCATTTCCAAGGCTGAAAAAAGGGTAAAAAGATACAAGGGAGAACTCTTTTGTTCATGATTGACTAAAGTATTTTTTTTTAATTAGTCTACTTATTTGGGAAAAGGGTTAAACGTATACTCGGTAGATGTTTTTTCAAATAAATTTTTGAGTGTGAAAGTGACAAGTTCACTCGGTTATTTTTTCATGTTTAGAGAGTCTAAAAGGGACTTAAAGAGAACTCCAAGGGGTTCCTTTTTCATACAATCTTAATGGGCCTGAAAAAGCGATAAAAGTACACCCATATAACTTATCGCATTTATTTATTAGCACAAGAAGGAACAAAGACTAAGCATGAGATAAGTTTCATTTTTATGAAAGCTTGAAATAGAGTGAAATTTGTGCTTAGTATAAGTTTCATTGTTATGCAAGATTGAAACAGAGAGAAAATGCACTTGAGATACGCTCCATGCTCCCAACATAATGACAAAAACTAGTGCCTTAATTCCAGCATGATGACCAGAGGCAAATGAACTCTAGAGTTTATGGAGGGAGATATGTTTCACTTTTTAGGGAGCTTGGCATAGAAAAAAATATGCTCATGCAACCTGTTTAATTTTTTTATGAGCTTGAAAAGGGAAAGGAATTATCCTCATATGACCAGTTTCATCTTAAAACAAGATTGACACAGAAAGAACTATGCTCATATCACCATGTTTCATTTTTTAATGAGCATGACAAACAAAAATAATTATGCTCATAAGGACCTTGATCATGGCTTCCAAGAGGTCTTCATTGGATGAAGGAATAATTATCTAGAAGGAATACATGTCAAGGGACTCAATAGAGATAGGAAGATCATGTTGCAGTGTACCCATTAAAGGGTTCACCATGTTAATTACCATATCTATGTCAAAATAAGTCAAGCATACAGTGAGAGGCTCTTTTTCATTCGTAAATGAAGGCATGGGACAAGTTTCCACAAAATTAAGCTATGGTGTGGGGGATACCAATTTCATATATGGAACATTTAGGGAAATTGGATGGATGCCTATCAGATCAGGATCAACGAATGAAAGTTTTTCAATAGTCACAATGTTTCCATTTTTAGGGAAAGACATCATGTGAAATAGTGTGTACATGATAACTATAACACGCTTATCCCACATCTACCCAAGCAACAGGCCAACCGGATTAAACATGTGATGATATGCCACTATGGTATGATTTGACCTCCTAAGTCACATTAAGGAAGTGGAACCGATGGAAACAAACCATACAAACACTCAACATTAGCATTAGGACCCTTAGGAACCAATCCAACTCTTCGGCGAGCCAACCCTTGCGTCCCACTGAGCTTTTGGAAAACTTTATATTTGGATGCTCTCATGCTATAGGCATGTCAGTGTCTAGGGACCTCTAAACGATCTAACAAGCCTGTAAGCCAGTGTCCAGGGACTATTTTTCTCAGTTTTGTGCCAGCATCCTTGAGATTTAAGCAACATTTTCAGGTCCAGAGCTGAGGTCACTGCCCAGAATTGAGTGACACCTTCATAACAGTAAGATAACATGGAAATAATAGTATTAATGAAATTACTCGAATAGGACCTTGACTGGACCTCCACTAGCCATGATAGGAATTTCATCAAGCGTATCACGAATATGTAATCTATAGGTGCAAATAACAGATCTAAGTATAGGGATCTCTTACTTATCTAAGATACGCTATGAAACATTGTTTTCTTACCACATTAGTTGTAGTTTCATCCATTAGGCCATAGGTACATTTTTCATTCATATACAAGTAAAAACATGATGGGAGACACACATAGCTACGATCATAAAAAATATCTATAACTACCAGAACATCAATAGAAATACCAATGGAATTAAAACCATATAAACTAGTATAATACTCATAGAAATACAAGGAGAAATAACCACATATTGATGATGAAAAATCTAAACCTGGGATGGTACTTCCACGTTCCACCTGATAATAGAATGGTTAAGCCAAATATCTCTTCATCCATTCACCCCGATGACATATTCCAAGTATGAATGTGGGATCTCATAAAGCACAACAATCAAAAACCATCTAGGGCTTCCAGAGGCCATCCACCTCAACCCATCAAACAATGATTCCACCTCACGGCCAGACATCATAAAACCATCGCTGGATTGGTCTCTACCCAAGCCTTTTAGGGCTCTAGAGAATTTGTTCAGATCTGACTTCCAGGACTAGTAACTCAACCCAAAATTTCCATCAGGATTCTAAAGCATTTGTCCAACCAAGGCTTCCAAGACTAGTATCTCAACCCACAGCTATCACTAAGTTTCCAGAGAGTTTGTCCAACCAAGGTTTCCAAGACTACTAACTCAACCTATTAATGGCTTCCAGGCATTTTTCCAACCAAGGCTTCTAGGACTACTAACTCAACCCAGGCTATTATAGGGCTTCTAGAAAGTTTGTCCAACCAAGGCTTCCAGGACTACTAACTCAACCCAAGATGTTATAGGGCTTCCAGAGTGTTCGTCCTATTGAAGAAAGTGTAACTAGGTTCGGTACGTACAAATGTAATTTTTATCTTTATACTTTTAAAGAAAAATAATTATTATTTTTGTAAATTATAAGAATGAGTTTCTTGCTCATTCCATAGGTCTAGGAAAGTCAAAGAGTCAAAGACATGTGTAAATATATCTTCTTGAGCATATATGTAATGTATATGAGTCTACCTAGTGACTATATTAGCCTTCCAAGACCAAGCACAATCCTCCAAGATAAGCACAAATGTGTCTGTTTGCAAAATGATGAAGAGAAAAGTTAAATTTGGACTCAAAATGAATATTAACATCAAGTCAGCTCACATATGAAGACACATATTTTTAGTGGACATTTCGGCTCAAATACAGTAGAAAACCACTATATATAGCCAATCAAAGTCTCCGTAGAAAATAAGAAACAAGATCTCAAATATCTCTGAAATTGTGGATGAATTTCAGGGTACAATATTTTAGATAAGGTATAGGATTACAGTGTTTTGAATAAGTACAAAATTACAGTGTTTCAGATGGGTGCAATGAACATAATGTCTCTACAATTTTGGGGGTAATCATGGTGCAGGAAATTACAGTGATAACGAATTTTATCAAGCATATATGTGTCTCAACCTCCTCGCAGTAGTAATGATCACTTTCTCAACATAATTGTGATCCCATAATAAGACACTCTTTGCATACTAGACATAGTCATAATGTAAACCATGGTCTCATTTATAATCCTAATGAAGACAAGGTCACGATGCAGATCTCAGTACATTGATAAATACACATTATCAAAGTCATGATGAAGACAAGGTAGAGACCTCGTTGACATAGTGATAACCTTAGTAGAAGTGTAGTTATGATCTCGAGCAAGGCACAGCTATGCTAAAACAGTCAAGATCTTGGTGGTGCAATAGTAATGGCCTAATATGGTGATCTCAATAGTGAAAAAGATGAGGATTGTTGTCTTGGTCTTGGAGTGGCATAGAAGGTCAAGTGTCATGGTCTTGGTATCCATCAATTGGAATTATATAAGAAGAATTATGTGTGGGTTTTCCTCTCCAAGAGGGAGAGGATTTGGCCCTGGAAAAATGCCAACATCTTGCGTTCATGTCTCTTTGTTTTGGTAGTTATTTGATGAAATAAGAAAACACACACTCTAATAATGTCAAAGAGAAGATTGTGCTAATAAGAAAATTAAAAGGGCCTCACAAATAGTTATCAGAAAAGAAGAATATCATTAACCACATGTGCCCTATGTTATTCAACATGGTATCAGAGGTAAGGTGCTAAATTCTAAGGAAGGGAAGAAAAGAGACATTCAAGGTTCAAGTTTGTATCTAAGTGAATAAAAAATATGAGTTTGAAAAATGTACAGTGTTGCATCTCATCTTCATATCAAGGAATAATCTCGGATATCATACTCTTGTTGGAAATCACAGTTTCGGGTTCATACTATAAAACTCAAATCTATGTCATGTCACAAATGTTGAAGCAACCATGATATTACATAACCACATATCGATCATCCTCTGTAATCTTGGGTCTACAATTCTCAGGTGTACTTCACAGTCTCAGTGCTTCCAATGATGAATGGATCAATGTAACAACAAATGATACTTCACAATAATGCTACATGATCATAGTACACAGGGATGCTTTATGTTTCGGGCTCATAGTGATATTCTATACAAATGCATGATTTAGGGATGCCACTACTGAAAGAACAATAATAGTCTCAGATTTCCACAAGAATAATTCAAATTAGTGGCATTATAATCTCTCTTTAGGGTGTCAAGATCACATAACCTCCTCAATACAAATATCTCACACAGTTCAGTTTCTCATATGTACAATATATCTTGGTTTTGCAGCATGCACTCCTAGTGACATCATATTATGCTAACTGTTGCATACTACCTCGGTAAAGTCATAATTTGGAGATAATGTTTCTAAGAAAAACTAGGATAAATCTACTTGGGCTAAAGAATTGTTAGCTCCTCTATTATGGGAAAGCAGTGCTAAGTCTCAGTGCCATAAAGAGATGATCAGTATTTACACACTACTGCTAATACTCCATAGTCTAGTTATGTGTCAGCAATACAATACCATATATCAATAATCATAAAGACCGATAAGGAGTCAAAGTTCCTTAGAAGTTAATATGATGAAGCAGTTTCAAAAATCATAATAACATATAGTCTGGAGTAGTTTTTGTCATGCTTGGTGTTGGATAGTGCAAGGAGTCTTGGTAAGAGTTTTTTAATGATTATCTAACAAGAATCTCATTCAATGAAGCATCAAGGTAAGGATCTCCTCCTCATGTGCCAAGTAAGTATCTTTCATGGTTATGATCTATCTTTGATTTAAATGACTTCGTTGTACAAATTGATATGATGGTCCTTGTATAAGGAGGATAGTCTTTGTCCTTACAGATAGGTGAAGTCATTGAAATAGGTCTCCTTTGAATTCATGAGAAGAAACTTTTAAAGCCCTCTCACATAGATAATATTGGAGACTTAAAAGAAGTTGGAAGAAGAAATGATGGTCCTTAAAGGACAATATCAAATAGTGGAGAAAAAGAAAATTCAAGCTACTGGTTAGGATAGAAGGAGCCAAATTGATTCCATGATAAGAGGGAGTATAATTCTTTAAGTTCGCTGCTCTCTATAAGTCTCTTTCTAGGCTCCTAGATCCTACATAGAATGTGACTACAATATGTTATAGGATGTGGTGTAACCTTATCGAAGTACTAGAAACACGATATCGTGACATCATCACAAGGGTGATTATGATCACGAGGATAAGTAAGATGCCTCTGTCAAAAATGTAGGGTTTCTATGAAAGAAGAAAAGTTTTAAGAAACAACTTTGCAGAACTCAAACATTTGAAGAATGCTCATCATACAACAAAATGGTAACATCTACTGGATAGGGATCTTTAAGATCCTCAATATTCTCTGATGGAATCTTCACTAGAAGATTCATTGATCCAGGGATGAAGCAAGTGTTTCAATAGAAACTCCAACCTATGGAGTTCATGAATAATGATATGATGACGTAAGAGCAATTCAAGGGATTGAAGATATTTCAATCAAGGAAGTTGTTGAAAGAAACCTGGACAACCTAAAGGTAAAATGAGGTATGTATACATGTATTTAAGTTTTATAATGCCATGTCGTATGGTTGTAGATCAATTCTTCTACCTTGAGAAGCATGATCTAAGGAAAATGACCTCCTCCTCTGAAAGGATGCAGAAAGACATAAGTCACACCAAATGAAATCAACATAATATGTCATCGTATGAAATATGAGGTGGTTGAGTACAATTACATAACTCTGAGTAGAAAACTCTAAAAAGCACCTAGGAATGGAATGTGCAAGGAAGGAAGATATCATAAGATATGCAACCTTGATGAAGGAAATCAACATCTAAAAGGATCAAGAAGACTTGACAAGAAACATATCTCGGAAAGATATGAAGACTCTAATGGAAAGGATGTAGACCCTTGACAATGGATATCTTTGGGAGATGTGTCAACATGAATGTATAATGTTCATACCTACCAAAATATGTCATGATGAAGAGCCACCTTGTAAGGTATGATTTTAGTTAATGATATATTTGATTTCTTGAATAATATCTAGATAAGTTCATGCAGGGCTACTTACAAGTACAACTATCATTCATGTGATGAATGGAAGAAGCATGATGAGAAAGAAGTAGTCATATGATGAAGGTTCCAAATATGAAGAAGGCCACTTTCCATGAAGAAAGGAATGACATGGCAAACAAAGGAGGAAATTGATCAATGAATGTTTCCCTACAAGAAAGAATCTCAACTAACTTTCATGACATCAAGGAGAGAAGTTGATCAAGCAGCTAAAGGATCCATGAAGAAGAAGTTGTTGATGTATAGAAGAGTCCCTAGGTAAGAGGGAGATCTAACATGTCTCTGATCAAGAGGGAGCTTGGATAAGATCATCCCTGATTAAAAGGGAGTGACAATTGTATTTTTCTATTTCATGTGTCATGCACTAGATCAGGACTAACAACTGTAATTCTAGGTAAAGGACATGAATGGAAATGTAGACACGTGAGGGACACAACATTCTTGTCTTCATTTTGGAAGAAAGAATGGAGGATTGAATAATCATCTAGCATCGGATACTCTTTGAGGATGTCCAAGGCATGCAAGACAAGAGTAGGAAAGAGGAACAATATTCTTTGAGGGCTAGGAACCCAAGACAAGAATATTCCTAGAAGGTCATACTTAGTGAACACCCGGGTGGGTATGTACCTTCAGAGAAAATGACTAAGGTTTTTATAAGTCATTTTCCTCACAAACATTGTGATACAATCTTATGAAAGATAGAGCAATTAGTCAAGGCCTCGATATGAACAATGTTGGTTACTATGATTCTATACATATGGGTTACTAATCTGATACTTCTTATGAGAAGTTATTCATATTGAGAATGACCAAGTATCATTATAAATACCTCCCTTGTTAAGAGGGAGTGTTGAAGAAAGTGTAACTAGGTTTAGTATTTACAAATGTAATTTTTATCTTTATACTTGTCAAGAAAAATAAATATTTTTTGTAACTTATAAGAATGATTTTCTTTCTCATTCCATAGGTCTAGGAAAGTCAAAGAGTCAAATACATGTGTAAGGATCTCTTCTTGAGCATATATGTAATGTATATGAGTCTACCTAGTCACTAGATTAGCCCTCCAAGACAAGCACAAATAACTCTACCTACAAAACAATGAAGAGAACAGTTAAAGTCACCCTCAAAATGAATATTAACATCAAGTTGGCTCACATATGAAGACACATCTCTTTGGTGGACATGTCGGCTCAAATACAGGGGAAAACCACTATATATAAACACTCAGGGTTTGCACAGAAAAGAAGAAACAGGATCTCAGATATATCTGAAATTGCGGATGAAGTTCAAGGTACAGTATTCCAAATAAGGTACAGGGTTACAGTATTTTGAATAAGTACAAAAGTACAGTATCTTGGATGGGTGCAGTGAACACAATGTCTCTGCAATTTCGGGTGGAATCATGTTGCAAGAAATTACAGTGATAAGGAATTCGATCAAGCATATCTGTGTCTCAGCCTCCTCACAGTAGTAATGATCATTGTCTCAACATAATTTTGATCCCACAATAAGACACTCTCGGAATACTATACACAGTCATATTGAAAACCATGGTCTCAGTTATAATCCTAGTGAAGACAAGGTAACGATGCAAATCTCAATGCATTGATAAAGACATGTTATCAAACTCATGATGAAGACAAGGTAGCGACCTTGTTGAAAAAGTGATAACCTCGGTAGAAGTGAAGTTATGATCTTGAGGAAGGCACAACTATGATCAAATAGACAAGATCTCAGTGGTGTAGTAGTAATGGCCTCAGTGGTGCAGCGGTGATGATGATCTCAGTAGTGAGAAAGAAGAGGATTGGCGTCTTCGTCTTGGAGTGGCATAGAAGGTCAAGTTTCATGGTCTTAGTATTTGTCAATTGGAATCTATATAAGAATAATTATGTGCGGGTTTTCCTCTCCAAGAGGGAGAGGTTTTGGCCCTCGTAGAACGCCAACATATTATTTTCTTGTCTCTTTGTTTTTGGTAGCTATTTGATGAAATAAGAAAATGCACACTTCAATAATGTCAAAGAGAAGATTTTGCTAATAATAAAATTAAAATCCCTCACAAATAGTTATCAGAAAAGAAGAATCTCATTAACCACATGTTCCATAGACTTTTCAACACATCCAACCAAAGCTCGAGGAAGTAATAACTCAACCCAGGTTAAAGGAAACATGAGAACCAACTAGAAAAACAAATAAAAAAACCCACAACTCTATGGCTATCTAAGAAATGGCAAGGCTAAGAAAATTCATTTTCAATCCAGGAAATCCTCCATGTCACTGAAATATCACAACAAAAAAACCACATGCATGTGTCATGCATGCCAAATCTAGTGACGAAAACATACAAGCAACTCAGTACTTGCAAGAAAAACTCGTTGTAGCTATTGATCCTAATGTTCTCTTACGCTTTCTTGCTCTTCCTTTTCCTTCTTTCTCCAAAACTCCAAGTATTCCACACTCTCCAAGAGTGCTCCAAGAAAAATTTAACTATCCAAGAGTATGAGAGAGAGAAGAGAGAGAGAGCTCCAAAAGTAAACTGACCAAACCCACCAACTGATCCTCATAAGCCTTTTTATCAATGAGGCCTCTAATTTCCTTCATTTTCAATTATTTTCCTTTTCTTTCCTCCTCACATGCAACTTGTGACCCTTCACCTTTTTTTTCTCCTAATTTCCATTATTTTCATAAATAAAATGCCAATAAATGCCTTCTACCTTTCCAAAGCCTTTTTCATTTCCTTTGCCAATTTCCATAGCCATAATAAACCAATGTACACCCACAAGAGGATGTTTTTCCCCACCATTTGTTAGGATATTCCGACACATAGGATATAGTTAAGTTCAACTTGGTCTAGTATAGAGTTAGGTTAGAGTTAGGTAAAGTGTGTTTCTTTACCGTTGTACATTTTGTAACTTACAATCCGATGGTCACGATATGTAGTGATCCGACGGTTCACTCTCACCTCGGTATTACCGACACTTGATCCGTGGCTTGACACCCGATTGGTCCATGAGTTCTATTTAAAGCGCATGGAGGGTCATTGTTCGGGTAATCCGTGCATGAGAGAAGCTTATGTAAATTTTCATTCTTTGATTAATAAATTGCCTGTAGTACCCACGTTGGGACAGGCCGTGGACTGTTTCCCTCCTTGCACTCTGAGGGTTTTAACCACGTCAAAAATACTGGTGTATTGATTTGAGATCTGGTTGTGAGCGGTGTCCTTTTGGTATTCTTTCTGTGGAACTTACCCTGTAAATTCCTACATGGTATCAGAGCTATTTGAGGGCCGCGTCCGTTGGTGATCCAAATCTGAAGCCGGTAGAACTGCATGCGGCTGTCGTTTCCTAGATCTGCTGTTTCTGACTGCTTTCGGGCCGAGAGGACTGCTCTGTTGCGTTCGGAGCATCTGTTCCAGTGAGGAACCCCTTTCGTTTCACGCGAAAAGGTTTCCGGTAGCCCTAGCTGCGTCATTTTTCAGATCGGGAGGTATACAGTGTTTTTTTTGCAGTTTACTGTTATTTTCTCTCTGCTTATTTCGGTCTCAGTTTATTTAGCCTTTTTTTAACCGGATCTATACCTTTCATTTCTGCGTATGCTCTTTGCCCTGCGACTCTGTGCGATCTGGGCAAATCAGAAACAGAAAGGAAGGATTTTTCTCATGCGTATGCTCTTTTCCCTGCACCTTAGTGTGATCTCGGAAAATCAGAAACATTGAGAAAAATATTTAGTTTTTTGGCTAAAGCTAACTTTGAGATTTTTTTTTAAAATTTCTAGTTTTTTGGCTAAAGCTAACTTCGAGCCGTAAGGTTCGTTTTTCTTTGCATATTCGTGTTGGGTTTTGTGTTTTGTAGGGAAAAAGAGCTTTCTCAAGGCAAGCACGCAAACCAAGGCCCCCCTCTCTCTCTCTCTCTCTCTCTCTCTCTCAAATTTTTTGTATAGATCAATTGGTTCAAAGCTATTTTAAGAGAGTAGAGGTCTTGGGTTCAAGTCTCCATTTTGTGGGGGCGGATTTTTTCATTCCCGCACATTCGCGCACTTTGCCGGCAACGTCAACATTTTTTTTTTCAAAAAGCCATAACTTCTTCATCCGGAAGCCTTTTTCAGAGCCGTTTTTTTTAAAACCGCCTATTTTTTCGAGATCTATCCATTGGAACACTTACTTTCAGCATCTTCAGCTTCAGTTTTTTTTAAAATGGAAAGTCCATGCCAAGTCATTCTTGACAGCACTAACTACTTCCAATGGGTAGCCTACATGGGAGATTTACTTAGAAGTAAAGGTCTCTACAGAATAGCCACAGACCAAGAGAAGAAACCAAAAGATGAAGACAAGGCGGCAAAATGGGAAAATAGACAAGATCAAGCACGTGGTTTGATAGGGATGTCTGTTTCTCCTGATCTTAGATTCCACATTGCAGAACTTGAGACTCCTCATGAAGCATTAGAAAAACTTGCTAAAGTTTTTGGAATTAAAAATGAAATTAGAGCCCATCAACTTGAAAATGAGCTGCTTACTTTGGATCCTAATAATTTTTCTTGCATTGAAGATTTCTTGTCCAAATTCAAGACCCTTAGATATCTCTTGGAAGGTGTTAAAGTTAAGAAAGAAGATGGTAACCTTATTTATTCCATCCTTACTAAGTTGGGACCAGCCTACTCTGTATTTGTTTCCACTTTCCATTCTACAAGGGAAGCTTTCATTTGTCAAGGACAAGACTACAAGGCCCCTTCCTTTGACTCCTTTTGTGATTCCTTAATAAGAGAACAAGAAAAACTCTTACACCTTGGTCTTCTTAATCTTGGAAACTCTTCCACGAAAGCGTTAGCCGCCCAGCAGCAACCAAATTCAAAGAATCCTAAGAAGTCATATCCTCAAAAGAATGGTCCTAAACCATCTCAGCCTCAAAATGAAAGATCATTTCAGCAAAATGATAAGACCAATAAAAACAAATGGAAGAAGACTGATAGACATTGTAACTTTTGTAATCGAGATGGCCACTTAGAATCTAAATGCTTTAAGAAGATGGAAGCCTTGGAAGCCGCAATGAAGAAACATAACATCCATGTGGAGCCTACTTCAACTTCAACTTCCGGAATGGCACTTTCTGCATGTCATTGTCAATCATCTCAGTCTGGTTATGCATTAAATGTATCTTCTTCTTCTTCTCATTCTCATGAGTGGCTCATTGATTCTGGAGCCTCTTGTCACATGGCCAAAAACCAAGCCATGTTTTCTTCTTTAAATGATTGTAACACCAAAAATATATATATTGGTGATGATAGATCTCTTAATGTTGTAGGGACTGGAACTGTTCATCTAGACAATGGTCAGTTTAATGATGTATTATGTGTTCCAACCTTATCCTGCAACCTTCTATCTGTCTATCAGATAACTCATTCAGGTGAAGGTAAAATTGTTGAATTTTCACCTCATGATGTTGTAATCAAGGATCTAAAAGATCCTAAACAGATTCTAGCTACTGGTCTTGCTGATGATTCCAAAAGGTTGTATAAGTTTCACAACTTTGGGTCATCCAATCTTCCCTCAGTATTTGTTGCTCATAATGATGAAGTGAGCAAACTTTGGCATGAGCGATTTGGTCACTTAAACTATCGCTCCCTTCAGCATCTATGTAAAGAAAATATGGTGACAGGTCTTCCTATGGTA
Organism: Pinus tabuliformis; assembly: GCA_031772625.1. Classification (NCBI taxonomy): domain Eukaryota; kingdom Viridiplantae; phylum Streptophyta; class Pinopsida; order Pinales; family Pinaceae; genus Pinus; species Pinus tabuliformis. The sequence continues at coordinate 368,605,581 of CM062810.1, read as the reverse complement.
TCTTGCAGAGATGGTGTTTGTTCCGGATGTGTACTCGGAAAACATCATCGGGACAGTTTTGACAAACGTGCCTCTTGGCACGCCTCAGCCCCTTTACAGCTTGTGCACAGTGATTTATGTGGTCCTCTTCCTGTTGCTTCATTCTCTGGCTGCAAGTACTTCTTAACTTTCATTGATGATTTCTCCAGACGCACTTGGGTATACTTCTTAAAACTCAAGAGCGAAGTATTTAACAATTTTTTGGCCTTCAAAGCCTTTGTTGAAAAACAATCTGGACATCAAATTCTTAAGCTAAGAACTGATAATGGTGGAGAATATGTTAAAAACACATTCATCAACTTTTGCACCGAAAATGGAATTCAAATGCAACATACTGTTCCATACACTCCACAACAAAATGGTGTAGCTGAAAGGAAAAATCGCACCTTAAAGGAAATGGCTAATTGTATGCTGCAATCTAAAGGACTCAGTCTTAGTTTTTGGGCCGAAGCAATTAATTGTGCAAATTATATAATCAATCGCACTCCTACTAAGGTTCTAGAGAATATCACTCCAGAAGAAGCTTGGAGTTCCATTAAACCAGATGTAAGTCACTTTCGTGTGTTTGGAAGTGAAGCATGGGCCCATATTCCAGATGAAAAGCATAAAGCTTTAGAACCTAAGAGTGAGAAATGTACTTTTGTTGGATATTCTGAAGATGTAAAAGGTTATAGACTTATTCCATTTAAGTCCAAAAATGTTATCATTAGAAGAGATGTAAAATTTGATGAAAATAAATCGGCCTGCGAGCCTAGTCCGGCGGATGTGCCACCTCTTCCTATCTCTTCTACTTTTGAAAACATTTCTTCTTCAGATGATGAAAGCGAGGATGATAATCCTCCCCCACCTTCTCAGGATCCTCAACTTCCAAGATGGGTCCGTGCTACTCGGGATGCAGCAGGTGATCTTGCCGGTGATCCTACAGATCAGCGACGTACACGTTCTCAGTTTGAAAGAGCCTCTTCTTTACTGGCTCAAGCTCCAGTAAATCATGATCCTGACACTTTTGCAGAAGCTTCAGGCCATCCACATTGGGAAGCAGCTATGAATGAAGAATATCATTCATTGATGACAAATGATACATGGGATCTTGTTCCTCTACCAAAGGGACGCAAACTTGTTAGATGTAAATGGGTTTACAGAACCAAGTATGGACCAGATGGGAAAGTTGATAAACATAAAGCTCGTCTCGTTGCTAAGGGCTTTTCACAGGTTGAAGGCATTGACTACACTGAAACCTTCTCCCCTGTTGCCAAAATGAACTCTATCCGCCTTGTTCTTTCCCTTGCTGCCTCTTTAAAATGGGAAGTCCATCAGATGGATGTTAAATCTGCCTTCTTGCATGGGGACTTGCAGGAAGAAATCTATATGGAACAACCCATTGGCTTCATACAAACAGACTCCAGCCTTGTTTGTCGACTTAAGAAATCCCTTTATGGCCTCAAGCAAGCTCCTCGGGCTTGGTATGCCAAAATGGATAGCTTTCTTTTAGAATCTGGCTTTTCTAGGTGTCATTCTGACAATACTGTCTACACCAAGAAAGTGGGCAACTCTCTTATCATCCTTGTTCTTTATGTTGATGATCTTATTCTTACTGGTAGTGATCCCAACCTTATAAACCATGTGAAGTCCAGCCTTAAAAAGAAATTTGAAATGACAGACTTAGGACACTTACACTATTTTCTCGGTCTTCAAGTCTTGCAATCCCAAGAGGGTATTTTCCTTTCCCAGTCCAAGTATGCTTGTGATATTCTTCGTCATTTTCACATGGAAGACTGTAAGCCAGCCCCTTCTCCCTTTCAGTCTGGAGTCAAACTTTCAGTCTCTTGTACTTCTCCTGAAGTTGATGCTACCTTATACCGTCAACTTGTCGGAAAACTCTTGTATTTAACCCATACTCGTCCTGATCTTTCCTTTGCTGTTGGCCTTGTTGCTCGTTTTATGCAAAACCCCCGTGAAAGTCATTGGAAAGCAGCTAAAAGAATACTTCGTTATGTTCGAGGTACAGTACAGTTTGGGATTCATTACAGTGCCAAAGCAGCTCCTCTGTTAGTTGGTTTCACTGATTCTGATTGGGCTGGTGACCCTGATGATCGGAAGTCTACTGCCGGTTATGTCTTCACTCTTGGTTCAGGACCTATTACATGGGCTTGTAAGAAACAGGCTGCCATTTCTCTTTCGTCAGCAGAAGCAGAGTATCGTGGTGCCGTGGAAGCTAGTAAGGAAGCCTTGTGGCTTCGTCAGATCCTATCAGAGTTTGGCTTTGAGCAGCAGCATCCAACCACACTTTGGTGTGATAATCAAAGTGCCATTCAGCTATGCAAAGATCCAGTCCAGCATCAGCGCAGCAAACACATTGAACTACACATGCACTTCATCAGAAAGCTCATTCATGACCATGTTCTTGAAGTGCAATATTGTCCAACAGATGATCAGGTTGCAGACATCTTCACAAAGGCTCTCACAGAGGCGAAGTTCACTAAACTTCGATATATGCTTGGAGTTCAGGAAGTTGTCACTAAGGGGGGATAGGCTCTAGTGCCTCCTTCCTTCTCCTATTGTGTCATATTTGTAAATCCTTCAATCCTATCCCAAGTTGTTCTTAAGGGGGGATGTTAGGATATTCCGACACATAGGATATAGTTAAGTTCAACTTGGTCTAGTATAGAGTTAGGTTAGAGTTAGGTAAAGTGTGTTTCTTTACCGTTGTACATTTTGTAACTTACAATCCGACGGTCACGATATGTAGTGATCCGACGGTTCACTCTCACCTCGGTATTACCGACACTTGATCCGTGGCTTGACACCCGATTGGTCCATGAGTTCTATTTAAAGCGCATGGAGGGTCATTGTTCGGGTAATCCGTGCATGAGAGAAGCTTATGTAAATTTTCATTCTTTGATTAATAAATTGCCTGTAGTACCCACGTTGGGACAGGCCGTGGACTGTTTCCCTCCTTGCACTCTGAGGGTTTTAACCACGTCAAAAATACTGGTGTATTGATTTGAGATCTGGTTGTGAGCGGTGTCCTTTTGGTATTCTTTCTGTGGAACTTACCCTGTAAATTCCTACACCATTCAGCTTGGAATATGTGTTTGATCACTGTGGTCTTATATAATTTTACATGGGTTTTAACCTAGGCTGTTACAGAACCCTCCCCCTTGGGGGAACACTGTCCTTGGTATTTAATGAAACCTATAACCAACAAGACTACTGAAAAAAAAAAAAACATATTTCACATGAGGTTTTATAACACAGCTTGTTGTAGTATTTACAATGGCATCCTATTGAAAACATGATAGACATACCATTTACTAGAGCTTTATAACACAACTCATTACGGTATTTATGATCCACATATACTTATACACCTTTGCTTTAACCAACAAATAACCATACTGTCTATGGAGCTTTATAAATCCAGTTCAAAACATTATTTAAATAATATAAATATATACACATATACACATTTTCTCAACCAACAAATAAAAGGGTGTGATGCCTACATCTGTAACAGGGGAATCCATAGGCTAACACCTCAACCCTCAAATTAAACCAAGATTCTCCTCCTTCCCAGGAAGTCCAAAATCCACTATCAAAGTCAAAGTTGCATCCAATGTCTAACGCTATAATCTTGTGCCACTTGTCCTCTCAGTGAACGATTTCCATCTCATTGTTCTAGGGCACACTCCTAATGTCCATCTGATTCCATCTGGCAATGCTAATGTCCAAAACAAATCCATCCCCGACCTTCCCTTCTCTGCTACACAGTCGCTCAAGCAATCTAGTCACCCCCTTTTGTGCAGTCACTCACCTTCCAAGTTCTGATGGCACCCCCATCCCAGGAAGTCCATCCCTTGGAAAGCTTCCTAGCATCAAAAGTTAAAAAAGAAAAGGCATGTCCCTGCCTTAAACCATCATACTAGTCATAGCATGCTCATGGAGATCAATGTATATTATTGGGTATCAGTGTCCCACAATGGCCCTACTCCTAAATACTTTACCAACATACTGCTGCATTTTTTCAATTCCTTTTGTTGTCACAAATTCTTGCAATCAATTTCAACCATCGAACTGGGAATGTTTATGCTTCATGTACCAAGCATGTAACTTCTATCAGTTTTAAAAATAAATTGAAATATATTCACATCATACCTCATTGGTAGCTCGTTAATAAGGTACACTTGCAATCCTGTTTACTTCTTGTCACAACAAGTCAACTAGCATCTTTGATAAAATGATCATGTATAAACATTTCACATCAGGTTAGATCAAAACACAACCATCATAGATCAAAATCATAAATCACATGTAATCATCATAAGCCAGAATCATAGATCACTTGTAATCATCATAGACCAGAATCATAAATCACATGCATAATAGAATTGAAATAAAATTCTAATACTTATCCTTTAATCAATCCTTAGCTTCTATCTTTGTCTTTATTCTATACAAACTCCAAATCAGTTGCCACACCTCAGAAACACTGAGTGCCTTCTCCTCAACCATGTGCACATACACATAGTGTGCATCACACACATACAACCACACACGATATACAACACCATGCAATACATGCACCTACACCTAACATACAACACATACATCTACACCTAGGGTAAAACACAACAAATACGTACACCTAAAGCTGATGTACAACATAATACATCTAGCTATACCTAATGTACAATGACACACAATATATGTACCTACACCTGGCGTACAACATAACATAATACATCAATACTCGATGTACAACACCACACAATACATGTACCTTCACATCTGGTGTACACCACCACACAATACATATGCCTACATTTGGTGTACAACACAATACATATACATACACATTGTACAACATAAAAAATACACATTCCACGATAACCTGACCACACAATGCACATACATAGTAATTCCCTCAACACAGCATGTATGACATGCACACAGTACCACACATACACCAGTACTACATGTACAACATGTACACAGTACCACATGTACATCGTACCGCCTACACAATGTGTTCACAACATCACATATACACGGCACCACCTACACAACATGTACACAATGCCACATGTACACTACACCACCTGTACAACATGTACACAATACCACATGTACATAGTACCATATGCACGAAATGTACATGACACCACATGTGCACATCATCACATGCATGACATGTAAACAACACCACATGTACAACATGTACACGACACTACATGCTCACAACACCACTTGTACAATCATGCACGCAACACCATATGTACATAAAACTTCATATACAACATGTACATCGCACCCTATGTACAAATCAATGCATATCAAACATGCCCAAAACACCATATGCACACAACACCGCATATCTGTCATGCACACAGTACAATATGTACACAACACTGCATATCCAACATGTACATAACACCATCTATACCCAGCAATGCTTATGCAATATTCACACAACATTATCTATACCACTAATGATGCTCATCAATAGGTAAATTATATGGACCTTAATGCCACTCTCCAACTTATTAAAATAAAATTTTCTCATATTTCTTTACATGTTTTGTTATATTTTGTATAGTGAGAAGGGTAAAGATGAGATGTTATGTCATGTGGCCTAATGTGCATTAATTGCAGGATTTAGAGCAATTTTGGCTAATTTAAGTGTAGCAACTCAAAGTAGACAAGAAAGAGGGATTTTAGGAGATTTGATCTCCCTCCTTAACTCCTCACCCAGTCGAAGATTCCTCCACCAGATTTCATCGGCTCGGAGTTACAAGCAGCCAAGCCAGTGATATTTGAAGACAAGTCGATCTCAAGTTGGGAGACAAGCCTCCATAAATTTAAGGAAGTTGTTGGTAGCTTCAATTATATAAATAAGAAGGCCTAGAGCCTCATTAGGATTCAACTTCTTTTTTGTAGCCAAGAGGCATTTTCGAGCTAGACATTGTGACTGATAAATCTTATGTATTTTTTATATTTTAATGAAAATGAAAGGCATTCCCTTGATCCAACACTGAGATGACTCAGAGGGATGAATCTCTTCGGTTGTGGCCCAACCATAGTAGCATAGGCTCCTCTTTATGTACATGTATGCTTAGATTACATTCATAGTTAGTTACTGAAGTGATTTTGGTTTTGTTTAATCTACAAATATTTCAATGATTACTTAGTTTTCTTCCATTTGTGGATAGATAGATCAGTGGTACCATAGTGATAGTAAACACTTCATAAAAATTTTTGATAGTGGCCTTTACCTCATCTCCTTTATGGGATCATGATTTGAGGGTTCCATTCACATAGCCAAAACAAATTTATTGTTCAATTACTGCATAACCTAGGGTTTCTTATTGAATAGATCGTTGTCTCTAAATTTCTTAGAAGTAGCTGCAATTGTAATTTTGATCTCTTGAGTTTTCTATGGTTTAGAAGCACTTCCATTCATAAACTTAGCCATTAGCTATTAATAACTCTATTTTTTCCTACATTCAACTCATTTTTTCCATGTATAAATGAAATTGTGCATAAATGAAGAAAAGAGTGTATATTGTTTCAGGAGATTTTGATCTATAGGGAGACCTCATCTTATCCGCCTCAACCAAGTCTTCTCCACCTACACTGCCAAAGTCCACCAAACCCTAATCCGATTTTTTTTTTTGTAAGAAAAGTGGACATTTTCCTTGATCAAATCCAACCATCTTGAAGCATTTTACTAAGCTTTGGGTAATGTGCACCTCCTCCATGCCGTATTTCGCCATCAGACACCTTTCCCACAATTCATTCTACCTTTCCTACCTCCTTATAATCTTTTGGCCTGTTTCCTATAGTAAAACATGGCATCCTGAAGTAGAACTAGGACATCTTGTAGTACAACAGGAAACTCTGTAGCAGCCTATTTTAAGCCCGAATTGAGTATAAATGGTCATCTGAGCTTATGTTAGGCCTACACTTGGCTTCCATACACTTGAAACTATTCCAAACCATTCCCCCTTACATGTCTCCCCTGCCAAAGAACAAATTTGTTAAATTAGCATTTTCATTCATAATATTAGAAGTCCAAAAATACTTTTTCTACAAATTCTAAGTTAGCACATGCATGCAGCAGTCACAATAGTTCTTAGATAAAATTCCATGCTTAGTTAGACCAAATAACTAGATTTTATATACAAGGTTAAGTTAGGTCTCTTTTGCAAGAAAAATTTGTAGATGCTTAGTTAGATGATTTCATGTCACTTTATAGAACCTTCCAATTCAGCGCTTTCATTTCCTAGAGAAGGCAACATTCCCTTTTGCATTAAGAATAATTTTCCCTTTTCCATCTAGTAGTCAGACTCCTTCTAGTCAATAGAAGATTGGTTTGAAAAACCATAGTGGTCTATCGCCCCAATTGAAAAGTGACAAAAGTAGACCATTACATCTACTGTGTATACAACAATGTCACCTCCAAGTTTGTATGAGCCCCAGGTTGATGAAGTAAAGCTGGTAACCCCAGGAGTTGCATCGTTCTTGCCGCAATACTGCTGCTCATAACTTTTTGGCATAGTTGCTAGGGAGGTGTCTAAGTAGATGTGATTTCTGCTTTCTTTTTTCTTCTTCCATTTAATAAATAGTTGTAATCTTTGCTTTCTTTCCAATTCTACAAGTAGTTCCATTCAGCAAATAGTTGCAGTCTTTGCTTTCCTTCCAATTCTTCCAATAGTTCCATTCAACAAATAGTTGAAAATCTTTGCTTTCTTTCTGTTCTGCAAGTAATTCTAAAAAAAAAACCCTAAAAAAAAACAAACTCCTTTCATGCCTTGTAGGAGCAGAGACAATTTAGGAAATTTTTTGCCAAATACCCCCACCACATCTAAAAGCCAACATTCCCTCTTCTTCTGTGGTTGTGAGCTAGAGGACCCATTAAGAGAACAACCAAAGATATTTAAAGAGCCTATTGGGGAAGAAGAAGAGACAATTCAACAAACCTACACCTTGTATGAAAATAGAAATGGGATTGAAGACAAAGAAGGAGTTGAAATTAAAGCTAAGGGTGCTTTTCCCATCAAAGAAACTAATGGAGATGGTAGGATTAAAAACATAAGCCTGTCTTCCCTTCCTCACTTCCATGGCTTGACCTCAGAGGACCGAAATACCTTTTAGTTTGAGTTTTCTATCATATGTAGAACTTATGATTACACCTATGATGACCAGAAGTCGAAATTGTTCCCATCCACCCTCAAAGTCCCAATGGACAACATCACCACTTGGGCTCAGATGTAACAAGACTTCAACAATAAGTATAGGGACTATTGCAGGTCCAAAGACATGAAAGAGGAAACTTTTAGAATGACCTTGGGAAATGATGAATCTTTGGAAGGTTATGAGGAAATGTTCCAACTTAGCTATAAAAGGGCCAGGTGAACCCTCGATCCTGAATCACTTAAGCTATTCCTTCTTAGAGGGATCACGAAAGATCTCCTAGAAACCCTAAACTTGCTATCAGGAGGGGACATCTATCAGTTACCCTATGATGATATCAATATAGTTTTCAAAAATCATTCTATGGTAGCCAGAAGGAAGGGTAGGGATAGCCAAGCTTTCGCTAGTTCATCCTCCTCCAACACATCCATAAAAAGTGAAATTGGGAACATGTTGGAAGACTTCAAGAGTGAAATGTTTCATACCCTTTCTCTGCAAATGGACACCACGTAGATTAAGAGGAAGCAAGAGGAAGAAGAAAGAGCCTTAGTTGTATTCTACCCTAGATGCACTAGAAGGAACCCTAGGAATGAGTATCCATTGAATCTTATAGAGATCTGCTTGGTCTGTGAGGAGAACCACTCCACATGAATGTGCCTGTCTCTACTTGGATTGAAAGTTATGTACCAAAGAATCAAAGGGGTTAATGAACAAATTTGTTATATCAACCAAAGTAGGCCTCAAGGACCTCTTACATACCAGTAAGGGGCATCCTTTTCATATTACAATGCTAACCAGAATGCATCCATTCCCCCTTGGTTCCCTCCTTCTCATCCTTCATGGTCCACACCTTATCCCTGGTATTTTGCACCTCAATACCATTCCCAACCTACCAGCCAACCATTTTAGCCATATACTCCTCCACAACGTCAGTGGAAGACACCATCCCATGGGTGGAGGCCCCCATACAACCAATCTCCAACCTCACTGCCTCCAACTCCATCTCAACCACAACACCCTCACCCTGCTCCACCTAAGCAACCTCAGATGCCTTCTCAACCAAATATGACCCTGAACAATAGACAAGCACAACAGGTCTATAGTGGGAAAGCATCTTACCCTACTTATGTTGTGAAAATTCAAGAAATCAACCTAAATTTTGGAAGAGTGCTTCCAGATAATCAACCTCCATCTCCTTTTCCTAAGAGATTAATCCATCCTATCCAACACACCCCAGAAGATATTGAACTTTTGGGTGAATTGAAAAACTTGTGTGTTAATATCCTGCTCCTCCAATCTATCAAAGGTGTACCCATCTACAACAAGCTAATTAAGGAAAAATGCTTCAAACATCCTAGGAAGCGAAAGAGAGACACCTTTACCATTAATGTCATTGGACAACTATCTCACTTAATGTTGGGGCAGGTGATTTTCCTGGAGTATCTAGATCATGGAAGTCCCATGGTGTTATGCACATCGATGGTATCATTGTCCCCCATACCTTGATCTATCTTGGGGATTCCATCAATGTGATGGCTAATGAGACTATGCTTAAACTAAATCTCCAAGGATCATTAAGAAATACCACAACAATATTGTAGATTGCAGAAAAGTCCATAGTAGCTCCCAAGGGAGTTTTTGAGGATGTGACGGCCTCAATTGATTCCTTGGAATACCCTACCAAATTCTTAGTTCTCCAACCTAAGACCAAGTCCAATGGTTATCCTCTCATCCTTGGAAGGCCATGGTTAGCCACTGCTGATGCTTACATAAGTTGCAGGGTTAGGAATATGACCATTAAAAATGGGCATTTTCCCAAACAATTGGTCATGTACCCTCCTACTCAACCATCTTTGGAGGATGACTTACCTTTATGGTTAGACGAGGAGGATGACCTAGATGCTACTATAGGAGGGGGGCAACCTGATGAAGGGGACCTGATTGAGAGGATACTCTAGAATTAGCCCCCCAACACCATGCCTCTTGAGGAGTTAGTGAAGAAATATGAAGATATCCCTTGGAATGATTTGTGCCTAGCTAACTCAAGTCCTACTCATGTGAAGATGATAGAATTTGGTCCAAAAAGAACATTGAAAATCAACTCCTCTATCTCTGCAAATCAGGAAGAGGAGTTACTTGACATTTTATGAAAGCATCTAGATGACTTTTCATGGAGTTACAAGGAGATGAGGGGAGTGCACCCTTCGACATGTACTCACCACATTTACATCAAGGAAGGCTGCCAGCCAATGTGCCAACCTCAGAGGAGAATGAACCCAACCCTCAAGGATATAGTCAAAGAATAACTGCAGAAGTTCTTGGATGCAGGGTTCATTTACCCCATCTTAGATAGTGAGTGGGTATATCCTCTGGTTCTGGTTCCAAATAAAAATGGGAAGAGGAGGATCTGTGTGGACTACAGAGAGATAAACAAAGACACAAAAAGGGACCATTTCACTCTACCCTTCATTGACCAAGTATTAGATGGTCCGACAGGAAAGAATTTCTTCTCTTTCCTGGATGGATTTAGTGGTTACAATCAGATCCATATAATCTAAGAGGACCAAGATAAAACCACCTTCACCTGTCCTTGTGGTACCTTTTCTTATAGGGTCCTTCCTTTTGGATTATGCAATGCCCCTTCCACTTTTCATAGGGTAGTATTGATCATCTTTGCAGAGCTAGTCCATGACTCTGTGGAAATTTATATGGATGATTTCACCCCCTATGGGTGCGATTTCCTAGAGGCTCTCTCTAAATTGGGAAAAGTACTAAACAAATGCATTGAAATGAACTTATCCCTTAGTCCTGAGAAGTTTGAGTTCTTCATGACTATAGGGACTATTCTAGCTTATTCAATATCCTAGGAAGTACTGCAAGCGGACCCAAATAAAATCTCTATCATAAAGAGGGCCCCTACTCGTCAGAAGCAGAGGGATGTTAGAAATTTCTTAGTTTTAGCAGGATACTATAGGAGATTCATAAAAGACTTCAGAAAAGTAGCCTCACCTTTGTTTAGACTATTGACGAAGGACTTCTAGCTTTCATGGTCAGAAAGTTGCCAAGAAGCCCTAGAAACCTAAAGGACAAGTTGACTACACACCTATACTCTGAGGCCTAAATTGGGCTCTTCTTTTCCACATCCATGTTGACGCCTCTTAAGAAGCTATAGGAGAAACTCTAGGCCAAATAGATAACAAGTTACCTTATCCCATTTACTTCATCAACAAAAATCTATCCAAAGCTGAATTGAACTATATTGTGATTGAAAATAGATCATATCTATTATCCATTCCTTGAATAAATTTAGACATTACATCATTGGTTACCAGACCTTTGTACATAATTACCATATTGCTATTAAATATTTGATGAACAATACTGATGTGAATTCCTGAATTATTAGATGGTTGATTTTGTTACAATATTTTGATCTAACCATCATTGATAACCCCTGTTAAAGAAAATGTAGTTGCATTATTTTTGTCCAAATTGGCTTTTCCTATAGGTGAGGAAGGAATGGTTGATGACTAGCTGCCAGATGAGTATTTATTCGCTATTTCAGTTCTCTCTGTGTGGTTTTCTAACATAGCCAACTAGTTAGTAGCTGCATAGTTCCCTCTAAATATGTCCTCCAAGGAAAAGAGCAGAATTATAAGGAAAAGCACCCCATTCACTTGGATTGGGGAAAATCGCTTCAAGCTAGGCCTAGATCAAATTCTAAGAAGATGTGTCGAAGAGGAGGAAATCTTTGACATCTTTTTTGCCTATCATGATGGGCCTTGTGGAGGTCACTTTGTAGCCAAGAGGACAACCTTCAAGGTACTACAAGATGGCTACTATTGGCCCACTCTCCACCAAGATGCAAGAAGATATACCAACCAATGTGACCGGTGCCAAAGAATGGGGAAACCTACTCCCAGGGATGAAATGCCTTTGAAACTTGAAGTGACTTTTGAGCCATTTGGCAAGTGGGGCATGGATTTCATTGGGCCCATCGATCCACCATCAGGATAGAAAAAGTACATAATTGTGTGAACTGATTAGTTGAAAAAGTGGGATGAAACCAAGGCTATCAAGGTAGCCACAGAAGAGAAAGTGGCTAAGTTCTTGACGGAGAATGTGTTTTACAAGTTTGGGTACCCTAGAGAGCTAGTCACTTATTAGGGCACTCAATTCACCTCACACTTGATTGAGAATATGTTAAGACGACATAAGATCAAGCATGGGAGATCAACTCCTTACCACCCTTAGGCCAATGGACAAGTAGAGGTTACCAACAAAGCATTGGAAAGCATTCTCACAAAGGTAGTGAGCAAAAGAAGGAAAGATTGAGTTAACAAACTAGTGGAGGCCACTTGTGCCTATAATACAACTTAGAAGACAACCACTAGCTTCACCCCTTATGGTTCAGTCTATGGGAAGAAGGCTCTACTCTCCATTGAGTTTTAGTACAACACTTTAAGAATGACATCACAGTTGGATTTGGATGTTACAAGGGCATAGCAAGAGAGGTTGCTCCAACTCAATGGGTTAGATCAATTTAGGATGCAGGCCCTCCTACACACAGAGGTGCAACTACAAAGAAAGGTTTGGCATGACAAAAATATCAAATAAAAAATGTTTCAAGGAGGTGATTAGGCTCTGTTGTATGACTCTAGGTTCAAGGATTTCAAAGGCATGTTGATGACCAAATGGTTAGGCCCATATGTGATAGAAAAGTGCCATGACAATGGGGTTGTTCAAATAAGAACCATTGATGAAGAAGGTATCCCCTTGCTTGTCAATGGGTATAGATTGAAAGCCTACAAAAACCCTTTGTCAAAGGAAGAGTTCATTAGTAGTATCAGTAAGGCAGTGATGGTGATTGGAGGTGTCTCGGCTTCCACCTCACCGAATTCTTGAAGATAGTTGAATTTTTGAAAAAAATGAAAAAATAAAAAGATAATAAGAGACACAGGTTAAAACCTCAACGGGGCACCTAAAGGCCCACTTTTGGGCTAAAAACCTCCATGAGGCACCTAAGGCCCACTTTTGGGTTGAAAACCTCCTTGAGGCAACCCAAGAGTGAAAGAAAAAGAAGAAAAAATAAAATATCCCTGGGTAAAAACCTCCCTTGAAGCGCCTACGGTAGGAAAATAAGTTGAAAACCTCTTTTGAGGTGACTTGGTTGTCTTTCAAAAAAGAGAAAAAACACCAAATTGTTATGGGATGGACCTCAAACCTGCCCACTTATAACAGTTCCTAGTTTTTGCAAGTTTTCAAGGAAATAAAGGACACCAATTTTAGAGGGAAGCAAGCCAAGAAACACCCTATTATTCCTTCATTCATTTCATATCTTCCATGACCACCATGTCTCATGCATCCATACTCATATCCAACCATCAAAAATCCAATTTGTAGGCAATATTCAGACGTCTACAAGATTTCCTATAGTTACTACAGGGGTTTCCTGTAGTATTATAGGAAGTCTTGAAAATCTACAGGTTTGAAATCCCAGTGGAGAAATAATAATGCGGGCCTGTTTCGGGTTGAAAGAGGAGGCCATTGACCTCACCACATATCAACCAACACCATTTCATGACCATGTCAGCCTCTGTGTCCATCAAGAAATCCACTCGGAAAAAAAAAAATAATAAATAAATAAATAAAAGAAAGAGAGTAAAAAAAAAGGAAAACAAATAAAAGTCTGAGGGCAATACCATTGGTAGCCTACCTCACCTACCACTCCATCTTCCCCATTTCCACCCCTTCCACTCCTACTTCCACACCTATTCCTCCTCTAAGAAAAAAAAAACAAAACAAAAAAGTTCAGAAAGAGGCAGCTCCAAGATTTCCTGTAGTACTACAGGAAACCATGTAGCATCTTATATAATAAAAACAATAATCTCCATGCTCCTCCTTCAACATCCATGCAGAGGAAGATTACCATCACCCCTGCAGGAACTATGGCACCCTTCCAAATCTTAGTAGAAACAGAAGAGGCCAATACCTGCACATCACAACAAACAAGACAAACCTATCATCTGGGTGAAATCAAAAAACAAGACCAAAAGAGAATATGTACCTGAAGTAGAACAAGAACAACAAAGCCACCCTCCAATATGCATCAATTGAGCAAAGGAAGCCACAGGTATGGCACCTCCTTCACACTCTGTCCTAAGTACGGATATGATAAAACTGTAAGAATATGAAAATTTTGGTTTTATAAGCTAAAGGTGGCCAGTTAACTTGGCCACCCTAGGCCCGAAAAAAAAAAAGAAAAAAAGAAAAAGTTAAGTTCTAGTCAGCAGGAAATGTGGCAAGGTCACATCAAAGGAAATAAGTTGGAAATGTGGTCGAGTTAAGTTGTACAGGAGTGGGTGATGACTACGAGAAAGGGTTGCATGATAACTAATAGTGGGCCAACGGTCGAAAAGGAGAAATTACGTACCCAACTAGTGAAGACACCACTCCATGGAATCGACCATAAATAGAAAAATTCCCTAACTTTCATGCATACATCATTCATTTCAAGATTTAGAGAACTAGGACCACCTAGAGGAGCCATCAAAGAAGAAAGCTAGTCTTGACCATCCTACAGTAAGCACCTACAGGGAACGTAAAAAAAATACAGGAAACAGTGGGAATTGTGAAAAACTTTGCAATGGGGTGCCTAGGGCACATCTATTCAAGAATTCTCCTCAAACAAGGAATTATAGTGAAAGATAGGTGGCCCATATCCTCTGTTCTTTGACTTGATAGCTAGAAAAGAGAAAAGGAAAAAAAAACATTTTTTTTCTAGTAATTATAGTGTGCATAGAGATAGACAGAATTGTGTGGAGAAATTATGTGGGGATGAAGATAGAATTGTAGTCATCACCCTCCTAAACTCTAAACCATTAGTCATCCAGGAAAGCTCTTAAGCTAAAACCACCAAACTACATACAATCAGATTGACAGAGATAGAAAACTATCAGAGGTTTCAACAAGAGGGAGACCACACGAACATCTAGAATACATCTCCATCCCCCTGTGGTAGAGATATTTAGAAGGCATCAATGGTTGGGATTCTTCGAGCTACTTATAGGATATGATGATGATGTAGCTCAAGAATTTTCAATGTCACTCACACATCAAGCTAGTGTCAGTGCCACTACTGTGGTGAGAGGATTTCAGTAACAATTACCCCTGAAAGCATTAGCAGAATCACTACACTTCCTCTAGGCTTACAATGGAGAAAAGAGGATAAAGCTAGCAAAACTTATGCAAAGAATATTCTTTTCTTGGAAGATGAGGAGCCAATTGAGGACAAAAATGGGATTAGTAGGGAGAGAATTCCATATCCTTGGGATGAAGTAAGCTATCACATTATGTTGAAGCCCTGAAAATCGAGTCTACAACAAGGGGGATACCCGCCCGGTGTGGACCTTGGTTGGCAGCTCCTTTTCCGTTTGGTATAGTAGGTCCGACTGGGGATATGGGACCGGTTTCCCAATTTAAGTGTGTGTGTGAGAAAGATTGATATTTCTGGTCTAACAATTTCTAAATGGAATACTTATACTCTAATTCTAATTTAATAATAAGGAAATTATATTCTAATAAGCAGAAATATCTAAATCTACACTAACCCGGGGTGTAATCTTTCCTTTATGCGATCTAAAATGATTTCAAACAACAACTGGTAATAAAGATCATTCAGCTATTATGAGAAAAGAATTCAATAAAGATGAACCACTTCGTATAAAAAGTTAGATGAAACAGTTGTGAAAAACATATCGCATAATAAGCTACTCATACACTAAGCATAAATAAATACCTATCACCATACAAAAGTGCCAAATGATAACTCAGGAATTCATACATCAATATATAAATAACTGAACTGAAAATCACTCTAACACAAGGGCAAAAATAGTTAAGAGATAGAAATACCATTTATAACTAGTCCTACTCATGAGCTTCAAGCGATAACAATTTATCTCTTCTTGATCTAACATCCACTAAGAGTACAAAAGTCCAACATCAGTAGCAGATATTAAATGCAAACATCAATAAAACCCGTTCCATTCATTCATCAAAATCTCCACAGAGGGTACAGAAGTGCATGTTCTGGGGATAAGTTTTTGATAAATTTCAGTACCCTTCTCTAAATGCATGAGAAGGGTTTAAATACTACTAACTAAATCTAAAAATAAATTATTACAAAAATATAGGATTCGGTTTAAATGACCGTCCTCTTTTTAGGAAAATAAAACAAAAGTAAAACTAAAATTGAATCTAAAATTAAAAATACTTCTGTATTTGGTCCTTGAAATCGCATGCATGCAGCATCTGTTTGAGAAGAGTCGGTTGGCCAACTTCCGCTTTTAGCTGAGCTGAGAAAATAGAATCAACAAGAGCTGGCGCCATTTTTTTGGCCGAATTGATGATACACATAACAGTCATCCACTGGCTATGTGGCTTTACCAAGTATGCCCAGTAATAATCCCAGTTCAACATGGTTAACCCTTGGATTGCTTCTGCCTTTTCTTTTGCCTTCTGCTTCCAATCTGTCTATATCGTTACTTTCTTGCAATTTTCGGGGCTTGCAGGTGACTAAGCAATTAACAACTTTCCTTTTTGAGAAATTTTTCTCATCGCATCGGAAACTGCCTCCATTTCTTGATCTGGGTTACCTTGATGCGTTTTTCGCCTTATGCGCTCTTTCTTTTTCGATGGTATAAAGTTCAAATTTTGTAAAAGTAATAATTCCGTAAGCTCTTGACCCTGAGTTTTAAACTGTCGATTTCTGATATCTGCACTGTCCAATATCCATTTGACCATGTCTGTGTATGGGAGAATTTATGGCCTTGATGCTATTCGGTGTAAGAATGAGCAAGCTAGCTCTGTAAGGGATGCTTCAGAAGAACTCTGTGAGCCCATAGTAGCAACTACTTCCATTACTCTAGGATTCTACTCTTCAAGCAGATTATACATGCCTTCCCACGTAGCAATTCATGTGTCTCCGTTACAGGCCGTGTCTGTATACAAGGGCGCCATTTCCTTTTCCTCAGATCTCAGAGCTTTGCTTTTCTTTCCCATTTTATCCTGCGTATTGCTTTGTATTGTCTTCTTTTCTCTGTTCCTGCAATTCACAAGTGAAGTGAAAATGAATGACAAGGAAGGGTGATGGGAAAGTTTTAAATGCCGCAGACACATCAAGTATACCACCTTACGTGAGATGATTTTTTCGATAAGCATGAACCCATATTTCATTAATAGTTGGCAACTAATTCATTTACTAGCATTAAAGTACATAACCAGGTGTCAACTTGTGGAAAATACTTTTCTTGAATAACGTGCCCGAAATATCTGCGATGAAGAGATTTTGTGATTTGCTTCGCAATATCGCAGATCGCAACATCGCGAAACACTAATGTCACAGAATCACAACATCGCAGAGTTAGTTGCTCGTGACATCACATTATCAAGTTGTCGCTGTATCGCGAAATCACCATATCGCAATATCACAGATCGCAAGAACGTTATGTATGACAATCTTTATTAACCTGTTTCTTGCGAAATGCGATTTGCGATTGGCGCCATCGCATATCGGCAATTAAAAGTGTTTCAATGTGAATTTTTCTTGATGTATGCGATGCGACCTTTGTTTATTATCGTGTATCGCGATCTCGCAATATCGAAATTCGCCATGTAAGGTGCTCTTCTGTCATCTTTTTGCGATGCGATATTCCTAAGGAAAGATTTATGTCTTACTTTATCAAAAAACTTAGATTTTTAGATTTTCCAAAGGGGGTTTCCTAAGCTTATGATGGTAAGTTTTATTCGAAAAGGAAATTTAAGCACTATTTTGATTTTTTTAATTTTTAACTAAGGGTCCCCACTTATTTAGTATTAGGAATAACACTAAATAAGAAGGGGGGTTGTTGTTGGCCACAACAATTGGCGATTCACTTGGAAGAACCAGTTATCTCTTCTCCTTTTTGAATTTTCAAAACTTCCAAAACATAAAATTTTCCAGAAAGTTTAACTTTATTATAGAAAGATAAATTACATTATACTTTAACCTGTCAATGACATCTTGTTTCAACTATTTTCAACTTTGATTATTTGCTGCCTGAAGCTAGTCCTTGTATTTACATCAGTCATTACTTTGCTTGTAAAGAAAAAATAAAGTCTTCTCTGTAAACCAGTTTTAAATATGCTCATTTGTCATAGGTAGAGCCTCTGCTACCAACAGGTGTTTATAGCCTCGGCAGGGTTACCTGTTACCCAACAATGATCCTATATCCTACTTAAACAAACCTACAATTTCCAAAGAAGAATCCACATCCACACTAATTGCTTTGATTTTCTTTTACTCTTAAAGAACAATGTCTTGGTTTCATAGCCAATTTATGACACAGTCATTCACTTGATTTATAACTTCGCTGAACAAGCTGGCTCATGATGAGACCCCTTGCCTTTCGATTGCAACAATCTTGAGTCATTTCCCTGTTGTGGTATGTAGTATTGGCAAAGTCAGCAAGTTATAATATCTATGATTATGATAAGCTAGCTCGTGATGAGACCTCTCACTCTTTAAGATAAAGTGTAGCCTTGGATTGTTCCTCTGAAAGTTGTGATCTCCTTAGTAGGGAGGGAGTCATTGTTTCCTTAAGATAGCTCTGGATGACAATAGTAGAGTTTTTGGAAATAGCTTTTCTACAGAGAATCTTTATTTTGTTATTGATACCTTTTATTGCATTGATATAAAACAAATTTTCACTAAAGGTTGTTTTCATCAAATTTTATGAAGTTGAAACTAGTATCATATCTAGGCTAGAGTTTTTAACTGTATATTTCAATAATAAAGATCAATTTTTCAAAACATTTTCTATTTATACAAGTGAAAGATCAAAATTTGAAAGAGAATTGGTGTCTTTTTCGTAAATGCCTATTGTAACCATTCACAACTGGTTTTATTATGAAAAGAAGAAAAACATCTACTCTACAAAATAGAAGAATGATCTTCTATGGCAAATATTTTTGTAGTATCTGACCATTAACAGGTAAAGAATCCTTTTTCCCTGTTAAATCTTGTAACATGAAAGTAGACGGACCTACGACTTCTACAATTTGAAAAGGACCAAGCCACATTCTTCGAAATTTTGTATGTTTTCCTTTTTCCTCATGAGCCTTGTCCCATTTTAAGACTAGATCTCCAATTTGAAAATCATTTCTAGATATCATATTCGAATCAAAAGAGGCTTTCACCAATGCTTGATGATGAGCGTGACTAATCTTAGCCCTTTCTCGTTGTTCTTCTAATTTAATTAATTCCAGCTCCCTAAGTTGTAAGGAGGAAGTTGGTACTTCATCAATGTACTGAACTAAGGCTGAAGAGGGAATAGACAATGTGTTGGAAGAACTACTTCTTTCCCATAAACTAAGTTGAAGGGAGAAGTGCCAATAGAGGCTTTCTCCTTTATTCGGTCTGCCCATAAAGCATATATTAAAGACTTATGCCAATTTTTATGATTTTGGTCAATGGTTCGCTTAATGATTCTGATTAAGTTCTTATTTGTAGATTCAGCTAACCCATTCCCTTGTGGATAGTAATTGGCCGAGTATTTAAGCTTGAAACCCCTTTTGAGTGCAAATTTAGTCATTGCATTACCAGAAAAATATGATGCATTTTCAAACATTAAAGTGGAAGGCAATCCAAACCTGGTGATTATGAACTGATCTATGAATTCAATGATATTTTCAGCGTTAGCCGTCTTGAGTGGAACTGCTTCTACCCATTTAGTAAAGTAATATGTTGCTGTAAGGATGTATCTATGATGTTTAGAAGAGTGAGGAACGATCTCACCTATTATGTCCAATCCCCACTGATCGAAAGGTTGTTCAATGGTAACTGGTTGCAGTGGCAAGGATGGTTTCTTTTGTCTCCCAGCAGCAGTTTGACAGACTTGACATTTCCTTACGTAGTTATGTGCATCTTTGAATAATGTGGGCCAGTAACAACCTACGCGTAAAATTTTGTGAGCAGTTGTGTCTCCAGCGTAGTGTCCACCTGCTGGCCCATCGTGGAGTTCCTACAAGACTTTTTCAGCTTCAGATTTCTCACGACATCTAAGAAGAACTGAATCATAATTTATTCTAAAAATAACATCATTCAAGAGTTGATATTGTTTGGCTTTTAATCTCAGGGCTCTTTTCTTGGTATGATCAGGGTTTGGAGGAGCATATCCATTCTTTAAATAATAAATAATATCAGCGTATAATGACTCAGCATCATTTAGGCTTACCTCATATACTTCTATCTCTTCAGATGGATTTTCGGGCATTAGCGATGCTCCTGCTAGCATTTTGCAAAAGCCTTGGCCTTTTACAATACTTGCTGATTTGATTTCTACATCATATTCTTGTAAGGCAGTAACCCAATTGGCCCTTTTGTCACCCACATCTTTCTTTACTAGAAGATTTCTTACCGCTGGAAATGGTACTATGATCTTGGTATGTGTTTTGAGTAAAAAAGGTCTGAAATATTTAATTTCTTTAAAGACAGCATAAGCTTGTTTCTCCACATCTAAATAATTCAATTCAGCTCCTTGTAAATTGGAACTGAAAAAGTAAATTGGGGCTTCTGCCTTTTCTTAATTTGTTTGAGTGAGTATCGCAGCATATGATCTATCGAGGAAAATGTATACAAAATAAAAGGATCGGAAAAATTTGGAGTTGCCAATGATGGAGCATTGATAATTGCTTGTTTTATTAGATTGAATGCCTCATGTTCATCTTGGCCCCATTTAAAGTTTGCGTTCTTTTTAATCATGGCTTGTAAAGGAGATACGATTCTTGAAAAATTTGGCACAAATCTCTTTACAAAGTTAATCTAGCCAAGGAATGATTGCATGGCTTTCTTGTTGTGAGGTAGGGGTACTGCGGAAATTTCATTGATTCTGTTAGGATCTATGTGAATTCCAAGTTTTGACACTATGAATCCTAGAAGCTTTCCTTCACTTAATGCAAAAAAGGATTTTTTCAGGTTAAGCGAAATCCCATACCTTAAACAACGTTGGAAGATTTGTTTTAAATCTCTGAGATGGTTGTTTTGTTTCTTGGAATAAACAGTAATATCATCCAAATAGATTACCACTGATTTATTAACTAACCATTTGAATGCGATGTCCATGGCTCTCTAAAATGTGGCACCCATGTTAATCAAACCAAATGGCATCTTCTGATATGCGTGTGTGCCCCACTTAGTTCTGAATGTAGTTTTCAATTGATCGTCGGGATGTACTAGCACTTGGTTGTATCCTGAGAATCCATCCAAGAATGACATTAATTCTGAGTCTGCAACTGCCTACAGTATTTGTTCCATGGAAGGTAAATGAAAGTTATCCTTCTAGCAGGCCTTATTAAGGCTTCGAAAGTCAATGCAGATTCTAATATCTCCGTTTTTCTTTCTAATAGGTACCATATTGGAGACCCATTTAGAAGGTCTAATGGGAAAGATTATTTTTGGATTTCAACAACTTATTGAGTTCCGTTTTGATCTGATTTTCTAAATTTGGATGGATCTTTCTCAACTTTTTTTGAACAGGTTTTTCATTATCGATCATTGGGATAGTATGTTGGATTATGGAGGTGTCATATGTTTTGAGTTCATCGTAATTTCAAGAAAAGACACTTTTGTATTGTTTCAAGAGACAGATATATGCTAATTTCTCTTCAGGGGCTAGGCCAAGGCCTAGGTTGATATTCTGTGGTTTTGGCATCGGTTCCTAGATTTACTAATTCATAATTCAAAGTTGAACTTTGGATTTTTTAAGTGGTAGATCTTTTGAATCGATCTTTCAAATCATAAAGGTCTTCTAATTTGACTACTGATTTAGGTATAACATTATTAGTACTATCCTTTTGCAATTGTTGGTCATGTTGGTCTTCCTCAATTATTTGATTGGTGTAGGATCCTTCAGATGTGAGAAAAGTCACGATATCAGGATCATCGTTGAAAAATCTCCAATTGGTGATGTAATTAGGAATAGATGGCCTAGAAATTAACTCAATTGAAAATTGGTCAGGGCCAAAATCTTCTGAAGGAATGAGCTTGGAAGCTACGTTGGCTAAGAGGTCTACGCTAGCATTCTAGAGTCTGGGAATTGAGGAAATATTAAATGCTATAAAGTGTTCAGTCAAATCTTGAACTAAAGACTGGTAATGCTTTAAGTGACCTGATAAACAATGTTTAGTATTTCGTACCTGTCTGATTACAATTTTAGAATCTTCGAAAACTTGCAGGTATTTGATGTCTAATCCGATTGCTTTATATAACCCTTGGACTCATATTCTGCAGTATTGTTGGTGCACTCGAATTCGAGTCTACAAGTTAGCATGGTTTTATCTCCCTCTGGGATTACTAACACGCATCCTGCTCCTACTCCTTCATTAGACTTAGAACCATCAAAAAATAGTTTCCAAAAAAAATATTTATTTACAGGACTATCTATAAAATTAATGCATTTAGAACTATCTGTTTGTGAAAAAATTTCTACTTGAGATAAAACAAAATGTTCTAAGTAAGGTGAAGTATGAGCATTAAAATTTCCTAGGAAAGAATCTACTAAATAGTTGCCAATGATGTTAGAATTATATTCTACTAGTTCATTTTCTCCCTCGATTTCTGTTACTATGTATTTCTGATGTCGTTCACGCTCAACTTTTATTTGGTTAGGTTTACCATTATAAGGCAGCCACATGTCAGACCAATCGGTTTCAAAGTATCCGTGAAGTTTTTCTGACCAATCTCTACTAAGGATTAAGCCATAAAATTCAAGAATATCTGCAACTAAAATGTCAATAACTTGACATACCTTTGGGTTAGATGATAGCCTTATGGTAACCTGATTTAATTCTCCAATCACTTCGACTTGCGATCAATCTAATTGGACTATGCGTACAATGGATTTCTGTGGTTGAACGTTCAATTTTGCGCAAATTGATGTTGGTAAGATATTCGAGGAAGCTCCAGAATCGACTAAGAAATTATGCATGTTTTTATTGAAAATTTCCTAAGTAAGGAGAAATGGGGGATTATGCGATCTCGATCTTCCTCCAATTAATGTTGTATCATTTGGATCAACTTTATTCATCGTATTAATTGGAGGTCTTCCCATATCATGGGAAGCTTGAGAGATTACAACAGCTGGTAAAGGTGCAACTGATACAACATGTAATTCTTTCAAAAGTACTTTCTGTTGGTGTTTTAAATTGCTCAATTCAAAAAGAGTAATATTGGCCCTAGTCTTTTTCATGTATTCTATGATATTATACTCCATTTCATCCGAAATGATTAGCGTTTTAGATGGAGTTGATGTATCTGTTTGGACTAGGCTGGTTTGAGTTTCTTTAGGTGATGTTTTCTTGGCTGCGACTTTATCCTTAGACATCGAGCTTGTGCTCTTTGGCTTAGGTGTAGGTTGAGGAGGATCAAGTTGATTTATGCTGCGAGTACTAACCGGGAATGCCTCTTGATCCTCTTCATCTGGGAGGATGAAATCCCACATACCTTGTAATTCTACAACTTCTTCTTCATCGGTATGTTCTTCAGTAGCGTTTTCCTCTTCTTCTTCTTCTGATTCAGCATTTGAAATAGCGTTAGGGGGTTTGGAATCAGTTGAAGGATTTCTTTTAAAAGGCCTGTATGGCTTTTTAGAAGAAGTTTCTGCTACTTGTTTCTTAATGTCGACCATTTCGTTAGACATGGTCTTCAAAACTTTTTGTAATCCTTCTAAATCAAATGGATCTTTCGGTTGTTTTTTCTTGGGATCTTCTTTGAAAGATACCTTCTTAGATTTTTGTTCCTCTATCACGTTTTTCTTTTCTAGGGCCAAAATACATTTCTCTACTACCATTTCTTCTTTGATGTTTTCAACTAAGGTTGTTTTATTAGCCCTATCAACAAAGATTGCTAAGTTTGATGGTAAAGCAGTAATGTACCATTCACTTCGCACTTCTTCACTAGGCTGAGAAGCAGTAGGAATTTTGTTTAAGATTTTATTGAAATGTAAATTGAAATCTTTGATAGGCTCTCTTGACTCATCCCTAAGGTTAGACAAGTCATTGATCAGTGTCGCTGTAGACCTGTCATCACTAAAATTGGTCAAAAAATTTTCTTGGAAGATGTCCCAACTTGTAATAGATCCAGATTGTAATGAGAAATACCATGATCTGGCTGTTCCTTGCAGAGTATAAGGAAAAATTCAAACAACAACATCTTCATTAACAACTCCAATGAGATTTATGGGCAACATAAAGTTATTTATATGTTCTTCTGCTAGCATGTCTGCCTCAAGATTAAACTTAGGCAACTATTTTTCAGGATGGGCCGGTATCTGACTCAAGGGTGCAGGCATTAAGACTACCCCTGGGTTATTCCATGGAGTTTGGGCCATCGCTGAACTACTAACAGAGGAAAGTGCAGAAGATGATCCTTGGGGTTGAGAGGATGAGGATATTATGACTCCGGATGGTTGAGAAGGAGTTGAGGAAGTTGCAATAGGGTGATGGACAATGATCTGAAGTGGAGGAGTGGATGGTTGACTTCGCGGTGAAGAGGTTGAGATGGATGATGATGATGAAAGAGTCTCACTATTGGATCCTTTAGGAGACTTCCTTTCTCTCTTCCTAGTAGGTAGAGGTAATTTGGTTGGTTGAACACCAAACTTTTCGCTCTTTAACCTGGTAAGAAGATGAGCAGGGTTATATTGCGAAGTCAGGTTGCCTTGAGATTTATCATATTTTTGAGGAGATATAGAAAATCACTGAAGTTTGTCAATCAAAGACTCAACTTCAGGAGGTTCAATAGTAGATTGTTTTGAAAAGTCAGGGTTTGTAGCAGCGGCTGTTGATCCAGAAACTTATGACTCTGGATTTAAAGACTCTAAATGCAATGGAGAAGTCGAAGGAGATGGTGAGGGTGATCTACTCTCAGAATGGTATTCAGATTTAGATTTACTTTCCATTCACAGTTCGAGGCCCTCCTTCTAGCACCAAATATGTTGAAGCCCTGAAAATTGGGTCTACAACAAGGGGGACACCTGCTCGATCTGGACCATGGTTGGTAGCTCCTTTTCCGTTTGGTATAGCGGGTCTGACTGGGGATATGGGACCAGTTTCCCAATTTAAGTGTGTGTGTGAGAAAGATTGATATTCCTGGTCTAACAGTTTCTAAATGGAATACTTCTACTCTAATTCTAATCTAATAATACAGAAATTATATTCTAATAAGAAAAAATATCTAAATCTACACTAACCCGGGGTGTAATCTTTCCTTTATGCGATCTAAAATTATTTCAAACAACAACTGGTAATAAAGATCATTCAGTTTTTATGAGAAAATAATTCAATAAAGATGAACCACTTCGTATAAAAAGTTAGACGAAACAGTTGTGAAAAACATATCACATAATAAGCTACTCATACACTAAGCATAAATAAATAGCTATCACCGTAAAAAAGTGCCAAATGATAGATCAGGCATTCATACATCAATATATAAATAACTGAACTAAAAATCACTCTAACACAAGGGCATAAATAGTTAAGAGATAGAAATACCATTTATAACTAGTCGTACTCATGAGCTTCAAGCGATAACGATTTATCTTTTCTCGATCTAACATCCACTAAGAGTACAAAAGTGCAACATTAGTAGCAGATATTAAATGCAAACATCAATAAATCCTGTTCCATTCATTCATCAAAACATCCACAGAGGGTACAAAATTGCATGTTCTGGGGATAAGTTTTTGATAAATTTCAGGACCCTTCTGTAAATGCATGAGAAGGGTTAAGTACTATTAACTAAATCTAAAAATAAATTATTACAAAAATATAGGATGTGTTTTAAATGAACGTCCTCTTTTTAGGAAAATAAAACAAAATTAAAACTAAAATTGAATCTAAAATTAAAACTACTTCTGTATTTGGTCCTTGACATCACATACATGCAACATCTATTTGAGAAGAGTCGGTTGGCTGACTTCCGCTTTTAGCTGAGCTGAGAAAACATAATCAACAAGAGCTGGCGCCATTTTTTCGGCTGAATTGATGATACACTTAACAGTCATCCACTGGCTATGTGGCTTCACCAGGTATGCCCAGTAATAATCCCAGTTCAACTTGGTTAACCCTTGGATTGCTTTTGCCTTTTCTTTTGCATTCTGCTTCCAATCTATCTGTATCGTTACTTTCTTGCAATTTTTAGGGCTTGCAGGTGACTGGGCAATTAGCAGCTTTCCTTTTTGAGAAATTTTTCTCAGCGCATCGGAAACTGCCTCCATTTCTTGATCCGGGTTTCCTTGATGCGTTTTTCACCTTATGCGCTCTTTCTTTTTCGGTGGTATAAAGTTCAAATTTTGTAAAAATAATAATTCTGTAAGCTCTTGACCCTAAGTTTTAAACTTTCTATTTTTGATATCTGCGTTGGGCATTGCTGCTATTCGATGTAAGAATGAGCAAGCTAGCTCTGTAAGGGATGTTTCAGAAGAACTTTGTGAGCCCGTAGTAGCAACTACTTCCATTCCTCTGGGATTCTCCTCTTCAAGCAGATTGTACATGCCTTCCCACGTAGCAATTATTGCATCTCTGTTACAGGCCATGTCTGTATACAAGGGCGCCATTTCCTTTTCTTCAGAGCTCGGAGCTTTGCTTTTCTTCCCATTTTATCTTGTGTATTGCTTTGTATTGTCTTCTTTTCTCTGTTCCTACAATTCACAAGTGAAGTGAAAATGAATGACAAGGGTGATGGGAAAGTTTTAAATGCCGTAGACACATCAAGTATACCACCTTACGTGAAATGATTTTTTTGATAAGCGTGAACCCATATTCCATTAATAACTGGCAACTAATTCATTTATTAGCATTAAAGCACATAACCAGGTGTCAGCTTATGGAAAATACTTTTCTTGAATAACGTGCCCGAAAGATCTGTGATGAAGCGATTTTGCGATTTGCTTCGCCATATCACAGATCGCAACATCGCGAAACGGTAATGTCGTAGAATCGCAACATCGCAGATTTGATTGCTCATGACATCGCATTATCGAGTTGTCGCTGTATCATGAAATCACCATATCGGAATATCGCAGATTGCAAGAACGTTATGTATGACAATCTTTGTTAAAATGTTTCTTGCGAAATGCAATTTGCGATCGGCGTCATCGCATATCGAAAATTTAAAGTGTTTCAATTTGAATTGTGCTTGATGTATGCGATGCGATCTTTGTTTATTATCGCGTATCGCGATCTCGCAATATCGGAATTCGGCATGTAAGGTGCTCTTCTGTCATCTTTTTGTGATGCGATATTCCTAAGGAAAGATTTGTGTCTTACTTTATCAAAAAACTTAGATTTTTAGATTTTCCAAAGGGGGGTTTCCTAAGCTTATGATGGTAAGTTTTATTCGAAAAGGAAATTTAAGCACTATTTTGATTTTTTTAATTTTTAAGTAAGGGTCCCCACTTATTTAGTATTAGGAATAACACTAAATAAGAAGGGGGGTTGTTGTTGGCCACAACAATTGGCAATTCACTTAGAAGAACCAGTTATCTCTACTACTTTTTGAATTTTCAAAACTTCCAAAACATAAAAGTTTCCAAAAAGTTAAACTTTATTATAGAAAGATAAAGTACATTATACTTTAACCTGTCAATGACATTTTGTTTCAACTATTTTCAACTTTGATTATTTGCTGCCTCAAGCTAGTCCTTGTATTTACATCAGTCGTTACTTGGCTTGTAAAGATAAAACAAAGTCTTCTTTGTAAACCAGTTTTAAATATGCTCATTTGTCATAGGTAGAGCCTTTGCTACCAGCAGGCGTTTATAGCCTCGGCAGGGTTACCTGTTACCCAGCAATGATCCTGTATCCTACTTAAGGAAACCTACAATTCCCAAAGAAGAATCCATATCCACACTAATTTCTTTGATTTTCTTTTACTCTTAAAGAACAATGTCTTGGTTTGATAGCCAATTTATGACACAGTCATTCACTTGATTTATAACTTCGTTGAACAAGTTGGCTCGTGATGAGACCCCTTGCCTTTTGATTGCAACAATCTTGAGTCATTGCCCTGTTGTGGTATGCAGTATTGGCAAAGTCAGCAAGCTATAATATCTGTGATTATGATAAGCCAGCTCATGATGAGACCTCTCACTCTTTAAGATAAAGTGTATCCTTGGATTGTTCGTCTGAAAGTTGTGATTTCCTTAGTAGGGAGGGAGTCATATTTTCCTTAAGATAGCTCTAGACGACAATAGTAGAGTTTTTGGAAATAGCTGTTCTATAGAGAATCTTTATTTTTTTATTGATACCTTTTATTGCATTAATATAAAAGAATTTTTCACTAAAGGTTGTTTTCATCAAATTTTATGAAGTTGAAACTAGTATCATATCTAGGCTAGAGTTTTTAACTGTATCTTTCAATAATAAAGATCAATTTTTCAAAAGATTTGCTATTTATACAAGTGAAAGATCAAAATTTGAAAGAGAATTGGTGTCTTTTTCGTAAACGCCTATTGTAACCATTCACAACTGGTTTTATTATGAAAAGAAAAAAAAACATCTACTCTACAAAATAGAAGAATGATCTTCTATGGAAAATATTTCTTGAGTATCTGACCATTAACAGGTAAAGAATTCTTTTTCCCTGTTAAATCCTGTAACATGAAAGTAGACGGACCTACAACTTCTACAATTTGAAAAGGACCAAGCCGCATTCTTTGAAATTTTGTATGTTTTCCTTTTTCCTCATGAGCCTTGTCCCATTTTAAAACTAGATCTCCCATTTGAAAATCTTTTTGGGATATCATATTGGAATCAAAAGAGGCTTTCACCAATGCTTGATGATGAGCATGAGTAATCTTAGCCCTTTCTCATTGTTCTTCTAATTTAATTAATTCCAGCTCCCTAAGTTGTAAGGAGGAAGTTGGTACTTCATCAATGTACTGAACTAAGGCTGAAGAGGGAATTGTCAGATGTGTTGGAAGAACTACTTCTTTCCCATAAACTAAGTTGAAGGGAGAAGTGTCAATAGAGGCTTTCTCCATTATTCGGTCTGCCCATAAAGCATATATTAAAGACTTATGCCAATTTTTATGATTTTGGTCAATGGTTCACTTAATGATTCTGATTAAGTTCTTATTTGTAGATTCAGCTAACCCATTCCCTTGTGGAAAATAATTGGCCGAGTATTTAAGCTTGAAACCCCTTTTCAGTGCAAATTCAGTCATTGCATTACTAGAAAAATATGATGCATTGTCAAACGTTAAAGCGGAAGGCAATCCAAACCTGGTAATTATGAATTGATCTATGAATTCAATGATATTTTCAACGTTAGCCGTCTTGAGTGGAACTGCTTCTACCCATTTAGTAAAGTAATCTATTGCTGTAAGGATGTATCTATGTTGTTTAGAAGAGTGAGGAACGATCTCACCTATTATGTCCAATCCCCACTGATCGAAAGGTTGTTCAATGGTAACTGGTTGTAGTGGCAAGGATGGTTTCTTTTGTCTCCCAGTAGCAGTTTGACAGACTTGAAATTTCCTTACGTAGTTATGTGCATCTTTGAATAATGTGGGCCAGTAATAGCTTGCGCGTAAAATTTTGTGAGAAATTGTGTCTCTAGCATAGTGTCCGTCTGTTGGCCCATCGTGGAGTTCCTGCAAGACTTTTTCAGCTTCATATTTCTCAAGACATCTAAGAAGAACAAAATCATAATTTATTCTAAAAATAACGTCATTCCCGAGTTGATATTGTTTGGCTTTTGATCTCAGGGCTCTTTTCTTGGTATGATCGAGGTTTGGAGGAGCATATCCATTCTTTAAATAATAAATAATATCAGTGTATAATGACTCAGCATCATTTAGGCTTACCTCGTATACTTCTACCTCTTCATATGGATTTTCGGGCATTCGCGATGCTCCTGCCAGCAGTTTGCAAAAGCCTTGGCCTTTTACAATACTTGTTGGTTTGATTTCTACATCATATTCTTGTAAGGCAGTAACCCAATTGGCGCTTTTGTCACCCACATGTTTCCTTACTAGAAGATTTCTTACCGCTGGAAACGGTACTATGATCTTGGTATGTGTTTTGAGTAAAAAAGGTCTGAAATATTTAATTGCTTTAAAGACAGCATAAGCTTGTTTCTCCACATCTAAATAATTCAATTCAGCTCCTTGTAAATTGGAACTGAAAAAAGCAATTGGGGCTTCTGC
Source organism: Pinus tabuliformis (assembly GCA_031772625.1). Classification (NCBI taxonomy): domain Eukaryota; kingdom Viridiplantae; phylum Streptophyta; class Pinopsida; order Pinales; family Pinaceae; genus Pinus; species Pinus tabuliformis. The sequence continues at coordinate 368,575,099 of CM062810.1, read as the reverse complement.
CTTTTCTTGATTTGTTTGAGTGAGTATCGCAGCATATGATCTATTTGAGGCAAATGTATACAAAATAAAAGGATCGGAAAAATTTGGAGTCGCCAATGATGGAGCATTGATAATTGCTTGTTTTATTAGATTGAATGCCTCATGTTCATCTTGGCCCCATTTAATGTTTGCGTTCTTTTTAATCATGGCTTGTAAAGGAGATACGATTCTTGAAAAATCTGGCACAAATCTCTTTACAAAGTTAATCTAGCCAAGGAACGATTGCATGACTTTCTTGTTTTGAGGTAGGGGTACTGCGGAAATTTCCTTGATTCTGTCAGGATCTATGTGAATTCCAAATTTTGACACTATGAATCCTAGAAGCTTTCCTTCAATTAATGCGAAAAATAATTTTTCGGGTTAAGCGAAATCCCATACCTTAAACAACGTTGGAAGATTTGTTTTAAATCTCTGAGATGGTTGTTTCGTTTCTTGGAATAAACAGTGATATCATCCAAATAGATTACCACTGATTTATTAACTAACCCTTTGAATTCGATGTCCATGGCTCTCTAAAATGTGGCACTCGTGTTAATCAAACCAAATGGAATCCTCTGATATGCGTATGTGCCCCACTTAGTTCTGAATGTAGTTTTCAATTGATCATCGGGATGTACTAGCACTTGGTTGTATCCTGAGAATCCATCCAAGAATGACATTAATTCTGAGCCCGCAATTGCCTGCAGTATTTGTTCCATGGGAGGTAAATGAAAATTATCCTTCTGGCAGGCCTTGTTAAGGCTTCGAAATTCAATGCAAATTCTAATATCTCCGTTTTTCTTTCTAACAGGTACCATATTGGAGACCCATTTAGAAGGTCTAACGGGAAAGATTATTTTGGGTTTCAACAACTTATTGAGTTCAGTTTTGATTTGATTTTCTAAATTTGGATGGATCTTTCTCAACCTTTTTTGAAAATGTTTTTCATTATCAATCATTGGGATAGTATGTTGGATGATGGAGGTGTCATATGTTTTCAGTTCATCATAATTCCAAGAAAAGACACTTTTGTATTGTTTCAAGAGACGGATATATGCTAATTTCTCTTAAGGGGCTAGGCCAAGGCCTAGGTTGATATTCCGTGGTTTGGCATCGGTTCCTAGATTTACTAATTCATAATTCAAAGTTGAACTTTGGAGTTTTGAATTCGTAGATATTTTGAATCGATCTTTCAAATCATAAAGGTTTTCTAATTTCACTACTGATTTAGGTATAGCATTATTAGTACTATCCTGTTGTAATTTTTGGTCATGTTGGTCTTCGTCAATTATTTGATTGGTGTAGGATCCTTCAGATGTGAGAAAAGTCATGATATCAAGATCATCGTTGAAAATTCTCCAATTGGTGATGTTATCAGGAATAGATGGTCTAAAAATTAACTCAATTGAAAATTGGTCAGGGCTAAAATTTTCTAAAGGAATGATCTTGGAAGCTATGTTGGCTAAGACGTCTGCGCTAGCCATCTGGAGTCTGGGAATTGAGGAAATATTAAATGCTATAAAGTGTTCAGTCAGATCTTGAACTAAAGATTGGTAATGCTTTAAGTGACCTGATAAACAGTGTATAGTATTTCGTACCTGTTTGATTACAATTTTAGAATCTCCAAAAACTTGTAGGTATTTGACGTCTAATCCGATTGCTTTATATAACCCTTGGAATAGAGCTTCGTATTCTGCAGTATTTTTGGTGCACTCGAATTCGATTCTGCAAGTTAGCATGGTTTTATCTCCCTCTGGGCTTACTAACACGCATCCTACTCCTACTCCTTCATTAGACTTAGAACCATCAAAAAATAGTTTCCAAAACAAAGATTTATTTACAGGACTATCTATAAAATTAATGCATTTAGAACTATTTGTTTGTGAAACAATTTCTACTTGAGATAAAACAGAATGTTCTAAGTAAGTTGAAGTATGAGCATTAAAATTTCCTAGGAAAGAATTTACTGAATAGTTGCCAATGATGTTAGAATTATATTCTACTGGTTCGTTTTCTCCCTCGAGTTCTTTTACTATGTATTTCTAATGTCGTTCATGCTCAACTTTTCTTTGGTTAGGTTTACCATTATAAGGTAGCCACATGTGAGACCAATCGGTTGCAAAGTATCCATGAAGTTTTTCTGACCAATCTCTGCTAAGGATTAAGCCATAAAATTCAGGAATATCTGCAACTAAAATGTCAATAACTTGACATACCTTTGGGTTATATGATAGCCTTATGGTTACCTGATTTAATTCACCAATCACTTCTACTTGCGATCGATCTAATTGGACTATGCGTACAGTGGATTTCTGTGGTTGAACGTTCAATTTTGCGCAAATTGATCTTGGTAAGATATTCGATGAAGCTCTAGAATCAACTAAGCAATTATGCACGTTTTTATTGAAAATTTCCTAAGGAGAAATGGGGGAGTATGCGATCTCGATCTTCCTCCAATTAATGCTATATCATTTGGATCAACTTTATTCATCGTATTAATTGGAGGTATTCAAATATCATGGGAAGCTTGAGAGATTACAGCAGTTGGTAAGGGTGCAACTGGTACAACATGTAATTCTTCAAAAGTACTTTCTGCTGGTGTTTTAACTTGCTCAATTCAAAAAGAGTAATATTGGCCCTAGCCTTTTTCATGTCTTCTATGATATTATACTCAATTTCATTCGAAATGATTAGCGTTTTAGATGGAGTTGATGTATCTGTTTGGACTGGGCTGGTTTGAGTTGCTTTAGGTGATGTTTTCTTGGCTGTGACTTTATCCTTAGACATCGAGCTTGCGCTCTTTGGCTTAGGTGTAGGCTGAGGAGGATCAAGTTGATTTTTTCTGCGAGTACTAACTGGGAATGCCTCTTGATCCTCTTCATCTGGGAGGATGAAATCCCACATACATTGTAATTCTACAACTTCTTCTTCATTTGTATGTTCTTCAGTAGCGTTTTCCTCTTCTTCTTCTTCTGATTCAACATTTGAAATAGCGTTAGGGGGTTTCGAATCAGTTGAAGGATTTATTTTAAAAGGCTTGTATGGCTTTTTAGAAGAAGTTTATGCTACTTGTTTCTTAATGTCGACCATTTCGTTAGACATGGTCTTCAAAACTTTTTGTAATCCTTCTAAATCAAATGGATCTTTCGGTTGTTTTTTCTTGGGATCTTCTTTGAAAGATACCTTCTTAGATTTTCATTCCTCTATCGCGTTATTCTTTTCTAGGGCCAAGATACGTTTCTCTACTGCTATTGCTTCTTTCATGTTTTCAACTAAGGTTGTTTTATTAGACGTATCAAAAAAGATTGCTAAGTTTCATGGTAAAGCAGTAATGTACCATTCACTTTGCACTTCTTCACTAGGCTGAGAAGCAGTAGGAATTTTGTTTAAGATTTTATTGAAACGTAAATTGAAATCTTTGATAGGTTCTCTTGACTCAACCCTAGGGTTAGACAAGTCATTGATCAGTGTCGCTGTAGACCTGTCATGACCAAACTTGGTCAGAAATTTTTCTTGGAAGATGTCCCAACTTGTAATAGATCCAGATGGTAATGAGAAATACCATGATCCGGCTGTTCCTTGCAGAGTATAAGAAAAACGTCGAACAACAACATCTTCATTAACAACTCCATTGAGATTTATGGACAACATAAAGTTGTTTATATGTTCTTCTGCTAGCATGCCTGCCTCAGGATTAAACTTAGGCAGCCATTTTTCAGGATGGGTCGGTATCTGACTCAAGGGTGCAGGCATTAAGACTGCCCCTGGGTTATTCCATTGAGTTTGGCCCATCGCTGAACTACTAACAGAGGAAAGTGCAGAAGATGATCCTTGGGGTTGAGAATATGAGGATATTATGACTCCAGATGGTTGAGAAGGAGTTGAGGAAGTTGCAATAGGCTGATGGACAATGATCTGAAGTGGAGGAGTGGATGGTTGACTTCGCAGTGAAGAGGTTGAGATGGATGATGATGATGAAAGAGTCTCACTATCGGATCCTTTAGGAGACTGCCTTGCTCTCTTCCTAGTAGGTAGAGGTAATTAGGTTGGTTGAACACCAAAATTTTCACTCTTTAACCTGGTAAGAGGATGAGAAGGGTTATATTGCAAAGTCACGCTACCTTGAGATTTATCAGATTTTTGAGGAGATATAGAATATTGTTGAAGTTTGTGAATCAAAGATTCAACTTCAGGAGGTTCAATAGTAGATTGTTCTAAGAAGTCAGGGTTTGTAGCAGCGGCTGTTGATCCAACAACTTCTGACTCTGGATTTAAAGATTCTAAATACAATGGAGAAGACAGAGGAGATGGTGAGGGTGATTTACTCTCAGAATGGTATTTAGATTTAGATTTACTTGCCATTCACAGTTCGAGGCCCTCCTTCTAGCACCAAATATGTTGAAGCCCTGAAAATTGGGTCTACAACAAGGGGGATACCCGCCCAATCCAGACCTTGGTTGGCAGCTCCTTTTCCATTTGGTATAGCGGGTCCGACTGGGGATATGGGACTAGTTTCCCAATTTAAGTGTGTGTGTGAGAAAGACTGATATTTCTGGTCTAACAGTTTCTAAATGTAATACTTCTACTCTAATTCTAATCTAATAATAAGGAAATTATATTCTAATAAGAAAAAATATCTAAATCTACACTAACCCGGGGTGTAATCTTTACTTTATACGATCTAAAATGATTTCAAACAACAACTTGTAATAAAGATCATTCAGTTGTTATGAGAAAAGAATTCAACAAAGATGAACCACTTCGTATAAAATGTTAGACGAGACAGTTGTGAAAAACATATCGCATGATAAGCTACTCATACACAGCATAAATAAATAGCTATCACCGTACAAAAGTGCCAAATGATAACTCAGGCATTCATACATCAATATATAAATAGCTGAACTGAAAATCACTCTAACAGAAGGGCAGAAATAGTTAAGAGATAGAAATACCATTTATAACTAGTCCTACTCATGAGCTTCAAGCGATAACGATTTATCTCTTCTTGATCTAAAATCCACTAAGAGTACAAAAGTACAACATCAGTAGCAGATATTAAATGCAAACATCAATAAATCATGTTCCATTCCTTCATCAAAACCTCCACAGAGGGTACAGAAGTGCATGTTCTGGGGATAAGTTTTTGATAAACTTTAGGACCCTTCTCTAAATGCATGAGAAGGGTTTAAATACTACTAACTAAATCTAAAAATAAATTATTACAAAAATATAGGATGCAGTTTAAATGACTGTCGTCTTTTTAGGAAAATAAAACAAAATTAAAACTAAAATTGAATCTAAAATTAAAACTTCTTCTGTATTTGGTCCTTGAAATCGCATACATGCAGCATCTGTTTGAGAAGATTCGGCTCGCTGACTTCCGCTTTTAGCTGAGCTGATAAAACAGAATCAACAAGAGCTGGCACCAGTTTTTTGGCCGAATTGATAATACACTTAACAGTCATCCACTGGCTATGTGGCTTTACCAATTATGCCCAGTAATAATCCCAGTTCAACCTGCTTAACCCTTGGATTGCTTCCGCCTTTTCTTTTTCATTCTACTTCCAATCTATCTGTATCGTTACTTTCTTGCAATTTTCAGGGCTTATAGGTGACTGGGCACTTAGCAGCTTTCCTTTTTGAGAAAATTTTCTCAGCGCATCAGAAACTGCCTCTGTTTCTTGATCCGGGTTTCTTTGATGTGTTTTTCGCCTTATGCGCTGTTTCTTTTTCGGTGGTATAAAGTTCAAATTTTGTAAAAATAATAATTCCGTAAGCTCTTGACTCTAAGTTTTAAGCTGTCTATTTTGACATCTGCGCTTTCCAATATCCATTTGACCATGTCCGTGTATGGGAGAATTTTGGGCCTTGCTATTATTCGATGTAAGGATGAGCAAGCTAGCTCTGTAATTGATGCTTCAGAAGAACTCTGTGAGCCTGCAGTAGCAACTACTTCCATTACTCTGGGATTCTCCTCTTCAAGCAGATTATACATGCCTTCCCACATAGAAATTCCTGCATCTCTATTACAGGTCGTGTCTATATACAAGGGCATCATTTCCTTTTCTTCAAAGCTCGGAGCTTTGCTTTTCTTTCCCATTTTATCCTGTGTATTACTTTGTATTGTCTTCTTTTCTTTGTTCCTACAATTCACAAGTGAAGTGAAAATGAATGACAAGGAAGGGTGATGGGAAATTTTTAAATACCGTAGACACATCAAGTATACCACCTTACGTGAAATGATTTTTTCGATAAGCGCGAACCCATATTCCATTAATAACTGGCAACTAATTCATTTATTAGCATTAAAGCACATAACCAGGTGTCAGCTTATGGAAAATACTTTTCTTGAATAACGTGCCCGAAAGATCTGCGATGAAGCGATTTTGCGATTTGCTTCACAATATCACAGATTGCAACATCGTGAAATGGTAATGTCGCAGAATCGCAACATCGTAGAGTTGATTGCTCGTGACATCACATTATCGAGTTGTCGTTGTATCGTGAAATCGCCATATCGCAGATTGCAAGAACGTTATGTATGACAATCTTTGTTAACCCGTTTCCTGCGAAATGCAATTTGCGATCGGCATCATAACATATCGGCAATTTAAAGTGTTTCAATGTGAATTGTGCTTGATGTATGCAATGCGATCTTTCTTTATTATCACATATCGCGATCTCGCAATATCGGAATTCGGCATGTAAGGTGCTCTTCTGTCATCTTTTTGCGATGCAATATTCCTAAGGAAAGATTTGTGTCTTACTTTATCAAAAAGCTTAGATTTTTAGATTTTCCAAAGGGGGGTTTCCTAAGCTTATGATGGTAAGTTTTATTCGAAGAGGAAATTTAAGCACTATTTTGATTTTTTAAATTTTTAACTAAGGGTCCCCAATTATTTAGTATTAGGAATAACACTAAATAAGAAGGAGGGTTGTTGCTGGCCACAACACATTCTTAAGTATATTTCTTGTGACAAAAGGCTTAGTATAGTCTATGGCTAACAGTTTACACTCCTCCATGAGTTGAGATTTGGAGAAGATTTACCCCCTAATAGAAGACTTAGTGTGCCCTACTTATTGTTGCAATCAATAATAGACATGAGCATCAAGGTATAGGAAGGAAAGCATCAACAGATGGCATATCATGGACTAATCAAGATCATACTAGAAGATTCCCTAAGCCAATTAAGAGTCCCTATTCTATGGTCCACATTTACAGACATGGACAGGGAAGATGTAATTGAAGCAATTGAGTATGAAAGAGACCCAACCTCTAGTGGTGAGGAAGAGGAATAAAAAATAGAAGAAGAAGAGGAATAAGAACCAAAAGAAGAAGAGGAAGAAAAATCTGAAGAAGAGGAAGAAGAACCAAAAGATGAAGAGGAATAAGAACCTGAAGAAGAGGAATAAGAACTTGAAGAAAAAGAAGAGGAACATGGAGAAGAATAGGAGGAAGAGACAAATAAAATAGAGGGAGAAAAGAACAGTGGGGAAGAAGCACAAAAGGATGAGGCAAGCCCTGAAACACATATCAAGGAAGGGGAGGAATCCCCAAGAGTGTCTCCTGAACCCACAGATAAGGAGGCAATTGCTGTCTTGAATGCCTTAAGCACACCCATAAAGTCAATAGGAAAAAGGCAGAAGTAGACCCCCCTATATTTCAAAACAAGGAGGAGCACCAAGATAAAAAGGGGAGACCTCAAGCACCTACCAATACTCCTATCATCATTGAAGACTCACCAAAAGGACAAGAAAAACTAGTCTCCCCAACAATCAAAGGTGAAGAGGGCACATCAAAACATGCTTCCCCAAAGTCACCAATCACATATGTTAGGAGGACTGTCACCAGGTCAACCTCAGAAAATAAAATAATAGAACCTTTGACCCCCTTTCAAAAAGGGAAAAGCCTCCTACAGTAAACACAGACAGTCTATGGAAAACTTTGTCAACACTACAAGAAACATAGAAAAAGCAATAGGAAGGACAACAGGGACAAAGGAAAGGAAAGGAAGTAGCAACACAAGTATAGGGGGAGATAGATACTCCAAAGATAGTAAAGGGAGAATCCCAAGAGCTACAAGAACCTAGCCCACAACCCAATCTCAGCTCCTATTACAGATTCATTGACGGAGGCAGAGTAATACCACAAAAATTTTCCATCCCTCTACTCTCTGAGCTTGAAAGGAGAGAGCAAGGACACATCGCCGGATGAAAATTGATAAATCAAATAATGTAGAGGATGTGGGCCATATGGAAGAGAAGATGTTAGAGATGGGTAGAGAGTTGAGTGACATAAGAGATAAGGAAAGAGTGATGAAATCTCAACTAGAGGCTGAGAACACATGCCCTAGGAGGCAGGTACAAGAAAAAGAGATCCAATTGGCCACTATGGAAAGCCTCTCTATGGAGGCAATCTAATCTAGGTGGATATTGGTGGCCACCCACCATTTTCACTTGGACCCCCACCATTATTTATTTTAGTTTTTTTAGTTTCCTTAATTGTAGCACAGTTTACTATTTTTAGCAGTTTTTCGGGTCCTAAACATTCGGAGCCGTTTTGAGGCCCTAAACGACATAAGGTTTTAGATCGAGGAGGATTGTTACACCAAAGGCTTATGTACAAGAGGTCATCAATTTTTCTAATGTGGGAGTCTGATACAGGAGCATTAGAGCTTCTAAACCATCAAACCTTTGAAGGAAAAAATTTCGAAAAGGGATCTTGACATTTTGAGAAGAATTTATATTCCTCTATTTAAATATTATATTAAGTTGATTTATTTTAGAAAATTTAAATGAATGAGTCATTAGTCTAGAATTTCTTTGGATATGTAAGATTTTATTGATAAGTTAAAACCAAAATCTACCTTGCAAATCATGAGAGATTCTAGGGCTAGAATCAGTGATTTTAGGATTTAGAAAAACCTAATTTATGGAGTGATTTATGGGTGATTTATCGAGTCATTTTATGATGTTTGAAAATCTATGATGTTTCTCAATTATATTTGTTGTAAGCCTACAAAAAATAAAGGCATAAATTAAGTGTGAGAAAAAGAGGATGGAAAAATAAGAAGAATTCATGCAATAAGAGTTTGTGCATTAATCTAAGAATGGTTGTGTGTTATGGACTGATTTTGATTAAATAAATATCATATTGTTGAGTGAATTTTTGTTACAATGCAATGCTGAATTTATTGTTGATAAATTATTTGTTGCAATTTGATATTTTGTTTATGGATGGGGGAGCTCTTAATAATCCTAATGTGATTGTGTATGGAATAATGGTATATATATGTGTATTGTTGAATTGTGTATAAACATGATTGTGGTGATATGTTTTTGTTTGGATATATAGAGGAAAGAAAAATAGTATTCAAGTGGCCAAGAACCGAACAATATCATCCACACTGTTTAAAGAAAATTCGGATCTAAACATTTTCTCTTCAACTTATATGATCCATAATTTAATTGGGAAGGAAAATTTCAGTTTTGAATGGTTGTAAGAGGAGGATGAAGGGAATGATGTGTAATTTATGGGAAAAATTTATCTGAGATACAATTTCCAAGAGAAATGGAAAGGAATTTCTACATAATGAGGACAACATGCCAGGAATAAATTAAACATGTGGTTAGGTTTTGAACATAAGTAGCTATAAAGAATTATGTTTAAAGGTTTGTGGTGTAAGCCAAAATGTTTCCCAAATGATTATCTACGTTGGATGGTAAGTGGATTATTATTTGAACCCATTAAAATATATACTTTGGTGATTGCATTAAGTTAAGGTGTTTATTGGCGAGTCGATCCATTTGTGTAAGGAAATTTCTTCCATCCACATTGTTAGTGGAGATCAAAATCATATAAAAAGAATTGTGTGGAAATTATGAATAATATACATCTTAAAGAAACTTATGAATGAGAGTATAAGAAGAATGGGAGAGAATGAGTGTTAAACACATGACAGATAATGAGCGGTGAGAGAGATAATGAGTCAGGTGAGAATTAGTATTTTATTTTGGCCCTAATTAAAATTATAGACCAAAGAAGTTGAACTTTATAGAAAAAGTGGATTTCTTGGATTTTCTTGCTTTCACTTTTCACTATCATATTATTTTCCATAGAGTCGACATTTTCTTCTTCATGAGTCTTCTTTTTTATGTCACCTTCTTGCATATAGTTTATCTAAATCTTCCATTGCAATACTCGCATAAAATTGTTTCTTGTGCGAGGGACATTTCCATCCAACAAGACAACTAAAATATTATTCATTCATTTGGAATTACATGCTTACAAAACATGTTTCTTGTTGGGTTGTACAAAAACCACAATACACATATGACATTGGCATGAAATACTTAATCGACACATCATCGTCATGATTTCACATACTTGACCTTTGATCTTGACAATTTGAATGTCTTCAACTTCACTTAAACATTGTTTTGAATATAGAATCTTAACCTGACTTCAACTTTTGATATGACCTTTCATAACTTGTTAAGGTGTTTGGTAACATTGATCATAGACGCAAAAAATTCTTCACAAATCTTAAAATTTAGCTTCAACTTGAACTTTATCTGCAATTTTCACTTGACTCTAGCACTTTAAAAGTTCATCTTGCCTTGAACTCATAAATATAACTTGGTATGTCAATTACCAAGAATCATGTACCCTTCTTCGTTTCCTTATACACCTTGAACTCATAAATTTAACTTGGGGTGTCAATTACTAATGATCATGTACCCTTATCCATTTTCTTATACTCTCAAATTGACTTGATCATACCTTTAACTTGATTTTCATTTTCACATCAAAAATATCATAAATAAAGCTTCAATAAATATTCATTACTCAGCCTTCTTTTGAATCTATTACACTCCACACATCCTCTTTAATTTACTTGCTTCAAACAAAAATTTCACCATTTGAATCACTTTAACTTTGTTTAAACTTAACTTTGTGCAGGACAACATTAATATCACCATACTCACATATAGGCTTGATTTGAATTTACTTTTAAGTTTTTACAACAACATACTTCATTTCAACTTTGGCTCTTCAATACATAATTAATTTAACCCTTTCTAAAACTTTATCATGTAAATTTTATATGATTCTTTTGCTTCTCTTTAACTAATGAATCTCTAAAAATAATTTCATGAAATACTTTTGCCAATACAAGTTCCTCTCACACGATGATAGACCACTTATTAGTCCTTGCCTATGACAAAGCAGGGACTATAGTGATCGATAGATTGTTGACCCGGTATTAATCTATTTGACCTATCACTATATTTAACTTTTAGCCAATTTTTTAATAATAATACTTTTGTAAACAAAATTTTATCCAAAGTTTCAACTTGGACGTCTTACTGTCAATAATAATGTATGATTTTTGTCATACATAAGATAAAAGGATTTGAAATTTAAGTTGATGCAGTTTAATCCTAGTTTGGCTTTAGCATTAATTCAAAAACATTTAATGTTGACATAATTTCCATTTTCCTAATCCAAAGGGTGTGGTGTAACTGGTTTCTTGCATGTTAGCCATGATTTGTCAAGCTTCTCGTAGCTGTTAAAACAACAAAAAGCCAACACAACACAAAAACAATAGAAGCTCCTCTTGTTTCTTATTGTTTGCAAATGTTGCCTATTATTTGTAGACTTTATATGCTTTTGCTCTACTGGAAGCTTGGATCTTAACCCTATGCCTCTGAAGGTGTTATGAAACCAGCTCACAAAAAGATTGAAAAGATAGATCAATGCCTTAGAATTCAGCCTCTTCGAGGGGGAAACCTCCTTTACATTACATAAATGAACAATTCTTCGATGATTCAAAATGACAAAACCTCCTTTCTATATATAGGAGTCTAAGGAGTCACAATATAACCCAACTGACCTAACAATAATAATATAAAGCCACAAAAATAACAATAGAGGGATTCTATGGGGCACAGTAATAACAATATGGGGACAATAGGGGCACAACAATATTAATAAGGGATACAACTACAATAGTAATGGGGTAATCACTAGTATTATAGGAAACTAACATGCCCCTCTCCTTCAAAAAAGTGTTGTCCTCAATGCTTGAGTAGTTTTGGATGCTTCTGTATAAAATTCTCATTCTCCCATGTGGAATCTTCAGCGGATAAGTTCTTCCACTTGATGTGATACTCTGAAATTGATCGATTTCGTAGCTATCGAGTTCTTGTTTCTGTGACTGCTTCTGGTTCCAATATAATTTTTCCTTCCTCGTCAAGTTTTGGCAATATTGTTTGAACTGGGAGCTTGTCGCCTATAACCTTCTTTAAACATGAAACATGGAAAACTGGGTGCACTCGAGAAGCTGCAGGAAGCTCCAATTTGTATGCCATAGTACCAATCTTTTGCAACACCTTGTACGAACCATAATACTTTGGTGATAATTTATTATCCTTCTTAGCTTGCTTGAGGGACATTTGTTTATATGGTTGTAGCCGTAGGAATACCCAATCACCTACATCAAAACTTCTTTTGCTGCGATGTTGATTTGCCTATTGTTTCATTCTATTCTGTGCCAACACGAGGTTATCCTTTAAGAGTTGGAGGACTTGTTGTTGATGTTCGATGTGATGTTCCACTGCTTGAACCTTAGAATTTTCTCTTAAATATGATGTGATGGATGGTGGATGATATACATAAAGTGCCATAAATGGGGTCATTTTTGTTGCTGTATGGAAGGAAGTGTTATACCACCATTCAGCCAGAGGCAACCATTTGACCCATTGTGTCTGTTTATCAGATACAAAGCAATGAAGATATCCTTCCAAACATTTGTTTACTATCTCAGTTTGCCCATCAGATTGAGGATGATAAGATGAGCTATGAGCTAACTGAGTACCAAGACAAAAAATAATTCTGTCCAAAAATTTCCAGTGAAAATGGGATCTCTGTCACTTACAATAATCTTTGGGTTTCCATGTAGCTTTTGAATTGTTTCCATAAATGCAGTAGAAATTGTACTGGCTTTAAATGGATGTGATAATGCACAAAAGTGTGCATACTTGGTAAGTCTGTCAACTACCACCATGATGACACTCTTTCCCTCAGACTTGGGTAAACCTGTGATAAAATCCATTGAAACCTCCTCCCAACATTGGCTTGGAATGGATAAAGGTTGTAATAGACCTGGGGTCTTAATTGTTTCAACTTTATTTTGTTGGCAAACCAAACATTCCACCACAAAATTTTGAATATCTGATTTAAGGCCATCCCAAAAAAATTCCTTCTTAACCCTGTGGTAAGTTTTTAAAAATCCTGAGTGCCCTCCTAAGGGAGAAGTGTGCAATTCCATAAGAATCTTTTGTTTGAGTTGGGAATTCTTACAGAGGTATAAGCGATCTTTGTACCATAACGAATCATTTTTCCAGCTAAATGTATCAGATGTACTGGAATCTTGTTGTAACTTTCGAATAAGTGCCCACACTTCTTCATCATTCTTCCATTCCTCCCTTGCTTCATTTATCCAATCTGGTTGGATAATAGAAATGGCGCACAACAATGCTTCCACATCCTCATCCTTTCTTGAGAGTGCATCTGCCACCACATTTTGCTTCCCTTTTTTGTAGATGATTTCAAAGTCATAACCCAACATCTTTGTGACCCACTTTTGTTGCTCTTCAGAGGATAATCTTTGTTCTAAAAAGTATTTAAGGCTATCATGATCCGTTTTTACCTTGAAGTGTCTTCCCATTAGGTAGGGTCGCCATTTCTTAAGTGCATGTAGTATTGCCAACATTTCCTTCTCATAAATAGCTTTGTGTAAAAACTTTCCCTTGATTGGACGACTTTCAAAAGCAATGGGTCTTTCATCTTGCATTAAAACAGCACCAATTCCATTTCCTGAAGCATCACATTCCACAATAAAGGTTTTTGTGAAGTCCGGTGTAGCTAAGACCGGTGCTTGGCACATTGCCTCTTTAAGATGTTCGAAGGCCTTTGTTGCTTCTGGAGTCCATGAAAATGCATCTTTCTTCAATAATGTTGTTAGAGGTGCTGCTATTCTCCCATAATTCTTAACAAACTTGCGATAATACCCTGTCAACCCGAAAAATCCTCGCAGATGCTTTATGGATGTGGGTATTTTCCATTCCTTAATGGCTTTAATTTTGCTAGGGTCTACCTTAACTCCTTCATGAGATACAATATGACCCAGATATTCCACCTCTTGTACTCCAAAGAAACATTTGGATCTTTTTGCATATAATTGTTTCTCCTCCAATAGTTGTAGCACCCTGTCAACATGTTCAACATGATCCTTCCAAGACTTGTTGTAGATTAGTATATCATCAAAAAATACTAACACAAATTTTCTAAGGAAGGGTTTGAAAATGGAATTCATCAAACCTTGAAATGTAGAAGGTGCATTGGTAAGGCCAAAAGGCATGACCAAAAATTCATAATGACCCTCATGAGTTCTAAATGTTTTTTTCGGAATGTCTTCAGTCTTCATTCTGATTTGATGATATCCTGAACGAAGATCCAACTTGGTGAAGTAAATTGATCCATGCAATTCATCCAGTAATTCATCAATGACAGAATGGGAACTTATCTTTAATAGTGAGCTTGTTGAGCTCCCTATAATCCGGACACATGCACCATGATCCATCCTTCTTGTGCACCAATACTACTGGAGCAGAGAAAGAACTTTGACTAGGTTGAATTATACCAGCCTCTAGCATTTCTGCAACCATACGTTCAATTTCACTCTTTTGGGCATAGGGATATCTGTACGGCCTGATGTTTGGAGGAACACTTCCTGGAATCAGATGAATAGCATGATCATGAATAGGTGGGAGACCTTTGGGAGTCTCAAATACCTTGGAATGATTGTCCAAGACTTTTTGGAGATCTGGAGAAATAGATGATTCCGATGTGGAAACATCTAGCGAACATAATTGTGCAATTACACCTCTTTGTTCCTTTTTTAGAAGCTTTGTCATACCGTTAGAGCTGATTATCTTTCCTGGTTTCCCTGCAATACCCCTTAATTCAACTTCCTTTCCTTTTGCAGAAAATTTCATGAAAAGTTCTTGAAAATTAAAAGCTATTGTACCCAAGGATTGTAGCCATTGGACTCCTAGTACAACATCAGCACCTCCCATTGGAATGGAAAGCATTGGGCTAGTCAATACATATTCTCCCATGGATAGCTTGATATTATGGCACTTTCCAGAGCAATTTATTGTTCCTCCATTTGCAACCATCACTTGACACTCTGGTGCTAGATATAGGAAGCAATTCAATTCTTTTGCTACCTTACAATGAATAAAATTGTGGGTACTTCCTGAATCAATCAACACTATTACCTTTTTCTTCTTGATTTGTCCTTCTATCTTGATGGTTTGAGGAGTGGTAATTCCAGCCAATGCATTACAAGATATGGTCGGATTCATTTCTTCTTTATCTAGGCTTTGTTCCTGGAGTATATCCTCTTCTTTTGACCTTTCTTGCTCCTTTTCTTCTTCCTCTTCACAATCTATGTAGAATAATTTCTTCTCAGCACACTTATGACCTTTAGTGTATTTGCTATCACAACTGTAACAAAGCCCTTTTGCTCTTTTTTCTTCCAATTGTTGTGGTGTCAACCTTATAGGTTGTGGAAGACTAGGGGCAACAACACTTCCATCTTTATAGTTGTGAGTGGTATGCTTCCTGGTTGCCATAATTTTGCTTTCCATTTTTCTTGCTAACCTAAATGCCTTCTCTAATGAATCAGGTTCCCAAAAATGAACATCATGTTGGATATTATCCTTTAAATCCCTATGAACACATCAATCCTATGCTCCTCTGGAATATTTTTTACCCTTATGTTCAATTTTTGGAACTCCTCAATGTGCTCCATTATTGAACCCTTTTGTTTGAGACTTATCAATTGGCTAAAAAAAGTGTTGCTTTTTGTATCCTCATAATGTGCTGTCAATTCTTCCGTAAAAATTGCCCAAGTGATAATTTGTTTACGAGAGCAAAGCCATTGATACCATACAAACTAATTTGGTTCCAAATATAAAGTTGCAATATGTACCTTTTATGTGTTTTGCACATTATTGAGATCGAAAAATTGCTCCATCTGTAATATCCATGTTGCGGGATCCTTGCCATCAAACTTCCTCATATCGATTTTTGGAATATGGTGGGTCTTTGATCCAACATTAGAGTCTATGAAATCATGATTAACATTTCTTTTGTTCTCATCATGAGTTTCCTTTACTACCCTTTCACCATTAGTAAGCATTTCTTGTAAAAACTTTGTCAAATTTGTCTTCAAATAATCCATGTCTATCTTCAAATATTCCATGCATGTCTTCAAATCTATCTTCAAATCGTCCATCTTAGCTTCCATGTCATTCATCTTAGCTTCTACGCCTTTCTTTAAAAAATCCATCTTAGCTTCCGCGCCTTTCTTTAAACCATCCATCTTAACTTCTACATCATTCTTTAAACCATCCATCTTAGATTCTGTTTCTTTTTGTGCAAGTGATAAGTGTTGCACTTGGTCTCGTAATTTTGATATATCATGTTGCATTTCTTCCTCTTCTTCATGAGTCATGCTAGAGCTTTCAGGTTGCTTACTAGGTATTTGCATTTTCTTTCCTCGGGGCATCAATTACCGATAATAATGCTTTACTATGCCCTTTGAATTCCTTCAAACTAATTTTTCAAACCAAGCTTATGCAAAAATTTAAAAAAACTACACACCTTTTTTCACTTTGTAGGAGCTTGATATTGAATCTGATGTATCTCTGTAATTTCAGATCATCCAGTTCTGAAATTGTGATCTGTAGTAGCCCTCTGTGTCCTCTTTCCAATGCCACCAGTCTAATCCAAATTGGATTCTCCAGGGAAGAGTTATGCCAAATCTCCCACAGTGACCTGATTATAGACTAGTTCAGTAGAGTGAACTTGTACGACATGCCACGAGTCACTGTTTCGACCTTTGGCTCTGAAAAATATATACAAGAAACTAAAATCCGTCCTCTTTTTGTACCTTCTTATGAAATTTCAATCCGATGCTCAGAGAGAAATTTATGATGATTTTCCCCAGGTCACCTGTTTGGAATGTAATTCAGGAGTCTGCAAAAAGACCAACTTCCTCAGATCATATCTCTGCAAATATAGTGCAAAAAGCTCTAAAATTTGGACCCGAGGTTCAGTGAAATTTAATCTCAAATGGGTTTTTTTTTTACCTTCTGAAACATCACAGAAAAAAAAGTTATAGCAAAAATTCCACGATGTCCTATTTGAAGCAGCGAAACCCTTGAATCCAAAGCTCTGATACCAAATGTTATGAAACCAACTCACAAAAATATTGAAAAGATAGATCAACGCCTTAGAATTCAGCCTCTTCGAGGGGGAAACCTCCTTTACATTACATAAATGAACAATTTTTGGATGATTCAAAATGACAAAACCTCCTTTCTATATATAGGAGTCTAAGGAGTCACAATATAACCCAGCTGACCTAACAATAATAATATAAAGCCACAAAAATAACAATAGAGGGATTCTATGGGGCACAGTTTTAACAATATGGGGACAATAGGGGCACAACAATATTAATAAGGGATACAAATACAATAGTAATGGGGTAATCACTAGTATTATAGGGACCTAACAAAAGGTTTGGCTCTCTCTACCCCTGAAGGTTTGGCTCCCTCTACCCCTTAAGGTTCAGCTCATTCTCCTAAGTGCACCAAAGTGCAAGAATATCATATTTTTCTCATTCTTTCCATTCTCCTGAGTGCAATAGAATAGCAAAATCAGTGCACTAGAATACGTTCATCTCATTCTTCTGAGTGCACAAAAATAACAAAAAGATACATCCTGCACAGGTGCACAAAAATACTTAGGAAAAAAAATATCAAGAATACGGTATTATACTCATTCTCCTTAGCACACAAGAATAGAAAAATCACTACACCAAAATACCTTCGGCTCATTCTCCTTAATGCACCAAAACAATAGAAAGACCAAAATAGAAAAAGGATATGTTTAGACATGTGCATAGAAATCCTTGGGAAAAGTCCTATGCCTCCTTGAGAAGAAACTCCAAGCCAAGTATGAGGTTAATCCCAGTGAGCAAAAAAAATGGAACAGAAAGAATGAAAACATTGAAAACAATCATTCTTTACCTTGCATTTATGGGTGGTCGATCAAGAAATGCATTGTCAGTTAGAGATGTTAGGTGTAGGCATCTATGTAACAATTTCAACACTTGCCTAGATGCCTCATCCCACCTGCCCCGCTACCTCATCCCACCTGCACCCTCATAGATTAAGCCACCCCACCTATGCCCTCGTAGATTAATACATTGATTCATGCTTCACTACTTCCACATACTTTAGGCACAGATTATTGCTTCACCACTTCCACATACTTTGCTTCCACGTAGTAAATTTAGTGTAAATTGATTGCAAGAGATTCCAATAATATTTTGGAGAACTATCTGCACGATCTACACCAAGTAAGTGTTCATTCCCTAAACTCTTTATATTAAATTTCATTATGGCCCACATACTTCACTTCCACATACTTGTTAAGTGCAAATTGAGAGTTGCAATTTCAAGGTGAATCTATTGATGTGGACCTTGATCGTGAGAATTACGCCCCCCCTGAAACTATTTCTTTTGGTGTGATTTCTCTTTCTAATTCACAAATATATGGTTCAAGATCAAACGCTACCTTGCTTTTACTCATGGAAATCTCTAAGTCCCTTCAAGGGCTTTGGCCATTTTTTCCTCTTTGTAATGGAGAGTAACATATAATTAAACATATGCAAGTCAACCTCCAAGATGAAAAGAAAATAGGACAAGAAAATAGGGCTAAGGGTAGAGTGTTATGCAGTTCTCATTTCGGCAAAGGCCTGGTAGGTTCATTGTTCCATCATTGTGCATAACCGTGGATGGAAAAGCTAAAGGACTTCAGAACCATTGCTTCTCAACAATCATACAACCATGAACCAAATAACCCTCCATATTTGGAATTTGCTTTTAAATATGGGCCAAACAATTTAAAATGGTGTTTAAACCTGGGCCAAACAATTTATAATGGTGTTTGAAGTTAGGCCAAACAATTTAATATTGTGTTCTAGAGGAACCTGGTTGCATGCAAGCCTTGCATGGCTATCAATTATATTTATTATTTAAAGATATTTTTTTTGTAAATTATAATTTTTATTTCAATTATTAAAATGGGGATATGTGAGAGCGAATGTGCATGGATGATGACGTGTGCAACTCCAGACAAACAATGACTACGAAGACGACCAAGGTGATTTTCACGTCTAGGTAAATCTAGTCAATATTGGGTTGAATATACATTACATTCAAATATAAATTATATTCAAATTACTTCATTTGTATATTGTTTAGTGGATTAATATGGAGATGATATGGATCAACTAATTACAAACTTTATATGCAACACCAAGTACACATTTTTCTCTATGTTTTGATTCATTGATAGTTGAACTAGTACTGTCATTGTGGTTTAATAGAATACATTATGAGATTTTTACTAAATTAACCTTCAGTGCGAATCTACAAATTTTTCTAGAAATCACTCCTTTTAGGCTATTAATAGTTGAAATAAGTGTCATCCAGTGGGATATCATAAATAAAAACATGGTATTCAATGCCTACGATTTTCCTAGGCTACCTAGTAACTACTATAGATGCATGGATTTTTTAGAGGAAGAGAAGTTGGACCCGTTGAGTATGAATTAAAAAGGTAAATTCTCTCATCCATATTAGTTTATCCATAGTTACTGTGTTTCAAAGGTGACACTTGTTAGGATTATGTTGAACTCTATTAGGAACAATATATTTAGTTGTCTTGTTCACTAGAAGAATCGTTTAATTTTTATCAGTGGATATATGTTTCAGTGTGCAGATGTTAGGAATGGCCTTGAAGTACATATATGGTGCTCCCACGTTTAAGTCCAAAATATAGGAAAATTCCAAGTTATTAAACTGTTACAATTTTGCATCAAGTCAAGCATGGAATATCATCAACATAACAAACTTATTTGAGCTCCATATATTGATTTGAGGATAACTCCTTGTTTATGTTAACCTTTTTAAGTTTACACATATTTAGGTGAAGATGGAACCACGTGATGTGAATTTGAGTATTTACACTAACCATGTAATTACATGGTTCTTTTTCACATATACTAATTATTAAGTTTGCATTTCTTTAGTTGAATTTTGGTGGAGTTTTGGTGCAGAGATTTTAGTTGGTTTTGTACAGATGTCATTGAAATTTTCTCTAAGATCTGTATTTTTCATTCCATTTGAGAATTGGTATGTAAATTTTCCCAATGCAAAGTATTAGTCAAAATTTCTTTCTTGGAGGACAAGACAAAATCAATACTTTTTCTCCTTTATGTTATGCATATTTTATTTCATCATTCTAGTCATCATATCTTATACAACTCATTTCATGTCCACAGTTATCATGAGGAGCTCCATTCCTCATCATCCTTTCTTGGTTCCTCAACCTTGGCCCTTACAGGAGATGGGTACCAGGCCTTACAGACTACATAGTTTCCTTCATACCTTGTTTTGTATTTTGGGCCTGTTGGCTTGCACTCCTCCTAAGAATGTGCCTGCCCTTTGATCTTAGTTAGTGAATGAACACTGCTAGGGGGGTGGTTCTTCTCTTCTATGGAATATAGTCAAGATCTCAAGTGGTTTGATTCCCCAACCTTCAATCACATATTGAGTTGGTGACATCTTTATAACAAACAATATAATCCTCTTCAACTCTGAATAGTCAAGATCTAAAGTGATTTGATTTCTCAATATTCAATCATAGGTTGAGTTGGCTTCATTTGCTTTGCTTTGTGCCACTAAAGCTCATTTGGTTGCATGTTGGTCTCTTGTTTGTGACATTTTCTTATTTAGAATTGTATATGAGATTTGTGCAGGGTTACTAATGCACATTGACTTTCTCTTGTTTAGATTTCTTATTTGTAATAAAGTTTCAATTTATTGGAACTTTATGTGGCTATTGAAATTATAAATAAAATTCTAACAAGTAACTAGATTCGCATTCCAGCAATTGATGCGTTTGGAGGCTTTTTGTTTGAATGGTAGTCTGCGTTTTGGGATATTTTCATCTCACAGACAAATGAGAAGAACTCTGAGAAAGCAGCTTCATATGTTCAAGTGACCTCCCATATTTAACTTCACCCTTAATTATGCGGATTAAGATTAAAGTTCAATAGATATGTTTTGAACTGTTATAATGATCTTTCCTGAAATACTTGTGCATGTTTTTTAGGTACAACAAATGAAAGAAAGGGAAATGAAAAAACAAAAGGAGAAACAATAAAGGAAATGGCAACAACAACTTCTTTTTGAGATAAGGAATGGGAATTGTCCTTCCTTTAATGGTGCTTCTAACTTCAATAATTCTGGAAATTTGATTAGAAATTCAATGCCCAATGCCATGGTATCGAAAATCCTTGAATGTTTGAAATATAACACCAAAGAGAGGGATTTGATGATCTCGATATGAAGATTATATAACTCTGCTTTCTATATCTCCGTCTATATTTGACATTAATCTGGAAAACTTTTGTGTTATTCTATGAGAAAATGAAATTTTCCATATGACATTACTTTGTGCATTATTTTGAAGGTTATGTAACTCTAGTTTCTCTGTTATATTTTTCACATTATATAACGTTTTTGTTATTTTATCAGAAAAACTTATAATTATTTATGAACAAGAATTGACTCAATTTTTTTGTAGGTAGAGAGTGAAGAAACTTTGTAATTATATTGCATTGTGTTGTAGCGGCTGCAACACCCTCCATAATTTTGGCCTGGAATCAAATTTGAGGCCTTCCTTGGGCTTTTCCTTGATGGTTGCAATCACTTGGGCTCATCCCGTGAGCCCATGTTGAGTCTTTGCACCACTGCTCGCTTAATCGTTCATCAGACATTTTTTGCATGTTGGTCACAATGTCATGCTTGTAGTCATGTTTTGGCCATGCACAAAGTCCACCTTCGTGTGTACAAGTTGTGTCTGCTATTTAACCATCTTTTGCACTCACGCACAAAGTTGTATCCATTGTCGTGCAAGCAACGTTGCGGTCGTTCAACGATTTATCACAAGTGTCACACTTGTCACTCACACCATCGGTTAGTCACACTGAGTGTATGTTGTCTTGATGGTTCAAGGTGTCTTTTCATCAAGTCATGTTAAGTGTGTGTTCAAAAGGTAACGAATGTATGAAATCATTCATTCACACACTTCGTAATTTTTTGCAACTCTGTTGACTCGACCAACCTCCAATAGTCAGACATCCCCTCAGCTGCATTATGCAGTTTCATATCTCAGTGATTATTTACTGTTTCCCAGAATTGCATAGAGCTTGAGGCTGCCTCCAAAGCAGTCTGCATTGCACAACCCTGGAATTAACTCGACTGACTGTCACCTAGAATGACGCAAAATTTTCCCAGCGATCCAGTTCAATCTTCACTGCCCGCAAACACATCAACTGAGCCTCTAGATGGTCAATCAGAGACTTTCATCGGGCAGTGACCCTAGGCCTCACTCTAAAAAATTGCGCAAAAGATAGCAAGCATTCCACTCTACTGACTGAAGAAACTGCACAGATATCCTGGACAGATGTGAATGTCTTCCTCAGAAAAATTGCGCAATTTTTCTAGCCAGTCACCCAGTTGGCCGACCTGGTGCTCACTCACAAAACTGCACAGTTTTCATGAGCAGTCCCCTAATTGCCCAGCATCCCACTCAGCTCAGAAACTGCACAAGGATTTCCAGCAGGCTAGCCTCCCATCAATTACGCATTTTTTTACAGCAACCTCCTGCATCCCACTGCAAGCTCCCTAGAAAAATTGTGCAATTTTTCGAGGCAGCCTCCCACAGCCCACTGCTAACACCCCAAAGAAATTGTGCAGTTTTCATTGCTAGTCCCCCTCTACTACCCACACACTCTCTCTACAAAACTTGTGTAGATCTGCCCTCCAACCGAACTAGATCCCGTGGACATTCGTTGCTGATTCGGATTGTCCATCTCGTCCTCGAAGTGACCTGTGTGAAATTTTCATGAATAGTGCTCGGAGCTCGCATCCCAACCTAAAATCTACCTTGTACAGTTTAAAAGCCTTGTCCTTTGTCCCAGTCACATGCATCTGAAAGTGAATGACAATGCATCATGGTAGACTATGATAGTTCTGGATTTGATGTCGTCTCGTCATGACTGATTTCAAATACAGGTACATGGATAAGACATGACGTGACGACGAATGGGATGAACAAGAAGCACATGCGAGGAGATTTGTTTGCGAACAGACAAACCAGGAATTCATGTGAGGAGATTTGTTCATGAACGGACGAACAAGAAATGCATGCAAGGAGATTTTTTCGCGAACAAACGAACACATGAAGCATGGCAAAGTACAAGTGAAGGAGCAACGTGCACATGAAACATCAAGAAAACACCAAGACCATCAAAGGCTCTGCAGAAATTGCCATGCGGAGCTGAAGCTATTATACACCAAGAGCACATCCATCATCCAGAAGCACTGCAGCTCAAAATGCACACCACCACCAACATGAACATAGTAGCTCTATCATGTCGAGTCATGTCATGAGTCATCTCGGCCACATCACTATTATGGGCCTCCTGTTGTAATCATTGTAATGTAACATGGAAGTCCAAGAGACCCACATGTAAATCTAAAGAGCCATGTAAAGTTGAATTGTCATGTAAGTCAAACAGTCATGAAGGAAGTAAAATAGTAACAAGGGCTAGTTTTACCCTTGGATATAAATACCCCTCATTTCTACATGCAAAAGACTTTTCACCTTGGCTCCTCCCACATAGCCTTGAGAGTTTGTAATCTTTTCTTTGAGGAGCGAGCAATGGCTCCAATGCCCCCCTATCGGGTTTAGTGATGTAATGGTGTACAAATCTATCTTGGAACTTTCACTTAATTCAGAAGCTTGTTAACAGGCTAGCACATTTTCATACATGTATTGTATTCATTTCTAAGACTATTCTTTGGATGCTTGTAATGCATGTTGCTTTAACCTATATTAATACAGTTGAACTATTTCGGTTGTTTTAGTACATGTGTTATTGGAAATGTGTTGTATCAGTTGTTGATGTTGTCTCACCCGTGTGGGCTATCCTGCCGAACATTCAACATATTCATTGTTGTAAACTTGTTATAATGCTTGTCGCACTCGTGTGGACTATTCCGTTGGGTGTTGTACATGCTATCTATTCACCTTATGTTTGTGACTGCCGCATCTATGTGGACTACTCCACCGGAAGTTGCACATGTCCTCTTGTGTTGTGTGTCTCTAGTAGAGTTGGGACTATTCACTCTCAACCTGAGACTCACTTCCATCCCCTCCCTCAGCAGTGAAAGTACTTTGACACAAACAACACTAAGCACTCACTAGGCACTCGAACCACGTTGTTTGAAGACAAAGAAAATCACTCTCAAATGTTAACAAGCAATAGCTAAGGCAAATATTAAAGATAATGGCAACCGGGACATCATACCAGATGGGAACTTCTACACCAAATGGTGGGAGTTCTAGTTGGGACTTCGTACGAGGGATAGCCGCTGGATGTTGGCGGGTCTAGCACCGTCAACAATTATGGCGCTAGAAGGAGGGCCAGATGACAAGTTGATCTTGTTACATCTGGTTTGAATCTCTTACCATATGGATCATATATAATTTGTGCTCCATGGGTGTTTTTCTTATTTCTCCCTTAATCATCTATCAATCCTCGATGAGCTTCTTGATCACTTGTCCTTGTTAAAGTTTGATTGTGAGGACATAACGTCTAGAACCAAGCATATTTTTTATTTTCTTCATTTCTGCAAATCTCATGAAATCAATAGTGAAGAGCTTGTTTGCATACTTTTCTTTCTCACCCTTGAAGTTCATGTTAATCGATGGTGTCATACCCTACCACCTGCTTCCATCCATTCCCTTCTCAATCTCCTCAAGGACTCCATCAAGCCTTCGACAAGTATAACCACCAAGATGTCCATGAAAGAATCTCTCATTTGAGAATGAAGCCTAGTGATTCAGTTGAGGACTCTTCTACCCTCTTTCTTCACCTTTGTCATGAAATTTTTGAACAGTTTTTGGACCTTGACTTCGTGAACCAAAAGTTGAAACACTTGGTTCATGTCTCTCGAAATGGAAAACCTCTTGATTTCCCTTCTTCCTCGACTCTTGCAGATCATGAGACCCCTTAGTTTTTTGAGGAGGATCCCAATGACCCATTTCTTCCTTGTCCTCCTCCCTCTCCAGTCTCAAAGCAAGTGCCCCCTTGTAGTGGTTGCAAATCTAAGAATCTACGCAGAGGGTGCCCCTAGTAGTGGTCGCAAAGCTAAGAAATTTGCACAGCACGTTCCCCACCCATCTTCTCAGCCATCTCCTGCTCCCATGGAGGAAATTCCCAAATGGCTCAACAATCCTATGGAAAAGATTCATTCCTCCATTCCATGAGAGGACATCACCGTTCATAACCCAAGTCTTGAGTCTAATTTGCGTCTCTGTTATCCTCCATCATTTACAAGCCATGACTCCTTGTACCATGACTCGCTTGATCAATCCACTTCACAATCTAGTTGTGCGCATTCTCTTGATTCTCAAGCTGATGGCTCAAGTTGTGGTCATGTGCAAGGTAGTCTCATTATATAGGAGGAGGAGCAGGAAGGTGAAGGCAATCAATTCCTCTTCTATGTTTCCAAATGGTTCACATCAAGACATTGAGCTTCCATTCTTAATTGACTCTCAATCTGATGATATTGGTGAAACATCATGCACAATTAATTCTTTTGATCAACCTCCAATCTTGGGTTGTCATTACTCCCATGCTTCCGTATGTTGTGATGAATGCCCAAGCAAATCATGTGATCTATTGTTCTCTCATGTACACTCTAACTCAGATCTGAAATGTGCACTGGTCAAAGCAGACATCCATATCGAAACTTCCTTTGCACCTCACTTTCCCGTGTATCCTACCATTCATAGTGCATCTACATGCATCAGAAATACTCCTTGTCTCTTGCTTCTTCACTTGATGTGTTATCTCCATGATCGATACTAGGCAGTGAGGCTTTCCATGATGATAATAGTCTCAATGCGCAAAACTCTTCCCACTCATCATCATCTTGTGTGTTGCATGAAGAAAAATCGTCAAGTCAGCTTGCTAAAGCTGGAAAATTTGATGAAGTCTGTGACATAGATGGCTGCATCGTAAGAGCAGTTTTGAAATCAGAAACAATAGCCATCCTCAAGCCATGCATGATCTAGTTCAGATCTTAAAATGAAAATTTTCAATTTTGGAAAGTTTGAGGACGTGTGAGGGGGTTGAGGCACTTCAACATCTGTTGATCGTTATGTCAAAACCTCGCGACTCTGGTAATATCCCTGAACCAAATCAGATCTTGTGTCTCACTCACAATCTGTCTATTTGTATGGTTGCACTTAACGTGGACCCTGTGTAAAAAATATTTACTATTCTGAGTGCGATATTTCAAAATCTCAAAATTTTACTGATAACTGAATCCACGAGTATGTTACAGCATGCCTATCTTCATGCACTTCTCTTACATCCAATTCGGGTTGGGAGTGTCCATCTCTCATGCAATCACGAAAGTCTGAAGTTTATCATCTCAAAGACTATCTTTGTCTGGAATCATACTTATCAGATGTTCTCTCTCGTGATCAACTCCTTGGTCTTCTTTCAAATTTTACACGTCAAATCTTCCTCCTCATCACACCAACAACCTCCGTGTTTGATGATGAGCGCACAACCTATCATGCGAATCAAGTTACTCTCACTTCACCACACCCAAAAGGGCTTCACACATTCATAGTGTTGGCATCCTTTCTACATTTCTGTGATGACCATGATTCCTATGAAATTTTTCAAAATTTGTAGGTGGGTGTCTTGTCATATATAGTGCATAGCGAACTTGGTTCCATCATTTAGAGCATTCACAATATTTTTCAAAAATATTCCATGTTCATGTCAAACTGGGAATCTGGCTTCTCGACCAACTCATATGATATTTCTTCTATGTTGGGTGACTATGATGCAATTCATCATTTTCCTAACAGTACATCCAATGCCAGTCGCTTCGCACATTATGATCTTCACCATGTAACATCTTTCCCCTTAGACTTATGTCAAGCATGTGAGGCACTTCGGCCTACGCTGATGGCTATGGTAGGTTCTCATTGTCTCGACATGACCAATGAGAATGATCAGATCTATCTATCCGTACCAAATTCCCATTGTGATCCCCTCTCTCAAATTAGGAACCCATCCTCTCAAATATCATGAGTCTTTCAAAACAACCATCACTAATTCTACGATCCAATCGTTGAATAGATGGAACAATCTTACTTGGTGAGTCATGTTGTAGGTAACAAGCTTTAGTCCTTCCTCACACTCACTAAGAAAATTGGTGAAAAATAACACACACTCGCAAAAGGCCTTCGAGGTTTGTTGAAAAGTAGTGGTCACTGAAGAGGTAAGCATGTGTGTTGGGTGGTTGTGACACATCTTTCTACCCACAGGCAAGACCTTCTCTCTCATGTGAAAGTTTGTCAAGTTTTTGTATTTTCTGTTGCACACTATTTTTTGCCTGTTTTAATTGCCTGTATCTTTGTGGTCGCAGGTCGAGTACACCTACGGTGGCTTCACTGGAAATTTCATTTCATATAACTCCGACCGCTTAGCATAGGAGTAGGAGTATTGTTTTCTTTCTTTCTTATTTTTTCTTTATGGTTTTCATGTTTCATTTCTTGCTGACTTGGTTTGGTTTGTTTTCTTGCTCGCTTTGCTTGCTTGTTGTCTTTTCGCTCTACTATTTTTGCTTTGCTTTGTTTTGTTTGCTTAATATCATGCTATTTTTGGTTTTGTAAATAAGTGTTGCCATCTACTGAGTTTTGGCTTTTGAATGAGTATGTAGCTGAGATCTAAAGAGGCTTGTGACACTGTAGCACTTGGACAGTCTCGCGTTTATCTTCTTTGTGCTCAATTATAACCTTCAGCCAATGAAGTCTTAACAGAAAATACGAGCCATCTGCAAGGGAAGATTGGGTCCAACCATGAACCTGTGTCCACACTAGGAAACCCCGTGCCTGTACTTAGACTTCTGCTCTATGTGATTAAGCTCATCCAACTAGTAGAAATGGAGAAGGAGAAAATCTAAACAAGAAAACCTATGTCTGAGGTCTTAAATGTTTTGGGGGACGTGGGGAAACGTTTCCCCAGATGTCCCCTCGTCCCAGGTGTGTGGGGTGCGACCTTGCGGGATGCGTCCCTGTGGAAAACTGGATTTTTCCGGTGACATTTGTCGAAAAATAACTGTGTCATTGTGTTGTATATTTTTCTTGTTCAGTTTCTTATTTCAGCATATTAATTTTAAATAGTGAATGTTGCACTTTGATATTTACCGTAGAACATAGTAAATAACTTGTATTGTTTAACAAGTAGGAGAAGTAATATTAGTTTTTGTAGTAGGGATTTCGGGTTTAGGAATTTGCACAATGTCAGTTCAAAAATAATCAATGAACACTTCAAATCAAAAATTACCTTTGTGATGATCTTTCACCATGACATCTTCCTGTAAATATTAGCATCCTACATGAATATTGACACATCTCCCATAGATATTCAGTGTGAAGGGTCTCTGTCTTTTTCTGACATCCATCAAAGTCTTCACATCCTTTCGCGAGATGTTCTAGTCAAATCTTCTTGGACTTCGGATGTTGAATGCCTTCTACCTCTGTTGCATATTATCACGACCTCTTCCTATCTTTACACACTTTATTCCCAGGAGCTTCCAATCAGAGTTCCTCAATCGTAATCAACCACCTCGTACTTCATATGAGGTTATATTATGTTGATTTCGTCTAGTGTGACTCATGCCTTTCCAAAATTCCTTCATAGGAGGAGATTCCTTTTCTTTGATCATGCTTCTCAAAATAAAGGTAGTGATCCTTGTTACCTGCAACCATACGACATGACTCTATAATATTAAATACAAGCATACATACCTTATTTATCTTTAGGTCATCTAGGCTTCTTTTAGCAGCTTCCTTGATTGAAAAGATCTTCAACCCCTTGATCCTCTTCATATCTCATGTCATCATACCATCATCCCATGAAATCCTCAAGTTGGACTTCCTAAAGAAACACTTGCTTCCTCTCTAGATCGGTGAATCCTCCAATGAGGATTCCATCTCGCATATCCTTATTCAGCAGATGTTTCCCTTTTAAACAAATGTATGATGAGACTTGTCATGGATGACTTCTTCCTTTGAATTTTTCAATGAGGTCACCAATAGCTATATCCTTTGACTATCAGACATCCTTCGTGTTTCCTATGGTGATATCACGAGCTCTTGTTTCTAATGCCACAACGCATCTTATTATTTATTATAGCCATATCCTATAAGGTTTAGGAGCTATGACAAGAACTTTTTGTGAGGAAGACTATCTCATTCGAGATCTCTTACTTCCTCTTTTCTTGAACTTCCTTTCTTCAGCTTCCTCCACTCCTTCGGTGATATGGGCTCCTTGTCTTTCTATTGATATTGTCCCTTTACGACAATCTTTCATGTAAATTCCATAGTCACAGCATTGAATCTCAGCTATGCTCTTCTTTCTTTTATGAAGACCAGAATTTTCCAAACTTCCTTTCCTTCCCACAAATGTTTGAGTCCTTTAACCTTGAACACTTTTGCCCTCAACTTGTCTTTGTCTATCTTGCATAGAAACCACAAGTTGTCGAATGAGGTAACTTTCTTATCCTCATGGATATTTGTTACTTTTTCATCAGTTAGTGCATTTTAGAACAACGATGATTATCTTCTTATCAGCTTTCCAGATCTCGCAGTGGAGATCTTATGAAGATATACCTTAATTCTTTGATACCTTCAATTTTGTGTAGATCAGATATAAGTCATGTGACCACCTTTATCACATCTTCAAAGAATATTCTTACGAGCATATCATATCTATTTGATGTCCCCAATATTTCTATATGAGGGGACCTTTCATAAGAATCCCTTTCCATAAATTCAGAGGAGACCTTTGTCATTGATGTGTTCGATGACTTCACTTTCTTCGAGGACTATGTCTATCCTCCTTTTTTCATGCAAGGAATTTCGATGTCCCAACCAGCTTATAGATCTCCTTGCAGACACGAAGTCATTTTATCAAATTTATTTAAAGAATGAAAGATACTTACTTGACAAGTGAAGATGAAATCTTCATCTTGATCACTTTGATGATGGTTGAAGAAGATGTATTGGTTCTCCCTCTTGGATGATCTTCTTCCAAATGAAAAAGTCTTTCTTCAATAGAGAAGGTTGCACCTTTTGATTAGGATGGTTTGTTGCTTCCTTGGATGATCTTCTTTAAGGACAAGGAGAGGACCCTTGCTTTATAACCTCGAAGATGATGACAATGCCTTCTAGCCTTCAAGATACTTCGACTTCTTCAGTAGTGAATGAGCGCAAATCAGATTTGCTTCTAGGGTTTCAATTTTCTCAAGATGATGTGATATTTAAAGTTCTTCGATCTACCTTGCTTTGTAGATAACTTGATGATGAATAGAGGATCCAAAAACTTTTGCTATTGAAGGTTGCTTCTTCGATCTATGGTTTTATTCTTCAATGTAGATCTTGATCTTTTGCTTTGATATTCTTTGACTTGTTAGATGCCTTTCTTGAAACTCGATCCTTGAGTTTCCCTTTGATTTGATGCCCTTCCTTTGACTTTAGTACCTTAGCTCTGATACCATGTTGAGAAATCTAGGGCATTAGCATTAGGTGATTTCTCTTCTTTTAGTTGTTGCTTGTGAATACTTTTTCCTTATTTCAATTAGGATATTCTTCATGTTAGATTATTAGTGTTCTTCTTCATCAAACAGAAACCAATGCATGAACATAAATACATAAGAGACACATGATGTAGGCTATAAACCAGGGCCAAAACCTCTCACTCTTTGAGAGGAAAACCCAAACAAATTCTTCTTATAGAGATTCCAATTGACGAATACCAAGACCAAGGCCCTTGACCTACTAGCCACTCCAAGACCAAGACACACATTCTCTTAACAATCAACATTCTTCTTGATTCCTCTTCCACTTTGACCTGTAAGATCTCCACGTTGTCATATTACCGAGATCTTTCTTCTATGATGGCACAGATATAGCATCAAGACCCTTACTGAGATTCCACCGAGATTGTGGCACTATGGTGAGACTTCATCACTATGTATACTGCAAACTTGTCACTCATTCACTGTGATCTGAATTACATAGTTCCTAGACTTCACACCTCATTGTAGCCTCCTCTCTGAACTGTGCTTCTCTTTTTAGGGTACTGAATCTTCTTCTCCAAAACAATCATCTGAATCTCAAGGATGATCCAAAACTTCTCACTGTCCCCCCAGAAAGCGTTTTGGGAAATTCCACCACGAGACAGTTTTATTAAAATAATTAATTATTTTTAATGGGTCCCAAAGTCTAAACTTAGAAAATTAAAATCAATAATAAGTATTAATCTAACTATGGGTGTAACTTCTAGAAGAAGACGAGGATCAAGCAGAAATGATCTTAGCCATTGATTAGCTTCGAATCTAGGCCATTGAATGTCAACGAGAAGATTATTTAAGGAGGCTTGAGGGTCATTTGGAAACACACAAAGAGTTCAGAAGATCAAATTTCTAAAGCAGAGCAGATGCCGCTGAGAAATTCGAAGTGAACTTTTGCAATGAGGGGCAGGTATAGTATCTGAAGGGAAATCTTTCTCCGTCGGAGAATAATCAGCAGAGAAGGCAAAGGGAGATCCAACAGTGGCAGCGCAGAGCCAGAGGGGCTGACGTAGAGCTATGCAGGCCCACCAGAGGCATATACTCAGTTACTTGAGTAAGTTTGATTTTCTCACTAGTCAAAGTTCGGCAATAGAAAATCGAATTAGAGGGAGAGTTGTAGGTGAGAAGGAGAGAGAGAGGGTATCAGCATCAGTTTGAAGGTCAGGAGCAGAAGAAAGGACAACACAGAGGCTGTGACGCAGAGAAGAAGAAAGGACAGCACAGAGGTTGTGACGCAGAGGACAGTGTTGAGGCAGTGTGACGCTAGGATAATGTAGTTCTCACACATGGGCTGATGCAGTGAGACGCAGAGGGGGTAGCAAGTCCTCTCCTATATCAGAAACTTGTTGAGAAATGTCTGTAAAAGTTCTCACATAGAATCTTCTTCTATTACACTAGCTGTATCTTGTACATGAGATTTTTGTTGAAGAATAACAAAGAAACTCTCATCTGTTGCACCGGTTTTCCCGCATTGGATTTTGCCAATGTTCCACGAAGTCTCCAGGATGGGGAGACACGGATGCAGGGAGACGCACAAGGGGGGTGTGTGGGAGTACCCTCGAATTTTAGGGAAATTTAGGGGGGATGGGGGGACGTCGGGGTATATAATTTTTTTTAATAAATAAATAAATAAATAAATAAATATATATATATATATATATATATATATATATATATATATATATATATATATATATATATATATATATATATATATATATATATATAATTCATATTGAATAATGAAAGCATAAATACAATGATACATACATAATTGAATTAAGTAATGAAATACATTGATCGATACTCATCATCCTTACTAATACATACATGATTCATCCATAGACCACGGGATTCAATAATGAAATACTCTGATACATATTCATCATTCATTATCCACCATTCCAGAATCTACATTGATTTAAGAACTAAATTCATCATTCATCATTCATCATTCTAGATTCTAAATTGATTTAAAATTGAAATTAATCCTTCATCATTCTAAGAAAAATAGACTATAATAGATACTGAAATCTAAAGACTGGAATAGGAAATTGATATAACTAAACTCAAAAACAGTGGAGTGATGAGTCTAAAAGTCACTCTAAACTACATAGAGGGCTTGGTGCTCTTGATTAAATACTAATTCCATACCTTTATACATGACAAAATGCAATGGAAACATTGCAATCCATCGAATCCTGAATTCCTGAAAAATTGTTAAGTTTGTTGGATTTTGAGTGAGATCTAAAATTCTACTTTCTCCAAATGAAATCCAATGAGGTTGGAACCACTCTCAAACATATTCTCTGAAGTAACAACCTTTTCTCCTCTCAATAAGTCAGGATCCCTCTTCCACCCCAAAAAATAAATAAGTGCCTATGCACAGTCCTCTTAAAAATACAATGGCAAAAGAAGAGAAATACTTCCTACGTAGAGAGGTGAAGCATCCAACTCCACCAACGTACTAACCAAACTTGTTGGCAGTGGAGAAATGCGTGTGTTCCTACGTGACTCTGTCAAAGTACTATCTAGGCTTGCTTGTAGCAGAGCAACAACAGAGATGAAAACTTATACTCTGAAATTTTTTAACTCACGAGCCAAAGTACCCTTCCCGATTTTAAAACAGTGTGATCAAGGTGAAAGTTGTTGTTGTGTTTGACTGAGTTGGTGAAAGGTGAAGCATGTCTTTCCATGGGGTAAGTGGGGAAGCTGAAGTAACCCACACAATGAATCAATACTACCTAAAATACCAAGGCCATGTGTTTTCAATGGACCAAAATAGAGAATATGGAGTTCAACCAGTGTGTCACCAAGTGTTGTGGCAGTTGCAACACCCTCCAAAATTTTTGCATGCATTCAATTTCAGAGCCTTCCTTGGGTTTTTCCTTGATGATTGCAAGCACTTGGGCTCATCCTGTGAGCTCGTGTTGAGTCTTTGCACCACTCCTCGCTTAACCGTTCATCATACATCTTTTTGCATGTTGGTCACAATGTCATGCTTGCAGTCATGTTCTGGCCATGTGCAAGGTTCGCCTTCATGTGTACAAGTTGTGTATGCTATGTAAACATCTGTTTCACTCACACACAAAGTTGTATGAAATGTCACGCAGGCATCGTTGCGGTCCTTCAGAGGTCTATCACAAGTCTCACGCATGTCGCTCACACCGTCGGTTAGTTACACTGAATTTATGTTGTCATGATGGTTCGAGGTGTCTTGTCATTAAGTCATGTTAAGTGTGTGTTCACGAGGTAACACATGTACGAAGTCACTCGTTCACACACTTAGTAATTTTGTTGAAACTTCTTCAACGGAACCAACCTCCAACGATGAGACATCCACTACGCTGCATTACGCAGTTTCAGCTCTCAGTGATTATCTACTGCTTCCCAGAATTGTGTAGAGCTTCAGTTTCCCTCCCAAGAAGCCTGCATTGCACAATCCTAGAATCAACTCGACCGAATATCACCCAAAACAGCACGGAAGTTTCCTAGCAAGCCATTTCAATATGTTTTTCTCGCAAGCACATTAACTGAGCCTTCAACTGGTCAACCAGAGAGTTTGACCAGGCAGTGACCATGAGCCTCACTCCTCCAAAAAATTGCGCAAAATTTGCCAAGCATGCCTGCTTCACTGATTGAAGAAACTATGCAAACATGTCAGACAAACACCATGTTTCCGTCATTATCTCCCTCAAAAAATTATGCATGTTTTCCAGCCAGTCACCTAGTCAGCCGGCCTATTGCTCACCCAAAAAATTGCACAGTTTTCATGAGCAGTCCCCGAGCTACCCAACATCCCGCTCAACTCAAAAACTGCACAAGGATGTCCAGCAAGCCAACCTCCCATTAATTGTGCATTTTTTTGCCAGCAACCTCCTGCAACCCATTGCTAGCTCCCTAGAAAAATTGTGCAATTTCTTCGAGCAGCCTCTTGCAGCCCACTGCCAACACCCCGAAGAAATTGCGTAGTTTTCACTGCCAGTCCCCCTCTGCTACTTGCACTGTCTCCCTCAAACACTTGTGCAGATATGCCCTCCAACCATAGGAGATCCTCCAGACAGTCACTGCTGATCTGGATTGTCCATCTCAGCCTCACAGTGGCCTCTGTGCAATTTTCATGAATAGAGCCCGGAGCCCGCATCTCGACTTGAAATCTACCTTGCATAGTTTAAGAGCCTTGTGCTTTCTTTGGGTCACATGCATCCAAAAGTGAACGATAATGCATCATGGTAGACTAGGAAATTTCTAGATTTGATGTCGTCTCATCATGAGTGATTGCAAATATAGGTAAATGGATAAAACATGACATGACAATGAACAAGATGAAATAGGAGCACATGAGAGGAGATTTGTTTACGAACAGACGAACAAGGAATTCATGCAAGGAGATTTGTTCACGAACAGGAACAAGAAATGCATACGAGGATATTTGTTCACGAACAGATGAACACATGAAGCTTGCCAAAGTACAAGCGAAGGAGCGACATGCACATGCAACATCAAGAAAACACCAAGACCATCGAGGGCTCCGCGCTCCTTGCTATGTGGAGGTGAAGCTATGATACATCAAGAGCACATCCATCACTCAGCAGCACTGCAACTCGACATGCACACCATGAGCGGGATGAACTTACCAGCTTTATCATGTTGAGTCATGTCATGAGTCATCTCGGCCACATCACTATTGTGGGCCACACTGTTGTAATCAATGTAATGTAGCGTGGAAGCCCAAGAGACCCACATGCAAATATGAAGAGTCATGTAAAGTTGAAGATTCATGTAAGTCACACAATCATGAGCGAAGTCGAACAATCACAAGGGCCAATTTTACCCTTGGCTATAAATACCCCTCATTTGTACATGCAAAAGACTTTTCACCTTGGCTCCTCCCACATAGCCTTGAGAGTTTGTAATCTTTTCTTTGAGGAGTGAGCAGTGGCTCCAATGCCCCACTATTGGGGTTAGGGATGTAATGGTGTACAAATGTGTCTTGGAACTTTCGCTTAATTCAGAATCCTGTTAACCGGCCAACACGTTTTCATACATGTATTGTATTCGTTTGTAAGACTACTATTTGGATGCTTGTAATGCATGTTGCTTTAACATGTATTAAGATAGTTGAACTATTTCGGTTATTTTAGTACATGTTCTATTTTAAATGTGTTGTATCATTTGTTAACGTTGTCCCACCCATGTGGTCTATCCCGCGAGACACTTGACAGATTCATTCTTGTAAACTTGTTATAATTCCCGTCACACTCGTGTGGACTATTCCACTGGGTGTTGTATGTGTTATGTGTTCACCTTATGTTTGTGACTACCACATCTGTGTGGATTAGTCCACTGGAAGCTACACATGTCCTGTTGTGTTGTGTGTCTCTAGAAAAGTTGGGACTATTCCCTCTCAACCTGAGACTCACTTCCACCCCCTCCCTCAGCATTGAAAGAACTTTGACGCAAACGACACTAAGCACTCACCAGGCACGTGAACCTCCTTGTTCGAAGACAGAGAAAACCACTCTTATGTGCTAACAAGCAAGAGCTAAGGCATATCTCTAAGATAATGGAAATCAAACCATTGTACCGGATGGGACTCCTACACCAAACGGTGTGAGGTCTAGTTGGGGCTTCATACCGGGGAGATCCCCTAAATGTTGGTGGGTCCAGCATTATCAATACATAATTACTTTAACCCTTTCTAAAACTTTATCATGTAAATTTTATATGATTCTTTTGCTTCTCTTTAAATAATGAATCTCTCAAAATAATTTCATGAAATAATTTTGCCAATACAAGTTCCTCTCACACGATGGTAGGCCACTTATTAGTCCTTGCCTATGACAAAGTAGGGACTATAGTGATCGATAGATTGTTGACCTGGTATTAATCTATTTGACCTATCACTATATTTAACTTTTAGCCAATTTTTTAATAATAATATTTTTGTAAACAAAATTTTATCCAAAGTTTCAACTTGGACGTCTTACTGTCGATAATAATGTATGATTTTTGTCATACATAAGATAAAAGGATTTGAATTTTAATTTGATGCAATTTAATCCTAGTTTGGCTTCAGCATTAATTCAAAAACATTTAATGTTGACATAATTTCCATTTTCCTAATCGAAAGGGTGTGGTGTAACTGGTTTCTTGCATGTTAGCCATGATTTGTCAGGCTTCTCGTAGCTGCTAAAACAACAAAAAGCCAACACAACACAAAAAAAATAGAAGCTCCTCTTGTTTCTTATTGTTTGCAAATGTTGCCTATTATTTGTAGACTTTATATGCTTTTGCTCTACCAGAAGCTTGGATCTTAACCCTATGCCTCTGAAGGTGTTATGAAACCAGCTTACAAAAAGATTGAAAAGATAGATCAATGCCTTAGAATTCAGCCTCTTCGAGGGGGCAACCTCCTTTACATTACATAAATGAACAATTCTTGGATGATTCAAAATGACAAAACCTCCTTTCTATATATAGGAGTCTAAGGAGTCACAATATAACCCAACTGACCTAACAATAATAATATAAAGCCACAAAAATAACAATAGAGGGATTCTATGGGGCACAGTAATAACAATATGGGGACAATAGGAGCACAACAATATTAATAAGGGATACAACTAAAATAGTAATGGGGTAATCACTAGTATTATAGGAACCTAACATGCCCCTCTCCTTCAAAAAAGTGTTGTCCTCAATGCTTGAGTATTTTTGGATGCTTCTGTATAAAATTCTCATTCTCCCATGTGGAATCTTCAGCGGATAAGTTCTTCCACTTGATGTGATACTCCGAAATTGATCGATTTCGTAGCTATCGAGTTCTTGTTTCTGTGACTGCCTCCGGTTCCAATATAATTTTTCCTTCCTCGTCAAGTTTTGGCAATATTGTTTGAACTGGGAGCTTGTCGCCTATAACCTTCTTTAAACATGAAACATGGAAAACTGGGTGCACTCAAGAAGCTGTAGGAAGCTCCAATTTGTATGTCGTACTACCAATCTTTTGCAACACCTTTTACGAACCATAATACTTTGGTGATAATTTATTATCCTTCTTAGCTTGCTTGAGGGACATTTGTTTATATGGTTGTAGTCGTAGGAATACCCAATCACCTACATCAAAACTTCTTTTGCTGCGATGTTGATTTGCCTATTGTTTCATTCTATTCTGTGCCAACACGAGGTTATCCTTTAAGAGTTGCAGGACTTGTTGTTGATGTTCGATGTGATGTTCCACTGCTTGAACCTTAGAATTTTCTCCTAAATATGATGTGATGGATGGTGGATGATATACATAAAGTGCCATAAATGGGGTCATTTTTGTTGTTGTATGGAAGGAAGTGTTATACCACCATTCAATCAGAGGCAACCATTTGACCCATCGTATCTGTTTATCAGATACAAAGCAATGAAGATATCCTTCCAAACATTTGTTTACTATCTCATTTTTCCCATCAGATTGAGGATGATAATATGAGCTATGAGCTAACTGAGTACCAAGACTAAAAAATAATTCTGTCCAAAAATTTCCAGTGAAAATGGGATCTCTGTCACTTAGAATAATCTTTGGGTTTCCATGTAGCTTTTGAATTGTTTCCATAAATGTAGTAGAAATTGTACTAGCTTTAAATGGATGTGATGCACAAAAGTGTGCATACTTGGTAAGTCTGTCAACTACCACCATGATGAGACTCTTTCCCTCAGGCTTGGGTAAACCTGTGATAAAATCCATTGAAATCTCCACCCAACATTGGCTTGGAATGGATAAAGGTTGTAATAGACCTGGGGTCTTAATTGTTTCAACTTTATTTGGTTGGAAAACTAAACATTCCACCACAAAATTTTGAATATCCGATTTAAGGCCATCCCAAAAAAATTTCTTCTTAACCTTGTGGTAAGTTTTTAAAAATCTTGAGTGCCATCCTAAGGGAGAAGTGTGCAATTCCATCAGAATCTTTTGTTTGAGTTGGGAATTCTTACAAAGGTATAAGTGATCTTTGTACCATAACGAATCATTTTTCCAGCTAAATGTATCAGATGTACTGGAATCTTGTTGTAACCTTCAAATAAGTGCCCACACTTCTTGATCATTCTTCCATTCCTCCCTTGCTTCATTTATCCAATCTGGTTGGATAATAGAAATGGCGCACAACAATGCTTCCACATCCTCGTCCCTTCTTGAGAGTGCATCTGCCACCACATTTTGCGTCCCTTTTTTGTAGATGATTCCACAGTCATAACCCAATATCTTTGTGACCCACTTTTTTTTCTCTTCAGAGGATAATCTTTGTTTTAAAATGTATTTAAGGATATCATGATCCATTTTTACCTTGAAGTGTCTTCCCATTAGGTAGGGTCGCCATTTCTTAAGTGCATGTAGTATTGCCAACATTTCCTTCTCATAAATAGTTTTGTGTAAAAACTTTCCCTTAATTGGACGACTTTCAAAAGCAATGGGTCTTTCATCTTGCATTAAAATAGCACCAATTCCATTTCCTGAAGCATCACATTCCACAATAAAGGTTTTTGTGAAGTCCAGTGTAGTTAAGACGGTGCTTGGCACATTGCCTTTTTAAGATGTTCGAAGGCCTTTGTTGCTTCTGGAGTCCATGAAAATGCATCTTTCTTCAATAATGTTGTTAGATGTGCTACTATTCTCCCATAATTCTTAACAAACTTGTGATAATACCCTGTGTTATAGCTCCAAATCTCACTCTTATGGTTTGTGATGTTGCACTCATGGCCTAGGGCAACCCCTCCTTCCAGACCTGGTCCAAAAATTTAAAAAACAGTGTTTTATTCCCTATACGCGACATTGCCTTGAGTTAAATGCGTGTACACGCGGGTCTGTGTATACCCAACCCGCGTGTATGTATTAAAACACTTAAAAAAATATATAATTCCTTATTTTCGGGCGGAGATTGCGGGTTTTACCTGCTGATCACTTGTTAGTGCCCGTGGCCCAACTGTTCCCAACCAACTCCTAACTAAAAAACTACTTTGGAGATGGTATAAAAAGACATCAAAGGGAAGGCCTAAGGGAGAGAGAAAAGAAGAGAAAGATTATTATGCTGAGATTTTCCCCATAGACCAGGTCTGAAGTCCTTGGTGCTTCCTGCACTTCCCCCATTTTGCATAGGAAACCCTTGTTTCCATGCGTATTGGTGATCATTCATCCTTTATGTCATCATTGAGTAAGACTTGGAAGGAGCTCTTGTTGGAGGCTTGAGGCTGGAACGAATCCCGGAGGAAGCTTTGCTTGGAGCCTGCTGAAGGTGTTTCAGGTGATATCTTTCCGTTATATGTACTTTATTTGCCTTTATATAAAAGAAACACGTCTTGGTTCCCGAAACAATCTTTCTTTATGCTTATGAGATTCTTGTCTTGAATTCTTATGCAAGTAGTTACTTAAAGATTTTTATAACTAACTTTATAGCATGAAGATGGTTTATATATAAGTATTGGTCCATGTACTGTTGTGTTCTTTGATTTGTTTGTTTTACAGGTCAAAGGAAGAAGAAGGGAACTCCAAGAAGGGTTTGGACCCTAAAGGCCTTCTCGAACGTAGGACCTTAGGTATGTACCCTTAACATTAGAATTTGCTTAAAGTAAAGATAATGGCTGTGTGTGTGTTTCTTTGAATAAGCAATTTTCAGTCTGGTAGACTCTTAGCCCAAAGGACCCTAGGGGTACTTTCCCTTCAACCAGAATTGGCGACTCCGCTGGGGACAACACTCTTGTTGTTCCTAGTTTGGGTAGTATTCAAGCCAATCAAGGCTCAGCCCCTCTGTTTGTTGGCTCTGACTGTCTGATCTGTTCTTGAACTCTAAGCTTTTCCAGTTTTTTCAGTTTGTGTTTTTTATTTTTCTTGAAAGTCTTCATATACGTTGTTTTGGTGGATTACAGAAGCGTATATACGCAAGTTGTACTAAGTGAACCCGCGTATACGCAGGTTTCCTCAGTTACAGTCGCGTGTACACACACT
This sequence comes from Pinus tabuliformis, assembly GCA_031772625.1. Lineage (NCBI taxonomy): Eukaryota > Viridiplantae > Streptophyta > Pinopsida > Pinales > Pinaceae > Pinus > Pinus tabuliformis. Next base: position 368,534,145 of record CM062810.1, on the reverse strand, counting down.
CTGCACATCACTGTAGGCGTGTATACCATATAATTTTCAAGATTTATAAATTTTCTTTTTGCTGAATGTTTGTCTCATGGTTTGGGTCAGTTTGAAGCAGTCATTTTCCAGTAATAGTCCTTTGTTTAACAGGGGGCATCTTGTTCTGAACTCTCTCTAGTTATAAGGAGTATTAGTCTTGTTTTCGTTGATTGCAAGCGTCATTGATTTTTGACACACAAGATTTCTGGTTAAGAATCTTGACTGCTCTGTTTTGGCAGAGTAGGAAGATTGGATTTCAAGCTTTGTGTTCATTTTTGTTTTGATGACCCTTTTGTTTGCTTAACGAAACCATTTTTGTGACCATTTGCTCTTTCGTTTCGGGAAAGTTGTTTGTTACCATTTTCTTGAAACTTGTCTTTTGATCTTTTGGACTTTCATTGCTGCTTCTGATTGTCAAAAGCGATTTCAAACACATTTTTTTTTGTTGAGTTTTCATCATTTGAAAGGTGTCAATTCACAAAAGTGTTTGGTTGCCTATTTATCAATCATTGGTGTTAGTATTTTTGAGAGCTTTCCTTTGAAAAAGACTTTTTGGTTTGATTGAAAGAAAATCTTTTGAAAGTTTTGAGTTTCGCTTTCTTAAACTTGCTTTTCATTTGATTTCCTTTTTTGCGAAGTGAAAGTGCTTTGTTTTTATCTTAAAACTTGTTTGTATTGTTTGGACGAAATGATTGGTAACACATCATCTTCTATCTAAGCATTTTAGTGGCAAGACAAAATTTGGTAAAGCAGCAACTTTCCTTCTTTGTTTTTAGAAGTAGTCTTTAAATCTTGCATCCACATATAGTTCTTGCATTAGGATAGATTTGCATCTCTTTTTAGGCATATTTAGTTTTGTTAGTTTTTGTGAGTGTGGAGTCTGAAAAGAAAAAGAAAATTTGTTTATATTAGAAGTACCTCTGAACCTCATAGAAATTGCTCTTCATCGAAAACAAAAAGTGCATGTGCATGTAGCTAAGTTTTATTAATTTCTTTTGCGTCCATAAAAACACCACAAGTTTCATCTCCATTACCTTGTGACTTAAAGAACAGCCTAATAAAATCAAGTGCTAAATTAAAATCCACTAGAACTTTTTTGTTTTAGTCAGTTACACCAACAAGTTTAGGATTTTAGGGCCTTGGATTAGGCGAGTGGAGAGTTAACTCTCCAAGGCCACATAAAATGTCAAACATAAGAGTCTGATTAACGAGAGTAAATCCAATAGCGTTAGGAAGACCAGGAAAGCTCCGGATTTGGGAGTTAAGCACGAGGGTCTGTGAAGACAGGGAAGAGAGATACCCCCTCTCCTACTTGTCTGAACTTACTTCATGACTGTTCCGCCTGGCTTCTGCGACGAGTTGGTGCCCATAGTTGCCTCTCCTAGGGATCTACACAGGTGGCTGCGGAGGGGAATCCTGTGGCACCTGAGGTCGACGTTGCATCACTCTTGACAGTACTACTGGAGGGCACCCTTGCGAAGCTTGGGGGCTTGCACCGGCGCAGGCTATTGTTAGGAGGTCAGCGTAACTTCCTCTGTTACCTTCGCTGATAGGGCTGGGCCGTCATTATCCCAGACTATCTTCGGAAGGCCCCTGACTCCACTTTCTTGTATTTTGGTGTCCGGTCCTCACCACCCAGAGCGGAAATACTTGGAAGTTGTTTGACTAGCTGTATCTTTAGGGACTTTATAGTGAGTGCTCTTTGCTCCTTGTATATAGTTGGCTTTAGGTATTTTTGTCTAGTCGCGTTTGGACTTTGTGTTCTGAGTGACCGGCTTACCACTCTACCGATCTTGAAAGGCTTTTGGTCGTTCTTTCAGAAGTTGTGGAGTTTCCTCCTCAAGGGCAAAGGTTTTGATTGCTTACCCATATTCTTTGAAGAGTTATTTCTATATTCCCGCAAGGGAAAGGATCTTTGGATTAGTTAGATATGGCTAATATTCCTGTGGAAACCAACCAAGGTACCCTTCCAAAAGGGGATCCTTGTGCTTTTCCTTTCTTTGGAAACGTTGGTACTCCCTTGATGGCCACTTTGAATATTCCTGGGTTGAATGTTGGACTACCCGTTTGGCTGTGGTCCACTCCAAATATTCCAAATGCTCTTGAAGCCTCTCAGATGAATGCTTTATTTCAAGGCCATCACATGGGTGCTAATTGTTCATCTTCTTTCAAAGAGAAATCTGGGATTCCTTCTTCGCCTCCTTCTTGTAACAAGAAATCTAAAAAGAGGAGAAAGAGGAAGTCAAAGAAGAAGAATAATTCTAGCACTTCATCTTCAACCTCTGCGAGTCATGTTGGAGATGAGCCTTCAGCCACTGCTAGTCATGCTGGGGGCACAAGTCTAGTCACTGCAAGTCACACTAGCACTTCATCCTCAACCTCTGCCAGTCATGTTGGATGAGTCTTTAGCCGCTGCAAGTCATGCTGGGGGCATGAGTCTAGTCACTGCAAGTCATACTAGCAAAGAGTCACCAACCTCTGCAAGTCATGTTCAGGACTCTCCGCAAACCACTGCTAGTCATGTTGGCGGAATGGAGGTTGATGAGAACCCTAGACGTAGACGTTTTAAGCCTAAGTTCCCTTGTAAGATATGCAAGGGATACCATCTTACTCATTTATGCCCTGGTATTCCAGAGGTTCAAAGGATATGGTCTGAGTCTGAAAGTACTTCTACTCCTACACTTGATATGGTTTCTCATCAATCCCATCAACCATTGGTTGATAATGTGGTAAAGCCAATGCAATCGCTGGCCGATTACACTCCTATTTTGGGGGGTGAAGTGCCTAACAAAAGAGTTTGTTTGATCTCTAGTACAGAGTCTTCTAGTATAGGGGGCATTCCGGTTACTTCGAATGTTCCCCCTCCAAGTGCTAAGAGTATTTCCTTTGATTGGGATAGTCTTGTTGAGCCTCGTCTTCCTTCCGCTGCACCTTTCCAAATAAAGGTCAGAGTGAATTCCACAAATGTCTATCGATGTATGGTGGATGAAGGATCCTCTACAAGTATTATATCCTCTTTGACTTGGAAAGATTTGGGTTCCCCAAAGTTGTTGACAGCTCAGAGTCAGTTGTTAGCCTATGATAGAAGGCCTGGTGAATCTATGGGTGTTCTTCCTCAAGTGCCTATCACTTTAGGTGGGAAGACTGTCTTAATCGATATGATGGTGGTTGATAGCCCTTTAGACTTTAATATGCTACTTGGGCGTGATTATGTCTATGCTATGAATGCTGTGGTGTCTTCACTCTTTCGAGTAATGTGCTTTCCTCATAACGGGAATATTGTCACTATTGATCAGCTTGCATCTGATAATCACCACCCTAATTCGACTTTACTGCAGAATGCCCCTTGTTTTGTTCCAAGTGTTCAAGTAGACTCTACCCCGCCACGAGTGAATTATGTGGCATTGAGTCCTCAATGTTCAATTGCTTCTGAGAAGGATCCTTTGACTTATTATTCTCCTTCTTGGGACTTGGTCCCGACAGTTGACCGAGAGATTCATCCTATAGGGACATGGGACCCTTTCATTCCCTCTTTTGATCCTTGTAGTTCTCATGATTTCTTAGAACTTGTTTTGCCTTCACAGGAGGAACTCTTTGAAGCCATGAGTTATGACTACCAAAGGAGTCCTTGGTCCTATCCCTGCAAGGGGTTTGCCTAGAAGAACTATTATGCATAAGCTGCAAGGCTGCGTGGTTCCCTGTACCATATTGTATATATGAGGTACGCATTTTCAAGTTTTGTATTCTATAACACAAAGATTTTATATGAAGTTTATATGTCGTATGCATTAACTTCTCATCTAGTGTTCCTATTTATGTTCACAGAACTTGGAAAATTTCTCCTTTGGAAGTTTATGGTTGGTCCGTTCTGACAGGTATTGGTTCTCGAAACTGGCATATAGGTTAGGTTTTTCCACCTGCATTTGTGCGTTTATCAGTTTCCTTTCCCATTTTGCCTTAAGATCGACCCCACCAAGTTATGGTGCGGAACCTTCTCATTGCTTAGAAGTATCATGACTTGTGTGGTAGAGCCTACCTTATCATGGGTGCCCTAGTTAGTACCTTGTTGTCACTTGGCACTCATGCAGATTTTTGTCCCTAGGCTCGGGAGTCCTCTTTAGTCCTGCCATGACTTATGCATTGAAGACTCATTCCTCTTTGCTTCTTCGCTTCGTTCTGGCCTTATACCCTAGAGGCTCCTATGTGTGTCGAGTTGTACTTCTACATTGCATGTTGACTATTTGCACCTTTTTGGCCTAGAGCCGGCTTCACTTGGACTCGTGTTTAAGCCAACTTTTGACCTTGACGTTTGCAAAATCAACCTTGCATACCTTTGACTTCTGCGACTTGACACACCTTGACCCGTGGAAGGAACATACCTTTGAGTGTCATTGACCAGTTTTCACCTCCCTGCATTGAGCATAGGAACGTTCCTTTCCCAGGAACTAGATCATCTGTTTCACCGACACTCGTTCTTTCCACTGTACCATAGCATTCTTTTATTCTTTTTCCGGCTTATCAGAAAAAGACAAAAAAATTAAATATTCCAAAAAGAGCGGGAACAGGGACATTATTTCCATTTATTGTTGGCAGCTAGAGTCAGTCATGTCTCCCTTGAACAAAGCACTCAAAACAAAGTCTCCTCTGCATGGGTGGGATTTAGTTTGACTTAGGTACGCCATAACCCTGTTATCGAGTCAGTTCTCCCCCGATTGGTTATCTCTTCCAATCATATGGAGGGTTCGTTCGTGCCTCCTGCATGACGAACTTATACAGATTCATCATATGCTGCCACATAGTCACATTGAGTCGTGCTTTTGTTTAAGGGAAGTTAGCCTGAGTTAGCCTTTCTGCGGTGTCCCTTGACTCATTTTTCAGTCGGCCATCCCTGGTTGTCAGTGTCATGTCTATCATCACATCAGTTATATTGGTCCTTTACTTGTGCCGGTTTGAGAAGGTCCCCATTGACTTCTTGCTGGCGGGTCTTGTCCTTATCGACGACGACACCTTGCTCTGAGGACAGGCCTAGAGCCGCACCCTGGCCCTATTTTCATTATTGATAGGTCACCTTGTGCTCAGCATCGATCAGTATCATGGGTCTTTGACTGAGTGGTTTCCCTTGTGTTCGACGTCAGCATACATTATCACACATTGGGATTCGTGCAGTACCTTGGTTTCCATTTGACCCTATTGGTGGATACCTCACCCCTGTGTCAGCTTTCATTATTGGTTGGTTCAGAGGGTTTCTGCCGTGCGCTAGCCACATCTTGTGTATGCCGAAAACGTACTTCGGTTGGGTTACTACATCTTTTTCGTCTGATTCCTTCCACATTATTGGCCTACAGGTTACACTCGCGCTAGATTGATGGAGGATGCCTTAATGCCTTCCTTCTAGCGGATCTTTCCCTATCGACTCCGACTCATTGCTCTGGGGCAAAGATCTAGAGTCCATTTGGCAGTACCTTGGGGTTTGCAGTCATTAGTGGCAGATCCTTCGCTATCGACAGTGGGAAACCATCATTGTCTCCTGATCGATAGATTCTTACAGGTGTTCGACTTCAGCTCATCTATTCACACTTGTTAGATTGTGCTGGGTACCTTGACGCTCATTATCATTATCGGTGAGTAGTCTCGCGTTTGTTAACCGTATACATCAATGACCGGTAATCAAACGATTTCTCACATGGTCGACTTCAGATCATTTATTCCCATGGTGTAGAAATGTACCATGGCGTTCAGTGAAGACCTCAGGTTGTATCAGCATTCATTGGTTCACTTGACAGTTGCTCCTGTTACTGCTAGTTGATACCACTCCATCTTATATATTGCAGTCAGTCATGGCGACATTCTATATGTTGGCACCTGAGTTTGCAGTGTAGTACCATCCTATTCCATCATGTTCAGTTGGTACCTTTTGGGATCAGTCTTTGATATCAATGATCCGTTGCATCTTTCAGCATCATTGACAGTTTTATATGTGATATTCAGACATGTACTTACTCATTATGATCAGATGATCCATTATGTATCTTCCAGTCGTTTATACTTGTATACTTAGTGGATCCGCTTGTACTTGCTATGCGGACATGCTTTACTTTTCCTGAGCATGGGTATGCCCGCCTCAGACAGTGTTTCTTTCTGATCTCCTTTCAGTGGCTTGGCAGGCTGAATTCTGGTGCATACCTCCTCGGTTTTTCGACAGAGTTCCTTTCCATGTACTTACATAATATATTTCGGCCATCATGTTCCCCTTTTGACCTCATACATTAGGGGGCATCTGTTATAGCTCCAAATCTCACTCTTATGGTTTGTGATGCTGCACTCATGGCCTAGGGCAACCCCTCCTTCCAGACCTGGTCCAAAAATTTAAAAAACAGTGTTTTATTCCCTATACGCGACATTGCCCTGAGTTAAACGCGTGTAAACGCGGGTCTGTGTATACCCAACCCGCGTGTATGTATTAAAACACTTAAAAATATATATAATTCCTTATTTTCGGGCGGAGATCGCGGGTTTTACCTGCTGATCACCTGTTAGTGCCTGTGGCCCAACTGTTCCCAACCAACTCCTAACTAAAAAACTACTTTGGAGATGGTATAAAAAGACATCAAAGGGAAGGCCTAAGGGAGAGAGAAAAGAAGAGCAAGATTATTATGTTGAGATTTTCCCCATAGACTAGGTCTGAAGTCCTTGGTGCTTCCTACACTTCCCCCATTTTGCATAGGAAACCCTTGTTTCCATGTGTATTGGTGATCATTCATCCTTTATGTCATCATTGAGTAAGACTTGGAAGGAGCTCTTGTTGGAGGCTTGAGGCTGGAACGAATCCGGGAGGAAGCTTTGCTTGGAGCCTGCTGAAGGTGTTTCAGGTGATATCTTTCCGTTATATGTACTTTATTTGCCTTTATATAAAAGAAACACGTCTTGGTTCCCGAAACAATCTTTCTTTATGCTTATGAGATTCTTGTCTTGAATTCTTATGCAAGTAGTTACTTAAAGATTTTTATAACTAACTTTATAGCATGAAGATGGTTTATATATAAGTATTGGTCCATGTACTGTTGTGTTCTTTGATTTGTTTGTTTTACAGGTCAAAGGAAGAAGAAGGGAACTCCAAGAAGGGTTTGGACCCTAAAGGCCTTCTCGAACGTAGGACCTTAGGTACGTACCCTTAACATTAGAATTTGCTTAAAGTAAAGATAATGGCTGTGTGTGTGTTTCTTTGAATAAGCAATTTTCAGTCTGGTAGAGTCTTAGCCCAAAGGACCCTAGGGGTACTTTCCCTTCAACCACCCTGTAAACCTGAAAAATCCTCAGAGATGCTTTATGGATGTGGGTATTTTCCATTCCTTAATGGCTTTAATTTTGCTAGGGTCTACCTTAACTCCTTCATGAGATACAACATGACCCAGATATTCCACCTCTTGTACTCCAAAGAAACATTTGGTTCTTTTTTCATATAATTGTTTCTCCTCCAATAGTTGTAGCACCCTGTCAACATGTTCAACATGATCCTTCCAAGACTTGTTGTAGATTAGTATATCATCAAAAAATACTAACACAAATTTTCTAAGGAAGGGTTTGAAAATGGAATTCATCAAACCTTGGAATGTAGAAGGTGCATTGGTAAGGCAAAAAGGCATGACCAAAAATTCATAATGACCCTCATGAGTTCTAAATGTTGTTTTCGGAATGTCTTCAGTCTTCATTCTGATTTGATGATATCCTGAACGGAGATCCAACTTGGTGAAGTAAATTGATCCATGCAATTCATCCAGTAATTCATCAATGACTAGAATGGGAAACTTATCTTTAATAGTGAGCTTGTTGAGCTCCCTATAATCCGGACACATGCACCATGATCCATTCTTCTTCTACACCAATACTACTGGAGCAGAGAAAGAACTTTGACTAGGTTGAATTATACCAGCCTCTAGCATTTCTGCAACCATACGTTCAATTTCACTCTTTTGGGCATAGGGATATCTATACGGCCTGATGTTTGGAGGAACACTTCCTAGAATCAGATGAATAGCATGATCATGAATAGGTGGGAGACCTTTGGGAGTCTCAAATACCTTGGAATGATTGTCCAAGACTTTTTGGAGATCTGGAGAAATAGATGATTCCGATGTAGAAACATCTAGCGAACATAATTGTGAAATTACACCTCTTTGTTCCTTTTTTAGAAGCTTTGTCATAACGTTAGAGATGATTATATTTCCTGGTTTCCCTACAATACCCCTTAATTCAACTTCCTTTCCTTTTGCAGAAAATTTCATGAAAAGTTCTTGAAAATTAAAAGCTATTCTACCCAAAGATTGTAGCCATTGGACTCCTAGTACAACATTAGCACCTCCCATTGGAATGGAAAGCATTGGGTTAGTCAATACATATTCTCCCATGGATAGCTTGATATTATGGCACTTTCCAAAAAAATTTATCGTTCCTCCATTTGCAACCATCACTTGACACTCTGGTGCTAGATATAGGAAGCAATTCAATTCTTTTTCTATCTTACAATGAATAAAATTGTGGGTACTTCCTAAATCAATCAACACTATTACCTTTTTCTTCTTGATTTGTCCTTCTATCTTAATGGTTTGAGGAGTGGTAATTCCAGCCAATGCATTACAAGATATGGTTAGATACATTTCTTCTTTATCTAGGCTTTGTTCCTGGAGTATATCCTCTTCTTTTGACCTTTCTTGCTCCTTTTCTTCTTCCTCTTCACAATCTATGTATAATAATTTTTCTCATAACACTTATGACCTTTAGTGTATTTGCTATCACAACTGTAACAAAGCCCTTTTGCTCTTTTTTCTTCCAATTGTTGTGGTGTCAACCTTATAGGTTGTGGAAGACTAGGGGCAACAACACTTCCATCTTTATAGTTGTGAGTGGTATGCTTCCTGGTTTCCATAATTTTGCTTTCCATTTTTCCTGTTAACCTAAATGCCTTCTCTAATGAATCAGGTACCCAAAAATGAACATCATATTGGATATTATCCTTTAAAGTCCCTACGAACACATCAATCCTATGCTCCTGTGGAATATTTTTTACCCTTATGTTCAATTTTTGGAACTCCTCAATGTGCTCCATTATTGAACCCTTTTGTTTGAGACTTATCAATTGGCTAAAAAAAGTGTTGCTTTTTGTATCCTCATAATGTGCTGTCAATTCTTCTGTAAAAATTGCCCAAGTGATAATTTGTTTATGAGAGAAAAGCCATTGATACCATACAAACTAATTCGGTTCCAAATATAAATTTGCAATATGTACCTTTATTGAGATCGAAAAATTGCGCCATCTGCAATATCCATGTTGCGGGATCTTTGCCATCAAACTTCCTCATATTGATTTTTGGAATATGGTGGGTCTTTGGTCCAACATTCGAGTCTATGAAATCATGATTAAAATTTCTTTTGTTCTCATCATGAGTTTCCTTTACTACCCTTTCACCATTAGTAAGCATTTCTTGTAAAAACTTTGTCAAATTTGTCTTCAAATAATCCATGTCTATCTTCAAATATTCCATGCATGTCTTCAAATCTATCTTCAAATCGTCCATCTTAGCTTCCACGTCATTCATCTTAGCTTCTACGCCTTTGTTTAAAAAATCCATCTTAGCTTCTGCGCCTTTCTTTAAACCATCCATCTTAACTTCTACATCATTCTTTAAACCATCCATCTTAGATTCTGTTTCTTTTTGTGCAAGTGATAAGTGTTGCACTTGGTCTCGTAATTTTGATATATCATGTTTCATTTCTTCCTCTTCTTCATGAGTCATGCTAGAGCTTTCAGGTTGCTTACTAGGTATTTGCATTTTATTTTCTCGTCGCATCAATTACTGATAATAATGCTTTACTGTGCCCTCTGAATTCCTTCAAACTAATTTTTCAAACCAAGCTTATGCAAAAATTTAAAAAAACTACACACCTTTTTTCACTTTGTAGGAGCTTGATATTGAATCTGATGTATCTCTGTAATTTCAGATCATCCAGTCCTGAAATTGTGATCTGTAGTAGCCCTCTGTGTCCTCTTTCAAATGCCACCAGTCTAATCCAAATTGGATTCTCTAGGGAAGAGTTATGCCAAATCTCCCACAGCGACCTGATTATAGACTAGTTCAGTAAAGTGAACTTGTACGACATGCCACGAGTCACTGTTTCGACCTTTGGCTCTGAAAAATATATACAAGAAACTAAAATCCGTCCTCTTTTTGTACCTTCTTATGAAATTTCAATCCGATGCTCAAAGAGAAATTTATGATGATTTTCCCCCGGTCACCTGTTTGGAATGTAATTCAAGAGTCTGCAAAAAGACCAACTTCCTCATATCATATCTCTGCAAATATAGTGCAAAAAGCTCTAAAATTCAGACCCGAGGTTCAATGAAATTTAATCTCAAATGGGTTTTTTTTTTTACCTTCTGAAACATCACAGAAAAAAAAAGTTATAGCAAAAATTCCACGATGTCCTATTTGGGGCAACGAAACCCTTGAATCCAAAGCTCTGATACCAAATGTTATGAAACCAACTCACAAAAAGATTGAAAAGATAGATCAACGCCTTAGAATTCAGCCTCTTCGAGGGGGAAACCTCCTTTACATTACATAAATGAACAATTCTTGGATGATTCAAAATGAAAAAACCTCCTTTATATATATAGGAGTCTAAGGAGTCACAATATAACCTAGCTGACCTAACAATAATAATATAAAGCCACAAAAATAACAATAGAGGGATTCTATGGGGCACAGTTTTAACAATATGGGGACAATAGGGGCACAACAATATTAATAAGGGATACAAATACAATAGTAATGGGGTAATCACTAGTATTATAGGGACCTAACAAAAGGTTTGGCTCTCTCTACCCCTAAAGGTTTGGCTCCCTCTACCCCTTAAGGTTCGGCTCATTCTCCTAAGTGCACCAAAGTGCTAGATTATCATATTTTTCTCATTCTTTCCATTCTCCTGAGTGCAATAGAATAGAAAAATCAGTGCATTAGAATACGTTCATCTCATTCTTCTGAGTGCACAAAAATAACAAAAAGATACATCCTGCACAGGTGCACAAAAATACTTAGGAAAAAAAATATCAAGAATACGGTATTATACTCATTCTCCTCAGCGCACAAGAATAGAAAAATCACTACACAAAAATACCTTCGGCTCATTCTCCTTAATGCACCAAAACAATAGAAAGACAAAAATAGAAAAAGGATATGTTTAGACATGTGCATAGAAATCCTTGGGAAAAGTCCTATGCCTCCTTGAGAAGAAACTCCAAGCCAAGTATGAGGTTAATCCTAGTGAGCGAAAAAAATGGAACAGAAAGAATGAAAACATTGAAAGCAATCATTCTTTACCTTGCATTTATGGGTGGTCGATCAAGAAATGCAGTGTCAGTTAGAGATGTTAGGTGTAGGCATCTATGTAACAATTTCAACACTTGCCTAGATGCCTCATCCCACCTGCCCCGCTACCTCATCCCACCTGCACCCTCATATATTAAGCCACCCCACCTATTCCCTCGTAGATTAATACATTGATTCATGCTTCACTACTTCCACATACTTTAGGAACAGATTATTGCTTCACCACTTCCACATACTTTGCTTCCACGTAGTAAATATAGCGTAAATTGATTGCAAGAGATTCCAACAATATTTTGGAGAACTATCTGCACGATCTACACCAAGTAAATGTTCATTCCCTAAACTCTTGTATGTTAAATTTCATTACGGCCCACATACTTCACTTCGACATACTTGTTAAGTGCAAATTGAGAGTTGCAATTTCAAGGTGAATCTATTGATATGGACCTTGATCGTGAGAATTACGCCCCCCCTGAAACTCTTTCTTTTGGTGTGATTTCTCTTTCTAATTCACAAATATATGGTTCAAGATCAAAAGCTACCTTGCTTTTACTCATGGAAATCTCTGAGTCCCTTCAAGGGCTTTGGCCATTTTTTCCTTTTTGTAATGGAGAGTAACATATAATTAAACATATGCAAGTCAACCTCCAAGATGAAAAGAAAATAGGACAAGAAAATAGGGGTAAGGGTAGAGTGTTATGCAGTTCTCATTTTGGCAAAGGCCTGGTAGGTTCATTGTTCCATCATTGTGCATAACTGTGGATGGCAGAGCTAAAGGACTTCAAAACCATTGCTTCTCAACAATCATACAACCATGAACCAAATAACCCTCCATATTTGGAATTTTCTTTTAAATATGGGTCAAACAATTTAAAATGGTGTTTAAACCTGGGCCAAACAATTTATAATGGTGTTTGAAGTTAGGCCAAACAATTTAATATTGTGTTCTAGAGGAACCTGGTTGCATGCAAGCCTTGCATGGCTATCAATTATATTTATTATTTAAAGATATTTTTTTTGTAAATTATAATTTTTATTTCAATTATTAAAATGGGGATATGTGAGAGCGAATGTGCATGGATGATGACGTGTGCAACTCCAGACAAACAATAACTACAAAGATGACCGAGGTGATTTTCACGTCTAGGTAAATCTAGTCAATATTGGGTTGAATATACATTACATTCAAATATAAATTATATTCAAATTACTTCAGTTGTATGTTGTTTTGTGGATTAATATGGAGATGATATGGGTCAGCTAATTACAAACTTTATATGCAACACCAAGTACACATCTTTCTCTATGTTTTGATTCATTGATAGTTGAACTAGTACTGTGGTTTAATAGAATACATTATGAGATTTAACTGAATTAACCTTCAGTGCGAATCTACAAATTTTTCTAGAAATCATTCCTTTTAGGCTATTAATAGTTGAAATAAGTGTCATCCAGTGGGATATCATAAATAAAAACATGGTATTCAATGCCTACGATTTTCCTAGGCTACCTAGTAACTACTATAGATGGATGGATTTTTAAGAGGAAGAGAAGTTGGACCCGTTGAGTATGAATTAAAAAAGTAAATTCTCTCATCCATATTAGTTTATCCATAGTTACTGTGTTTCAAAGGTGACACTTGTTAGGATTATGTTGAACTCCATTAGGAACAATATATTTAGTTGTCTTGTTCACTAGAAGAATCGATTAATTTTTATCAGTGGATATATGTTTCAGTGTGCAGATGTTAGGAATAGCCTTGAAGTACATATATGGTGCTCCCACGTTTAAGTCCAAAATATAGGAAAATGCCAAGTTATTAAACTGTTACAATTTTGCATCAAGTCAAGCATGGAATATCATCAACATAACAAACTTATTTGAGCTCCATATATTGATTTGAGGATAACTCCTTGTTTATGTTAACCTTTTTAAGTTTACACATATTTAGGTGAAGATGGAACCACGTGATGTGAATTTGAGTATTTACACTAACCATGTAATTCCATGGTTCTTTGTCACTTATACTAATTATTAAGTTTGCATTTCTTTAGTTGAATTTTGGTGGAGTTTTGGTGCAGAGATTTTAGTTGGTTTTGTACAGATGTTTTCGAAATTTTCTCTAAGATCTGTATTTTTCATTCCATTTGAGAATTGGTATGTAAATTTTCCCAATGCAAAGTATTAGTCAAAATTTCTTTCTTGGAGGACAAGACAAAATCAATACTTTTTCTCCTTTATGTTATGCATATTTTATTTCATCATTCTAGTCATCATATCTTATACAACTCATTTCATGTCCATATTTATCCTAAGGAGCTCCATTCCTCATCATCCTTTCTTGGTTCCTCAACCTTGGCCCTTACAGGAGATGGGTACCAGGCCTTACAGACTACATAGTTTCATTCATACCTTGTTTTGTATTTTGGGCCTGTTGGCTTGCACTCCTCCTAAGAATGTGCCTGCCCTTTGATCTTAGTTAGTGAATGAACACTGCTAGGGGGGTGGTTCTTCTCTTCTATGGAATATAGTCAAGATCTCAAGTGGTTTGATTCCCCAACCTTCAATCACATATTGAGTTGGTGACATCTTTATAACAAACAATATAATCCTCTTCAACTCTGAATAGTCAAGATCTAAAGTGATTTGATTTCTCAATATTCAATCATAGATTGAGTTGGCTTCATTTTCTTTGCTTTGTGCCACTAAAGCTCATTTGGTTGCATGTTGGTCTCTTGTTTGGCTCATTTTCTTATTTAGAATTGTATATGAGATTTTTGCAGGGTTACTAATGCACATCGACTTTCTGTATGTTTAGATTTCTTCTTTGTAATAAAGTTTCAATTTATTGGAATTTTATGTGGCTATTGAAATTATAAATAATGTTCTAACAAGTAACTAGATTTGGATTCCAACAATTGATGCACCTGGAGGCTTTTTGTTTGAATGGTGGTCTGTGTTTTGGGATATTTTCATCTCACAGACAAATGAGAAGAACTCTGAGAAAGCAGATTCATATGTTCAAGTGCCCTCCCATATTTAAATTCACCCTTAATTATGCGGATTAAGATAAGGGAAGTTCTTGTTATTTATTGTATATACATATTAAGTTTAATAGATATGTTTTGAACTGTTATAATGATCTTTCCTGAAATACTTGTGCATGTTTTTTAGGTACAACAAATGAAAGAAAGGGAAATGCAAAAACAAAAGGAGAAAAAATAAAGGAAATGGAAACAGCAACTTCTTTTTGAGATAAGGAATGGGAATCGTCCTTCCTTTAATGGTGCTGCTAACTTCAAGAATTCTGGGAATTTGATTAGAAATTCAATGCCCAATGCCATGGTATCAAAAATCCTTGAACGTTTGAAATATAACACCAAAGAGAGGGATTTGATGATCTCGGTTTGAAGATTATATAACTCTGCTTTCTATATCTCCATCTATATTTGACATTAATCTGGAAAACTTTTGTGTTATTCTATGAGAAAATGCAATTTTCCATATGACATTACTTTGTGCATTATTTTGAAGGTTATATAACTCTAGTTTCTCTGTTATATTTTTCACATTAGATAACATTTTTGTTATTTTATGAGAAAAACTTATCATTATTTATGAACAAGAATTGACTCAATTTTTTTGTAGGTAGAGAGTGAAGAAACTTTGTAATTATATTGCATTATGTTGTAGCGGCTGCAACACCCTCCAAAATTTTGGCCTGGAATCAATTTTGAGGCCTTCCTTGGGCTTTTCCTTGATGATTGCAATCACTTTGGTTCATCCCGTGAGCCCATGTTGAGTCTTTGCACCACTGCTCGCTTAATCGTTCATCAGACAATTTTTGCATGTTGGTCACAATGTCATGCTTGTAGTCATGTTTTGGCCATGCACAAAGTCCACCTTCGTGTGTACAAGTTGTGTCTGCTATTTAACCATATTTTGCACTCACGCACAAAGTTGTATCCATTTTCGTGCAAGCGACGTCACGGTCGTTCAACGATCTATCACAAGTGTCACACTTGTCGCTCACACCATCGGTTAGTCACACTGAGTGTATGTTGTCTTGATGGTTCAAGGTGTCTTGTCATCAAGTCATGTTAAGTTTGTGTTCAAAAGGTAAGGAATGTATGAAATCATTCATTCACACACTTCGTAATTTTTTGAAACTCTGTTGACTCGACCAAACTCCAATAGTCAGACATACCCTAAGCTGCATTATGCAATTTCATCTCTCAGTGATTATTTACTGTTTCTCAGAATTGCATAGAGCTTGAGGCTGCCTCCAAAGCAGTCTACATTACACAACCCTGGAATTAATTCGACTGACTGTCACCTAGAATGACGCAAAATTTTCCCAGCGATCCAGTTCAATCTTCACTGCCCACAAACACATCAACTGAGCCTCTAGATGGTCAACCAGAGACTTTCATCGGGCAGAGACCCTAGGCCTCACTCTAAAAAATTGCGCAAAATATAGCAAGCATTCCACTCTACTGACTGAAGGAACTGCACAGATATCCTGGATAGACAACCTGTGTCTGTGAATGTCTCTCTCAAAAAATTGCGCAATTTTTCTAGCCAGTCACCCAGTTGGCCGACCTGGTGCTCACTCAAAAAACTGCACAGTTTTCATGAGCAGTCCCCTAACTGCCCAGCATCCCACTCAGCTCAGAAACTGCACAAGGATTTCCAGCAGGCTAGCTTCCCATCAATTACGCATTTTTTTCTAGCAGCCTCCTACATCCTGCAAGCTCCCTAGAAAAATTGTGCAATTTTTCCAGGCAGCCTCCCACAGCCCACTGCTAACACCCCAAAGAAATTGTGCAGTTTTCATTTGCCAGTCCCCCTCTACTACCCACACTCTCTCTCTAAAAAACTTGCGTAGATCTACCCTCCAACCGAACTAGATCCTGTGGACATTCGTTGCTGATTCGGATTGTCCATCTCGTCCTCGAAGTGACCTATGTGAAATTTTCATGAATAGTGCTCAGAGCTCGCATCCCAACTTAAAATCTACCTTGCACAGTTTAAAAGCCTTGTCCTTTGTCCCAGTCACATGCATCTGAAAGTGAATGACAATGTATCATGGTAGACTATGATAGTTCTGGATTTGATGTCGTCTCGTCATCAGTGATTTCAAATACAGGTACATGGATAAGACATGAAGTGACGACGAATGAGATGAACAAGAAGTGCATGCGAGGAGATTTGTTTGCGAACAGACAAACCAGGAATTCATGTGAGGAGATTTGTTCACGAGCGAACGAACAAGAAATGCATGCAAGGAGATTTTTTCACGAACAAACGAACACATGAAGCATGGCAAAGTACAAGTGAAGGAGCAACGTGCACATGAAACATCAAGAAAACACCAAGACCATCAAAGGCTTTGCAGAAATTGCCATGCGGAGCTGACGCTATTATACACCAAGAGCACATCCATCATCCAGAAGCACTGCAGCTCAACATGCACACCACCACCAACATGAACATACTAGCTCTATCATGTCGAGTCATGTCATGAGTCATCTCGGCCACATCACTATTATGGGCCTCTTGTTGTAATCAATGTAATGTCATATGGAAGTCCAAGAGACCCACATGTAAATCTGAAGATTCATGTAAAGTTGAATTGTCATGTAAGTCAAACAGTCATGAAGGAAGTAAAATAGTAACAAGGGCTAGTTTTACCCTTGGATATAAATACCCCTCATTTCTACATGCAAAAGACTTTTCACCTTGGCTCCTCCCACATAGCCTTGAGAGTTTGTAATCTTTTCTTTGAGGAGCGAGCAATGGCTCCAATGCCCCCCTATCGGGTTTAGTGATGTAATGGTGTACAAATCTATCTTGGAACTTTCACTTAATTCAGAAGCTTGTTAACAGGCCATAACATTTTCATACATGTATTGTATTCATTTCTAAGACTATTCTTTGGATGCTTGTAATGCATGTTTCTTTAACCTATATTAATACAATTGAACTATTTCGGTTGTTTTAGTACATGTGCTATTGGAAATGTGTTGTATCAGTTGTTGATGTTGTCTCACCCGTGTGGGCTATCCTGCCGAACATTCAACATATTCATTGTTGTAAACTTGTTATAATGCTTGTCGCACTCGTGTGGACTATTCCGTTGGGTGTTGTACATGCTATCTATTCACCTTATGTTTGTGACTGCCGCATCTATGTGGACTACTCCACCGGAAGTTGCACATGTCCTCTTGTGTTGTGTGTCTCTAGTAGAGTTGGGAATATTCACTCTCAACCTGAGACTCACTTCCATCCCCTCCCTCAGCAGTGAAAGTACTTTGACACAAATAACACTAAGCACTCACGAGGCACTCGAACCACGTTGTTTGAAGACAAAGAAAATCACTCTCAAATGTTAACAAGTAATAGCTAAGGCAAATATTAAAGATAATGGCAACCGGGACATCATACCAGATGGGAACTTCTACACCAAACAGTGGGAGTTCTAGTTGGGACTTCGTACCAGGGAGAGCCCCTGGATGTTGGCGGGTCTAGCGCTGTCAACAATTATGGCACTAGAAGGAGGGCCAGATGACAAGTTGATCTTGTTACATCTGGTTTGAATCTCTTACCATATGGATCATACATAATTTGTGCTCCCTGGGCGTTTTTCTTATTTCTCCCTTAATCATCTATCAATCCTCGATGAGCTTCTTGATCACTTGTCCTTGTTAAAGTTTGATGGTGAGGACATAACGTCCATAACCAAGCATATTTTTTATTTTCTTCATTTCTGCAAATTTCATGAAATCAATAGTGAAGAGCTTGTTTGCATACTTTTCTTTCTCACCCTTGAAGTTCATGTTAATCGATGGTGTCATACCCTACCACCTGCTTCCATCCATTCCCTTCTCAATCTCCTCAAGGACTCCATCAAGCCTTCGACAAGTATAACCACCAAGATGTCCTTGAAAGAATCTCTCGTTTGAGAATGAAGCCTAGTGAATCAATTGAGGACTTTTCTACCCTCTTTCTTCACCTTTGTCATGAAATTTTTGAACAGTTTTTGGACCTTGACTTCGTGAACCAAAGGTTGAAACACTTGGTTCATGTCTCCCGAAATGGAAAACCTCTTGATTTCCCTTCTTCCTCGACTCTTGCAGATCATGAGACCCCTTAGTTTTTTGAGGAGGATCCCAACAACCCATTTTTTCCTTGTCCTCCTCCCTCTCCAGTCTCAAAGCAAGTGCCCCCTTGTAGTGGTTGCAAATCTAAGAATCTACGCAGAGGGTGCTCCTAGTAGTGGTCGCAAAGCTAAGAAATTTTCACAGCACGTTCCCCACCCATCTTCTTAGCCATCTCCTGCTCCCATGGAGGAAATTCCAAAATGGCTCAAAAATCCTATGGCAAAGATTCATTCCTCCATTCCATGAGAGGACATCACCGTTCATAACCCAAGTCTTGAGTCTAATTTGCGTCTCTGTTATCCTCCATCATTTACAAGCCATGACTCCTTGTACCATGACTCGCTTGATCAATCCGCTTCACAATCTAGTTGTGCGCATTCTCTTGATTCTCAAGCTGCTGGCTCAAGTTGTGGTCATGTGCAAGGAAGTCTCATTATATAGGAGGAGGAGCAGGAAGGTGAAGACAACCAATTCCTCTTCTATGTTTCCAAATGGTTCACATCAAGACATTAAGCTTCCATTCTTAATTGAATCTCAATCTAATGATATTGGTGAAACATCATGCACAATTAATTCTTTTGATCAACCTCCAGTCTTGGGTTGTCATTACTCCCATGCTTCCGTATGTTGTGATGAATGCCCAAGCACATCATGTGATCTATTTTTCTCTCATGTACACTCTAACTCAGATCTGAAATGTGCACCGATCAAAGCAGACATCCATATCGAAACTTCCTTTGCACCTCACTTTCCCGTGTATCCTACCATTCATAGTGCATCTACATGCATCAGAAATACTCATTGTTCTCTTGCTTCTTCACTTGATGTGTTATCTCCATGATCGATACCAGGTAGTGAGGCTTTCCATGATGATAATAGTCTCAATGCGCAAAACTCTTCCCACTCATCATCGTCTTGTGTGTTGCATGAAGAAAAATCGTCAAGTCAGCTTGCTAAAGCTGGAAAATTTGATGAAGTCTGTGACATAGATGGCTGCATCGTAAGAGCAGTTTTGAAATCAGAAACAACAGCCATCCTCAAGCCATGCATGATCTAGTTCACATCTTAAAATGAAAATTTTCAATTTTGGAAAGTTTCAGGACGTGTGAGGGGGTTGAGGCACTTCAATGTCTGTTGATCGTTATGTCAAAACCTCGCGAC
The DNA here is from genome assembly GCA_031772625.1 of Pinus tabuliformis. Taxonomy (NCBI): domain Eukaryota; kingdom Viridiplantae; phylum Streptophyta; class Pinopsida; order Pinales; family Pinaceae; genus Pinus; species Pinus tabuliformis. Next base: position 368,514,416 of record CM062810.1, on the reverse strand, counting down.
TCTGGTAATCTCCCCGAACCAAATCAGATCTTGTGTCTCACTCACAATTTGTCTATCTGTATGGTTGCACTTAACATGGACCCTGTGTAAAAAATATTTACTATTCTGAGTGCGATATTTCAAAATCTCAAAATTTCACTGATAAATGAATCCACGAGTATGTTACAGCATGCCTATCTTCATGCACTTCTCTTACATCCAATTCGGGTTGGGAGTGTCCGTCTCTCATGCAATCACGAAACTCTGAAGTTTATCATCTCAAAGACTATCTTTGTCTGGAATCATACTTATCAGATGTTCTCTCTCGTGATCAACTCATTGGTCTTCTTGCAAATTTTACACGTCAAATCTTCCTCCTCATCACACCAACAACCTCCGTGTTTGATGATGAGCGCACAACCTATCATACGAATCAAGTTACTCTCACTTTACCACACCCAAAAGGGCTTCACACATTCATAGTGTTGGCATCCTTTCTACATTTCTGTGATGACAATGATTCCTATGCAATTTTTCAAAAGTTGTAGGTAGGTGTCTTGTCATATATAGTGCATAGCGAACTTGGTTCCATCATTCAGAGCATTCACAAGATTTTTCAAAAATATTCCATGTTCATGTCAAACTAGGAATCTGGCCTCTCGACCAACTCATATGATATTTCTTTTATGTTGGGTGACTGTGATGCAATTCATCATTTTCCTAACAGTACATCCAATGGCAGGTGCTTCGCACATTATGATCTTCACCATGTAACATCTTTCCCCTTAGACTTATGTCAAGCATGTGAGGCACTTCGGCGTACGCTGATGGCTACGGTAGGTTCTCATTGTCTCGACATGACCAACGAGAATGATCAGATCTATCTATCCGTACCAAATTCCCATTGTGATCCCCTCTCTCAAATTAGGAACCCATCCTCTCAAATATCATGAGTCTTTCAAAACAACCATCATTAATTCTACGATCCAATCGTTGAATGGATGGAACAATCTTACTTGGTGAGTCATGTTGTAGGTAACAAGCTTTAGTCCTTCCTCACACTCACTAAGAAAATTGGTGCAAAATAACACACACTCGCAAAAGGCCTTCGAAGTTTGTTGAAAAGTAGTGGTCACTGAAGAGGTAAGCATGTGTGTTGAGTGGTTGTGACACATCTTTCTACCCACAGGCAAGACCTTCTCTCTCATGTGAAAGTTTGTCAAGTTTTTGTATTTTCTGTCGCACACTATTTTTTGCCTATTTTAATTGCCTGTATCTTTGTGGTCACAGGTCGAGTACACCTATGGCGGCTTCACTGGAAATTTCATTTCATATAACTCCCACAATTTAGCATAGGAGTAGGAGTAGTGTTTTATTTCTTTCTTATATTTTCTTTATGGTTTTCATGTTTGATTTCTTGCTGACTTGGTTTGGTTTGTTTTCTTGCTCGCTTTGCTTGCTTGTTGTCTTTTCGCTCTACTATTTTTTCTTTGATTTGTTTTGTTTGCTTAATATCATGCTATTTTTGGTTTTGTAAATAAGTGCTGCCATCTACTGAGTTTTGGCTTTTGAATGAGTATGTAGCTGAGATCTAAAGAGGCTTGTGACACTGTAGCACTTGGCCAGTCTCGCGTTTATCTTCTTTGTGCTCAATTATAACCTTCAGCCAATGAAGTCTTAACAGAAAATACGAGCCATCTGCAAGGGAAGTTTGGGTCCAACCATGAACCTGTGTCCACACTAGGAAACCCCGTGCCTGTACTTAGACTTCTGCTCTATGTGATTAAGCTCATCCAACTAGTAGAAATGGAGAAGGAGAAAATCTAAACAAGCAAACCTAGTCTGAGGTCTTATATGTTTTGGGGGACGTGGGGAAACGTTTCCCCAGACGTCCCCTCGTCCCAGGTGTGTGGGGTGCAACCTTGCGGGATGCGTCCCTGTGGAAAACCGGATTTTTCCAGTGACATTTGTCCAAAAATAACTGTGTCACTGTGTTGTATATTTTTCTTGTTCAGTTTCTTGTTTCATCATATTAATTTTAAATAGTTAATGTTGCACTTTGATATTTACCGTAGAACACAGTAAATAACTTGTATTGTTTAACAAGTAGGAGAAGTAATATTAGTTTTTGTAGTAGGGATTTCGGGTTTAGGAATTTGCACAATGTCAGTTCAAAAATAATCAATGAACACTTCAAATCAAAAATTACCTTTGTGATGATCTTTCACCATGACATCTTCCTGTAAGTATTAGCATCCTACATGCAGATTGACACATCTCCCATAGATATTTAGTGTGAAGGGTCTCTGTCTTTTTCTGACATCCATCAAAGTCTTCACATCCTTTCGGGAGATGTTCTAGTCAAATCTTCTTGGACTTCGGATGTTGAATGCCTTCTACCTTCGTTGCATATTATCACGACCTCTTCCTATCTTTACACACTTTATTCCCAGGAGCTTCCAATCAGAGTTCCTCAATCGTAATCAACCACCTCGTACTTCATATGAGGACATATTATGTTGATTTCATCTAGTGTGACTCATGCCTTTCCAACATTCTTTCATAGGAGGAGATTCCTTTTCTTTGATCATGCTTCTCAAAATAAAGGTAGTGATCCTTGTTACCTCCAACCATACGACATGACTCTATAATATTAAATACAAGCATACATACCTTATTTATCTTTAGGTCATCTAGGCTTCTTTCAGCAGCTTTCTTGATTGAAAATATCTTCAACCCCTTGATCCTCTTCATCTCTCATGTCATCATACCATCATCCCATGAACTCCATAAGTTGGAGTTCCTAAAGAAACACTTTCTTCCTCTCTAGATCGGTGAATCCTCCAACGAGGATTCCATCTCGCATATCCTTATTCAGCAGATGTTTCCCTTTTAAACAGATGTATGATGAGATTTGTCATGGATGACTTCTTCCTTTGAATTTTTCAATGAGGTCACCAAGAGCTATATCCTTTGACTATCAGACATCCTTCGTTTTTCCTATGGTGATATCACGAGCTCTTGTTTCTAATGCCACAACGCATCTTATTATTTATTATAGCCATATCCTATAAGGTTTATGAGCTATGACAAGAACTTTTTGTGAGGAAGACTATCTCAGTCGAGATCTCTTACTTCCTCTTTTCTTGAACTTCCTTTCTTCAGCTTCCTCCACTCCTTCGGTGATATGGGCTTCTTTTCTTTCTATTGATATTGTCCCTTTAGGACAATCTATCCTGTAAAGTCCATAGTCACAGCATCGAATCTCAGTTATGCTCTTCTTTCTTTTATGAAGACCAGAATTTTCCAAACTTCCTTTCCTTCCAGCAAATGTTTGAGTCCTTTAACCTTCAACACTTTTTCCCTCAACTTGTCTTCGTCTATCTTGCATAGAAACCACAAGTTGTCGAATGAGGTAACTTTCTTATCCTCATGGATATTTGTTACTTTTTCATCAGTTAGTGCATTTTAGAACAATGATGATTATCTTCTTATCAGCTTTCCAGATCTCGCAGTTGAGATCTTATGAAGATATCCCTTCATTCTTTGATACCTTCAATTTTGTGTAGATCAGATATAAGTCATGTGACCACCTTTATCACATCTTCAAAGAATATTCTTACGAGCATATCATATCTCTTTGATGTCTCCAATATTGCTATATGAGGGGACCTTTCATAAGAATCCCTTTCCATAAATTCAGAGGAGACCTTTGTCATTGATGTGTTCGATGACTTCACTTTCTTCGAGGACTATGACTATCCTCCTTTTTTCATGCAAGGAATTTCGATGTCCCAACCAGCTTATAGATCTCCTTGCAAACACGAAGTCATTTTATCAAATTTATTTAAAGAACGAAGGATACTTACTTGACAAGTGAAGATGAAATCTTCATCTTGATCACTTTGATGATGGTTGAAGAAGATGTATTAGTTCTCCCTCTTGGATGATCTTCTTCCAAATGAAAAAGTCTTTCTTCAATAGAGAAGGTTGCACCTTTTGATTAGGATGGTTTGTTGCTTCCTTGGATGATCTTCTTTAAGGACAAGGAGAGGATCCTTGCTTTATAACCTCGAAGATGATGACAATGCCTTCTAGCCTTCAAGATACTTCGACTTCTTCAGTAGTGAATGAGCGCAAATCAGATTTGCTTCTAGGGTTTCTACTTTCTCAAGATGATGTGATCTTTAAAGTTCTTCGAGCTACCTTGCTTTGTAGATAACTTGATGATGACTAGAGGATCCAAAAACTTTTGCTATTGAAGGTTGCTTCTTCGATCTATGGTTTTATTCTTCAATGTAGATCTTGATCTTTTGCTTTGATATTCTTTGACTTGCTTAGATGCCTTTCTTGAAACTCGATCCTTGAGTGTCTCTTTGATTTGATGCCCTTCCTTTGACTTTAGTACCTTAGCTCTGATACCATGTTGAGAAATCTAGGGCATTAGCATTAGGTGATTTCTCTTCTTTTAGTTGTTGCTTGTGAATACTTTTTACTTATTTCAATTAGGATCTTCTTCATGTTAGATTATTAGTGTTCTTCTTCATCAAACAGAAACCAATGCATGAACATAAATACACAAGAGACACATGATGTAGGATATAAACCAGGGCCAAAACCTCTCACTCTTTGAGAGGAAAACCCAAACAAATTCTTCTTATAGAGATTCCAATTGACGAATACCAAGACCAAGACCCTTGACCTACTAGCCACTCCAAGACCAAGACACATGTTCTCTTAACAATCAACATTCTTCTTGAATCCTCTTCCACTTTGACCTGTAAGACCTCCACGTTGTCATATTACCGAGATCTTTCTTCTATGATGGCATAGATATAGCATCAAGACCCTTACTGAGATTCCACCGAGATTGTGGCACTATGGTGAGACTTCATCACTATGTATACCACAAACTTGTCACTCATTCAATGTGATCTGAATTACATAGTCGCTAGGCTTCACGCCTCATTGTAGCCTCCTCTCTGAACTGTGCTTCTCTTTTTAGGGTACTGAATCTTCTTCTCCAAAACAATCATCTGAATCTCAAGGATGATCCAAAACTTCTCACTGTCCCCCCAGAAAACGTTTTGGGAAATTCCACCCCGAGACAGTTTTATTAAAATAATTAATTATTTTTAATGGGTCCCAAAGTCTAAACTTAGAAAATTGAAATCAATAATAAGTATTAATCTAACTATGGGTATAACTTCTAGAAGAAGACGAGGATCAAGCAGAAATGATCTTAGCCATTGATTAGCTTCGAATCTAGGCCATTGAATGTCAACGAGAAGATTATTTAAGGAGGCTTGAGGGTCATTTGGAAACACACAAAGAGTTCAGAAGATCGAATTTCTAAAGCAGAGGAGATGCCGCTGAGAAATTTGAAGTGAACTTTTGCAATGAGGGGCAGCTATAGTATCTGAAGGGAAATCTTTCTCCGTCGGAGAATACTCAGCAGAGAAGGCAAAGGGAGATCCAACAGTGGCAGCGTAGAGCCAGAGGGGCTGACATAGAGCTACGCAGGCCCACCAGAGGCATATACTCAGTTACTTGAGTAAGTTTGATTTTCTCACTAGTCGAAGTTCAGCAAGAGAAAATCGAGTTAGAGGGAGAGTTGTAGGTGAGAAGGAGAGAGAGAGGGTATCAGCATCAGTCTGAAGGTCAGGAGCAGAAGAAAGGACAACACATAGGCCGTGATGCAGAGAAGAAGAAAGGACAGCACAGAGGTTGTGACGCAGAGGACAGTGTTGAGGCAGTGTGACGCTGGGATAACGTAGTTCTCACACATGGGCTGATGCAGTGAGACGCAGAGGGGGTAGCAGGTCCTCTCCTATATCAGAAACTCATTGAGAAATGTCTGTAAAAGTTCTCACATAGAATCCTCTTCTATTATGCTGACTGTATCTTGTACATGAGATTTTTGTTGAAGAATAACAAAGAAACCCTCATCTGTTGCACCGGTTTTCCCGCATTGGATTTTTCCAATGTTCCACCAAGTCTCCAGGATGGGGAGACACGGATGCAGGGAGACGCACAAGCGGGGTGTGTGGGAGTACCCTCAAATTTTAGGGAAATTTAGGGGGGATGGGGGGACGTCGGGGTATATAATTTTTTTTAATATATATATATATATATATATATATATATATAATTCATATTGAATAATGAAAGCATAAATACAATGATACATACATAATTGAATTAAGTAATGAAATACATTGATCCATACTCATCATCATTACTAATACATACATGATTCATCCATAGACCACGGGATTCAATAATGAAATACTCTGATACATATTCATCATTCATTATCCACCATTCTAGAATCTACATTGATTTAAGAATTAAATTCATCATTCATCATTCATCATTCTAGATTCTAAATTGATTTAAAATTGAAATTCATCATTCATCATTCTAGAATCTAATTAGTACTAAGAAAAATAGACTATAATAGATACTGAAATCTAAAGACTGGAATAGGAAATTGATATAACTAAACTCAAAAACAGTGGAGTGATGAGTCTAAAAGTCACTCTAAACTACATAGAGGGCTTGGTGCTCTTGATTAAATACTAATTCCATACCTTTATACATGACAAAATGCAATGGAAACATTGCAATCCATCGAATACTGAATTCCTAAAAAATTGTTAAGTTTGTTGGATTTTGAGTGAGATCTAAAATTCTACTTTCTCCAAATGAAATCCAATGAGGTTGGAACCACTCTCAAACATCCTCTCTGAAGGAACAACCTCTTCTCCTCTCAATAAGTCGGGATCCCTCTTCCACCCCAAAAGATAAATAAGTGCCTATGCACAATCCTCTTAAAAATACAATGGCAAAAGAAGAGAATTACTTCCTACGTAGAGAGGTGAAGCATCCAACTCCACCAACGTACTAACCAAGCTTGTTGGCAGTGGAGAAATGTGTGTGTTCCTACGTGACTCTGTCAAAGTACTATCTAGGCTTGCTTGTAGCAGAGCAACAACAGAGATGAAAACTTATACTCTGAAATTTTTTAACTCACGAGCCAAACTACCCTTCCCGATTTTAAAACAGTGTGATCAAGGTGAAAGTTGTTGTTGTGTTTGACTGAGTTGGTGAAAGGTGAACCATGTCTGTCCATGGGGTAAGTGGGGAAGCTGAAGTAACCCACACAATGAATCAATACTCCCTAAAATACCAAGGCCATGTGTTTTCAATGGACCAAAATAGAGAATATGGAGTTCAACCAGTGTGTCACCAAGTGTTGTAGCAGTTGCAACACCCTCCAAAATTTTGGCCTGCATTCAATTTCAGAGCCTTCCTTGGGTTTTTACTTGATGATTGCAAGCACTTGGGCTCATCCCGTGAGCCCGTGTTGAGTCTTTGCACCACTCCTCGCTTAACCGTTCATCATACATCTTTTTTCATGTTGGTCACAATGTCATGCTTGCAGTCGTGTTCTGGCCATGTGCAAGGTTCGCCTTCATGTGTACAAGTTGTGTATGCTATGTAAACATCTGTTTCACTCACACACAAAGTTGTATGAAATGTCACGCAGGCATCGTTGCGGTCCTTCAGAGATCTATCACAAGTCTCACGCATGTCGCTCACACCGTCGGTTAGTTACACTGAATTTATGTTGTCATGATAGTTCGAGGTGTCTTGTCATTAAGTCATGTTAAGTGTGTGTTCATGAGGTAACACATGTACGAAGTCACTCGTTCACGCACTTAGTAATTTTGTTGAAACTTTTTCAACGAAACCAACCTCCAACGATGAGACATCCACTGCGCTGCATTACGCAGTTTCAGCTCTCAGTGATTATGTACTGCTTCCCAGAATTGTGTAGAGCTTGAGTCTCCCTCCCAAGAAACCTGCATTGCGCAACCATAGAATTGACTCGACCGAATATCACCCAAAACAACACAGAAGTTTCCTAGCAAGCCATTTCAATCTGTGTTTCTCGCAAGCACATTAACTGAGCCTTCAACTGGTCAACCAGAGAGTTTGACCAGGCAGTGACCATGAGCCTCACTCCTCCAAAAAATTGCGCAAAATTTGCCAAGCATGCCTGCTTTGCTGATTGAAGAAACTATGCAAACATGTCAGACAAACACCATGTTTCCGTCATTATCTCCCTCAAAAAATTATGCATGTTTTCCAGCCAGTCACCTAGTCAGCCGACCTACTGCTCACCCAAAAAATTGCACAGTTTTCATGAGCAGTCCCCGAGCTACCCAACATCCTGCTCAACTCAAAAACTGCACAAGGATGTCCAGCAAGCCAACCTCCCATTAATTGCGCATTTTTTTGCCAGCAACCTCTTGCAACCCATTGCTAGCTCCCTAGAAAAATTGTGCAATTTCTTCAAGCAGCCTCGTGCAGCCCACTGCCAACACCCCGAAGAAATTGCGTAGTTTTCACTGCCAGTCCCCCTCTGCTACTTGCACTGTCTCCCTCAAACACTTGTGCAGATATGCCCTCCAACCATAGCAGATCCCCTAGACAGTCACTGCTGATCTGGATTGTCCATCTCAACCTCACAGTGGCCTCTGTGCAATTTTCATGAATAAAGCCCGGAGCCCGCATCTCGACTTGAAATCTACCTTGCGTAGTTTAAGAGCCTTGTGCTTTCTTTGGGTCACATGCATCCAAAAGTGAACGATAATGCATCATGGTAGACTAGGAAATTTCTAGATTTGATGTCGTCTCATCATGAGTGATTTCAAATATAGGTAAATGGATAAAACATGACATGACAATGAACAAGATGACGAGGAGCACATGAGAGGAGATTTGTTTACGAATAGACGAACAAGGAATTCATGCGAGGAGATTTGTTCACGAACAGGAACAAGAAATGCATACGAGGATACTTGTTCACGAACAGACGAACACATGAAGCTTTCCAAAGTACAAGGGAAGGAGCGACATGCACATGCAACATCAAGAAAACACCAAGACCATCGAGGGCTCTGCACTCCTTGCTATGTGGAGGTGAAGCTATGATACATCAAGAGCACATCCATCACTCAGCAGCACTACAACTCGACATGCACACCATGAGCGGGATGAACTTACCAGCTTTATCATGTTGAGTCATGTCATGAGTTATCTCGGCCACATCACTATTGTGGGCCACACTGTTGTAATCAATGTAATGTAACGTGGAAGCCCAAGAGACCCACATGTAAATATGTAGAGTCATGTAAAGTTGAAGAGTCATGTAAGTCACACAATCATGAGCGAAGTCGAACAATCACAAGGGCCAATTTTACCCTTGGCTATAAATACCCCTCATTTGTACATGCAAAAGACTTTTCACATTGGCTCCTCCCACATAGCCTTGAGAGTTTGTAATATTTTCTTTGAGGAGTGAGTAGTGGCTCCAATGCCCCACTATTGGGGTTAGGGATGTAATGGTGTACAAATGTGTCTTGAAACTTTCGCTTAATTCAGAATCCTGTTAACCGGCCAACACATTTTCATACATGTATTGTATTCGTTTGTAAGACTACTATTTGGATGCTTGTAATGCATGTTGCTTTAACATGTATTAAGACAGTTGAACTATTTCGGTTATTTTAGTACATGTTCTATTTCAAATGTGTTGTATCAGTTGTTAACGTTGTCCCACCCATGTGGGCTATCCCGCGAGACACCTGATAGATTCATTCTTGTAAACTTGTTATAATTCCCGTCACACTCGTGTGGACTATTCCACTGGGTGTTTTATGTGTTATGTGTTCACCTTGTGTTTGTGAGTACCACATCTGTGTGGATTAGTCCACTGGAAGCTGCACATGTCTTGTTGTGTTGTGTGTCTCTAGAAAAGTTGGGACTATTCCCTCTCAACGTGAGACTCACTTCCACCCCCTCCCTTAGCATTGAAAGAACTTTGACGCAAACGACACTAAGCACTCACCAGGCACGTGAACCTACTTGTTTGAAGACAGAGAAAACCACTCTTACGTGCTAACAAGCAAGAGCTAAGGCATATCTCTAAGATAATGGAAATCGAACCATTGTACCAGATGGGACTCCTACACCAAACGGTGTGAGGTCTAGTTGGGGCTTCATACCAGGGAGATCCCCTGAATGTTGGTGGGTCCAGCATCATGAACACATTGTCAATAATGAGATGTTTTGCATATTGTTTGTAATTCTAAAAAAACAAATTGAGATGTTTAGATGTTTGAGAATGAACATGTACAATGCATAATGTAATCCTCCTCAACTCTGAGTAAATCTTACTCCAACCCTCCTGCCCAAGGGAACCTGCAGGCTAATATTTTGAGGTGTAGCTAGATGCTAGAAACTCATATCATTATGGCCTAACAAATCTCTTGCATTGGAATTGAAAAAAGAGAATATTATGTGTATTCTCAAATATCTAGCATAATTAACTGGTTTATGACACTCCTAATGAAAAATTAGGGTTTCCTTGTCATAATTAAGGTTTCCTTGTCATATCAATATGCCATATATCAATATGAATACTACAACAAATCAGGTATTATATCACTAAATGAGAACTACCACTATGGATACTTTGAAGTTCTGCATCTTGTACTAATTTCCCCGTCTTGTTATAGGTGCCATATATTTGAACTATCCCTTCTTCTAGTTGCTATATCTAGATTAACATTTTTCTTGCCTTTAATCTCAGACAATTCAGACTTAGACTTGGCCGATGTTGGAATGATAATTTTAAACTGCCGGGAGCTGACAGTTGAGCAGCAACCCAGCTTATTCAGAAAACAATGATTGGACTTTCCCTGCGATGCGATCTGATCGCATATCGCACTTTCCCTCGTCACTCTTCGCTGCATGCTTGTATTATCTGCGATACGATATTTGCGATGCGATCGCAGATCGCAGATCGCATGATTTAAAGGTTATAGAGGCGGTGGCACATCCTCTCTCTTCTTGCGATGCGATGGTGTGATAATCCATGCATTAAATTCAAATAGGATATTTTTGAGCCGTGTAATTAATGATATTTACTAGGGTTGGTAAATGTAGGTGAAATTTTAAATTTTATTATTTTTTATTTCACGGAAGTGGGAAAAGCAACACGTATTGAAAAGATATTTTTTGTTGTTCATTATATATAAAGAAAATGCAAGAGTAGAGACGTGTGGAGAGTATTAGCAAGAAGAATTCTTTCTTCTCTGCAACGCACAGAAGTGCTGAAGATATAATTTTCTGAGATAGTGGAATCAAATTCTGGAACTGAAGTTCCTGTTGTAAATCCCTCTGAGTCGAGGAAGACAATTCTGTAACAGTTTTTATTATTATTTTATATGATAAAGATCCTGTAGAAAACCAGAGCGTTGTTCTCTGTGCAAATTTCTTTTATGTTTGAAATTAACAGAAATTTCCATCATGGTATCAGAGCTAGTCTAGGCACTCAGTGAGTCAAAAACAGAGATTTTTTTTCACTGTAGGAGCTGTAAGAAGTTTGTTGAGTAGATTTTTCCAAGCAGAGAAAGTTCTTACTTGTTTTTTTTTACAGTCAATATCTCTTCTCTATTTTTCACAAGTTAAGATGGCAGATGCTAGAACTGGTTTGATGAATCCCCAACTGCCACAGTTTAATGGAAAAAATTACAGCTATTGGTCCATAACAATGAAAGCATTGTTTGCTTCTCAAGGAATATGGGAGCTGGTTGAAACTGGATATGTTGAACCGGCAGATGCAGTAGCGTTGGCTGCTTTGACAGCAGCAGAAAGAGACCCGTTGAAGAGTGACAAGAAGAAGGATGCCAAAGCCCTCTTTTTCCTCTTCCAATCAGTACATGAAAGTGTTTTTCCACAGATTGCAGCAGCAACAAAATCTAAGGAGGCATGGGATATTCTCCAAACTGCCTATCAAGGCATGGAAAAGGTGAAGACTGCAAAGTTGCAGATGTTGAGGAGAGACTTTGAAAATCTCAGCATGAAGGAATCTGATACAATAGATTCATTCTTCACTCAGGTTATTGGCTTGATAACCCAGATAAGATCTCATGGTGAGATTCTTGAAGATAGAAGGATTGTAGAGAAAATCTTGAGATGTTTACCCTCAAGGTTTGAATCTATTGTGGTAGCAATAGAAGAAACAAAAGATCTCTCACAGTTCACGGTAGATGAGCTAAGTGCTTCTCTTTTGTCTCATGAACACAGACTGAGTAGAGGAATAGATTCCTCTTTTGAGCAAGCATTCAAGACTCAGATGTCTTTTGGCCAAGGAAGAGGTCGAGGCAGAGCAAATAACAGAGGTCGTGGAAGAAGCCAAAACAGAGGCAGAAATTATCCTGCAAGCACAAGCGGAAGGAGCTGCAATCAGAACCAAGATGAAGGTTCAAGCAAACAGCAAGCTCATGGACAAAGGTATGACAAATCCCAAGTCCAATGTCATTATTGTAAGAAATATGGGCACTATGCCAATGAATGTAGGAAAAAGCAAAGTGACATGAATAATAGGAAGAATGCTGATTTTGCAAATGAAGAAGATAAGAACCCAAAGAACGTGTTGTTAACATGTAACATAGCACAAGACAAACAAGAAGATTTTGGGTTCTTAGACTCAGGCTGTAGTAATCACATGACTGGAAATATTGCAATGTTTGCCAATCTGGATGAAAATGTGAAATCTGAGGTAACAACAGGGACTGATGATACGATATCTGTCAAGGGTAAGGGCAGAGTTAGTATACAAGCAAAAAATGGAGAACAGATGATTGTGCCAGAGGTATACTATGTACCTGGTCTGAAATGTAATCTTTTGAGCATTGGACAGTTCATAAACAAAGGTTACAACGTGTTCTTCAAAGATGATTTGTGTACAATCAGAGACATACCTCCAAGTAAGAAGATCATTGCACAGGTGCAAATGACTAGAAATAGAATGTTTCCTCTCAAACTCAGGGCAGATTTGAAGGAAGGCAGAACTATTGCAGCTGTAACACAAGAAGTCTTTCAGGAACAACTGAAAGATGTGAATTGGTTGTGGCATTTGAGATTTGGACATCTCAATTTCGGAGGCCTGAATCTGTTACACAGAAAGGGAATGGTAAAAGGATTACCATTGATCGAGAAACCGGACAGCCTTTGTGAAGGTTGCATCTTGGGCAAGCAACACAAAGAAAGCTTTCCAGCAGGAAAGAGTATAAGGGCAAAAGCACCATTGGAAATTGTTCACTCCGATGTGTGTGGACCGATGCAAACACCATCACTTGCCGGAAATAAATATGTTTTAACTTTCATTGATGATTACACCAGAAAGACATGGGTGTATATGCTGAAACAAAAGAGTGAAGTGTTTGAGAAATTCCGCCACTTCAAAACTCTTGTTGAGAAGCAGTGTGGGCATTATATCAAAGTGCTCAGAACAGATAGAGGAGGAGAGTACATCTCCCAAGACTTTCAGCGTTTTTGCAGAGAGAATGGCATACAAAAGCAGTTCACCACCAGGTATACGCCTCAGCAAAACGGTGTTGCCGAAAGAAAGAATAGGACCATTCTTGACATGGTCAGAAGTATGCTGAAGGCAAAACTCTTGTCGCATGAGTATTGGGCAGAAGCTGTTACTTGCGCAGTTTACATCTTGAATAGATGCCCAACTAAAGCTGTCATGAACAGAATACCAGAAGAAGCATGGAGTGGTCAAAAGCAAACTGTCACTCACATGAGAGTATTCGATTGTGTGGCATATGCACATGTACCAGATCAGCTAAGGAAGAAGCTTGATAGTAAGGGGGAGAAGTGTGTCTTTATTGGCTACTGTGATGAGTCAAAAGCATACAAACTCTATAATCCATCCACCAAGAAATTGATAGTAAGCAGAGATGTGCAGTTCATTGAAGATGAAGCTTGGGATGGAAGCTTAGAGAAGACAGTGAATGTGAAGACAATCGTGTCTCACGAAGAAGAAGAGGAAGGGACAGCAGCAAATAATCCTTCCTTGGTGGCTCCTCCTCCACCACAGCAAGTACAACAAACCACACCACAATCTGGAATTCGAACAGCCTTAAGAAGTCAAGGAAGTGCTTCTCCAAGCACACCACAGGGATCAGAAATACCCTCAAGTTCGGATGGAACTCCAAGCACACCAAGAAGGCCAAGATTCAGAAATCTGAATGAGATTTATGAACAAGGAGAGGTAAGTAACAATACCGATCTGAATTCATTATTCGCTTTATATTGTCATGTTGATGACCCAGTCCATTTTGAAGATGCTGTAAATGAAGATAAATGGATTGAAGAAATGAATGAAGAAATTGGTGCAATTGAGAAGAGTAAAACATGGGAGTTAGTGGACCTCCCTGAAGGCAAAGATGCCATTGGAGTTAAGTGGGTCTATAAGACCAAAAGCAATGCTGAAGGCAAGATTGACAAGCACAAAGCAAGACTTGTTGTGAAAGGCTACAAGCAGCAACAAGGCAAAGACTATGATGAAACCTTTGCACCAGTAGCAAGGATGGAATCAGTCAGAACAGTGTTGTCTATTGCGGAACAACACAGGTGGAAGATTTATCAGATGGATGTTAAATCCGCATTCCTGAATGGAGTATTAAAAGAAGAGGTTTATGTTCAACAACCTCCGGGCTATGAAGTTGAAGGCCAAGAGCATAAAGTTTGCAAACTGAAGAAGGCTCTTTATGGGCTGAAGCAAGCTCCAAGAGCATGGTACAGCAGAATAGATGCTTATCTGATTGACAATGGGTTTGATAAGTGTGATGGTGAACCCACACTCTACATAAAGCAGAATGACGGTAAGATTATTATTGTTGTTTTATATGTAGATGATTTGATTTTTACTAGCAATGATGCTTCTCTCATTGCTGATTTTAAAGCAGTCATGAAAAGTGAATTTGAAATGACTGACTTGGGCTTCTTAAGATATTTTCTTGGAATTGAAGTAGACCAAAGTGAAAATGGCGTTTTCATTTCTCAAGATAAATATGTAGATGCATTGTTGAAGAGATTTAACATGCAGAACAGCAAAGCAGCTGTAACTCCAACTGTAGTGGGGTTGAAATTGACCAAAGAAGACAGCAGCAAATATTTTGATCCAAAATTGTACAAGAGCATAGTTGGCAGCCTTATGTACTTGACTGCAACTAGGACGGATATTATGCACGCTGTGAGTTTAATTTCCAGATTTATGGAAAAACCGAAAGAGACTCATTGGCAGGCAGCCAAGAGGATTCTAAGGTATGTGAATGGAACGAAGGGGTTTGGTATTTTATACTCCTCTTCTGAAAGTCTCATATTGACAGGGTACACTGACAGTGATTGGGCTGGAAGTGTTGATGATAGGAAAAGCACATCAGGATATGTGTTTCATATGGGATCAGGAGCCATCTCATGGGCTTCCAAGAAGCAACCAGTTGTGGCTTTGTCAACAGCAGAGGCAGAGTATGTGGCAGCAACAACAGCAGGATGCCAAGCAGTATGGCTGAGAAGAGTTCTCAGAGATTTGTGTCATGAACAAGAAAATGGCACAACCATTTACTGTGACAATAGCTCAGCAATAGCATTGTCAAAAAATTCAGTTTTTCATAAAAGGACAAAGCACATAGACACCAAATTTCACTTCATACGTGAATTGGTTAACAATGGTGAGATTGTTTTGCAGCACTGCAGTACAGAAGATCAGCTAGCTGACATCCTGACAAAACCATCGGCAAAGAAAAGCTTTGATCATTTCAGGAAATGCCTGGGTATGCAGAATAAACCCAGCAGTTAAAATTAAGGGGGAGTGTTGGAATGATAATTTTAAACTGCCGGGAGCTGACAGTTGAGCAACGACCCAGCTTATTCAGAAAACAACGATTGGACTTTCCCTGCGATGCGATCTGATCGCATATCGCAAATTGGACTTTCCCTGCGATGCGATCTGATCGCATATCGCACTTTCCCTGGTCAGTCTTCGCTGCATGCTTGTATTATCTGCGATGCGATATTTGCAATGCGATCGCAGATCGCAGATCGCATGATTTAAAGGTTATAGAAGCGGTGGCACATCCTCTCTCTTCTTGCGATGCGATGGTGTGATAAGCCATGCATTAAATTCAAATAGGATATTTTTGAGCCGTGTAATTAATGATATTTACTAGGGTTGGTAAATGTAGGTGAAATTTTAAATTTTATTATTTTTTATTTCACGGAAGTGGGAAAAGCAACACGTATTGAAAAGATATTTTGTGTTGTTCATTATATATAAATAAAATGCAAGAGTAGAGACGTGTGGAGAGTATTAGCAAGAAGAATTCTTTCTTCTCTGCAACGCACAGTGCTGAAGATATAATTTTCTGAGATAGTGGAATCAGATTCTGAAATTGAAGTTCCTGTTATAAATCCCTCTGAGTCGAGGAAGACAATTCTGTAACAGTTTTTATTATTATTTTATATGATAAAGATCCTGTAAAAAACCAGAGCGTTGTTCTCTGTGCAAATTTCTTTTGTGTTTGAAATTAACAGAAATTTCCATCAGCCGAATTGACCGAGTTGATAAGACGATCAAGGAGTTTTAGAATAACATGAGTCGTAAAGCATTAAAATCAGGTTATTACAAATATAAATTTCTATCAAACAGAAGCATTAGAGTCAGCCTTTTGTAGAATGGGGATGGTTCAATAAAAGTAGGGTTAAAAAAATGTGTTTGCTGCTGAAAACAAACCGCGTTTCTTTCTCATGGGTTCCAAATTTACTGTATTTAATCAAATCTGCAGTGTTAACCACCTGTTATCTACATGGGATTCTTACAAGCTATTCTTCATTTTCATTTGTATTCAAAACGCAGGCATCTTGGATGTATTGTGTTGACAGACAAACTTGGAGGGTCCTTTGTTTTCTATCGGCACGCGGCTAGAAAGTTATTGTGGAGAGGAATCAAGAGTTTTGTTTGTCTATTTTTGTAGGATCTCGGGAATTTGTTGGATTCTTAATGTTCTATGTATTCATCAATGCTTTTATAGAAGTAATGTACTAGGTAGTTTCATAGTACAGGTCTGGTTTTTTATCGTATGGAGAGGTAGTGGAGATGATGTCCTACTTGAAATAAATGTCAAAATGAATTCATTGCTAATGCAAACCATCAGAGTGTTGGTGTATGGACAATGAAAATTACATGTAAGTACAGAGATCTGCAGTTGAACTGACTTAAATTTTGCATAACTTGTCTAGTGTTGCACTAAGGGAATTCAGAGTAGATAAATGAATTAATCCTTCCTGTTAATATTATAACCATTATGTTACTCTATTACAACATACAAGTGAAAGGCTGCAGTATCCTACTTATCTCATGTATTTGGCATGCCCTTGCAGTTTATGAGGTAGTATTATTTCTATCTGCTTTTATTATAAGTTGTAACAATCATCTATAGTCTGGAAATATTTTCATGGTGAACAATTTAGCTGTTGTGTTTTTTTGAGGATACAACAGCTATTTGCAAAAATGTTAAAAAGAACTCAATTGCATAGAGAGTTCTATCTCAGTTGTCCGAAGGAAACATGTTCTCCCTAAAAGCAATATAATGTGATTTGTAAGAATAGTATTATATACCTTTGCAACAGGAGCAAGGCAATTAGTTGTGCAACTTGCATTTGAAACAATAGACATTTCAGGCTTATATGATCCTTTGTTTACTCCAACTACCTCCACAAACATGGGTGCATCCGCTGATGATGGAGTAGAAATTACAACCTTCTTAGTTCCACCCTGCCACCAAAAATCATCAATAACCATTAAAATCATCAAATAAACCAAAAGATCATTTGACCTTAACTTCTGAGATTAGTACAAACCAGCAACCACAGAGGCCTAGGTAACATCCCCGACGTATAGATCTAGTAACCTACCTACTTATGCTTCGGCCAAAGATCGATAGGAGCATTTTTTATTGGACCTTTAACTACTCGTGCGGCTTTCGAAACTACTCACTCTCGTACTGGTTATGCATCATATTGATCTGGGACTTGAACAGGCTCTTCACCTCGCATCACTAAAGGCATAAAATAAATCTTGCTTTATATACGGATCTCTGTATGGTTCCCTTCATGGATAGGGAGGGCTGTCTATATCTGAGCTAACATCTAGCTTCTTGCGACATGCTGGGTCTTCTCCCTTTCATTTCCTATCTCGCTTGTCGTGAGTGAAGGATATGTGGAGTCGGTCACCACTACCCTTTTCAAGTTAGTGTGATGGATGTGCCCTGGAACCAAGGAAATCTGATTATTGCAGGCAAGCATCTGAAATTGCATCTAAGATGAGGTCTTGATATGAGATAAGTAGGTGTTGATTCTGGAACAAAATTTTTGAAATCAGTTCACCGAAGTCTTTATTGTTATGCTCGTTTGCCAACTTGATGTTTGCTATAAGTCAAACTAGTTTTGCTTCAATAACTCGGCAAAGACTACCCCTCCATGCAGCCCTTGTTTTTTATGATTAGAAATTTATGAAATGATCACTATAATTCTTTCCAATTCTCTTTTAATTGAGATTTGTACCATTGACCAAAAAAACCATATATTTTGTTTGATAAAGTAACATTTCACTTTAAAATATATGGGAAAACATTTTTTCACTAACTAGTTTAGCGAAACGCATATCTTCGAGTAATATGTTGTGCGTTTGTAATATAAGTGGCCCTCCGCTTCCGGCAGATCCACTAATTTCGTTTCTGCTTTGTCATCCAATCCACTAAGGTCGTGGAACCCAAAGCTTATGGTTAGACCAAACATAGTGCTCAAACTCTGATTCAGATCTTGCAATTGTAGCCTCGAAAAAGTGGCTTCCTTATGACACTCTGTCATACCTTACAATAGAAGACTTTCGCCACTATTGTGCTGCCTTATAACACTCCGCAAAATCCTCATATAGGGATATAAATCTTAATTCCATTACCGTTATGTTCAACAAACGACGGAGAAACTATGCAAATTCACACTGTAAATCCATTTGAATCTCGGCCACCACTCCGAAGCTGTGGACAGAAGCCTGGAAGGTCGTTGGATGCATCCAGTAAACTGTCATGAAAAAAATTTACGGCATTTGGTGTCACGATAGGGACCAAATCATCTACCGAAAGCGATTGAGAAGTGACAGGACATGTGCCATTCTCCACAATGTGCTTTTCGACCAGTTTTTTCTCATACAGAAACCCCAAATGCTTCGAAACTTTGGAGTCCTCCAGCATCACACCAAAATGTGCACAAAACATGGATGGTGCATTTATGTCTATAGACTCATAGAGTTTGTCTTGAGTTTGTCTTCATAAATGATAAGATCTGGTATATCTTCCTTATAGATTGTTGAATATATTCTTTGTGTTATAAAACAACCACTAAATTGATTCAAAAACTTCTTTGGATCAATCTAAAACTACGAATTCACCATGGGTAAAAAAAAAAAACCATTCGAAATTCCGTATCCTTCTCTCCGTTTGTTCTCCACTGAGTCAGCAACTCCGATAGATCTCTCCGTTATTTGTTCTCCACTGAGTCAACAACTCCGATAGATCTTCGTCATCGGACACGGAAAGTATCCGCTTCATGATAGACTTGCATCATTGCAGGTTCTTCTAGCGTTATCTTCTTCTCTGCCACTTCCAATTTCTGGCCAACCAAAGTCCAGCTCGGATCAGACAAATCCATCTCATATGCTTGAAACCATGGTGAAGCTTCTCTTCAGACTATTTTCATCAACGCCTTGAATCACATGCTCTCTACCATTCCCAATCAGATCTGTAGTACAATCTCCACCAGCCAACCGATCCGGGATTCTGTGAAACTTAATTTCCGATCTTTACTGCTCCGCTGAGCCCAGCGCCACACACATATTTCTGCCGTGAGCCGCTTGATCTCTATCTCCTCCTGTCTTCTACAAGAAGTTATCTGCTCTCTCAGAGCATTCAAACTTCATGTCCAACATCCCTAAAGTTCATAACTGATCTGCATGTCTTCTTACATCCAAGTATCCACAGGCCTCTAAAGCATGACTGATCCGCATGTCTTTTTTCTTCTAATTGAATTTGAACGTGGTGGAATAAAAAATAGCAAAGTTAAATACATGTAGTTTTACATGTATGTCGAGGAACTCTCTCCAACAGTACCACGTTCTTATCTTGTGAAATCGAGTGTTGATCACACTTCTGTTATTGAAATGGAAAAAATATGCTAAAATATTATAGTAGTCTCAACTATTTTCTCAATCAACTTATTTAGACAAGGCATTTTAACCATTCCCTATGGATCATGTTAATAATCGCATATTCTAGACAAGGCATTTTAACCATTCCCTATGGATCATGTTAATAATCGCATATTCTTGCATCACAAGTAATTAAATAGATGATATTAATATAGACAAGGCATTTTAACCATTCCCTATGGATCATGTTAATAATCGCATATTCTTGCATCACAAGTAATTAAATAGATGATATTAATAATCACATATTCTTGCCTCACAAGTAATTAAATTGTAATTCAAATTATAAATTAAATATTACTTCCCAAATAACTTTAATATACCAAAGTCAATAATTATCTGCAAATTTCTCCTTTAAAACAAGCCATTCACAACTGTCTTAATGTTTCTCTTTTTCTTGCTTATTCATAATTATCTTCATACTTATATTTAATAATAACTCTTAATTTGCCCATCTTTTATAAAAGCTCTCGTCACCTTTTTACCTTTAATCTTTTTAAGCTTTTTCAATCTATAATAATATTACAGTACAATTCTTTTTAAAATATTATTATACAAATCTTTGCAAAGCGTTGATAAAAAATATGTATTATCATAAAAATATATTAACAATCTCCTTCCGTATAATGTTTATTGCACTGCCAAAAAAAGGTACATTCAATTTCATAATTTTCAATATAATGCTAATAAGGAATGTCTTTATTATAATGTCAATAAGGAATAAGCTCATGGAGATGTTAGATAATTTTTGTTCATAAACTTTTTATACATACATTTGATATAGATTTATACCACATTCAATTTCATAATTTTCATTATAATGATAATAAGGAATGCCTTTATTATCATGCCAATAGGGAATGTATTTATTATAATGCCAATAAGGAATAAGCTCAGGGAGATCTTGGATGATTTTTTTGTCTATATAAAGTATAATGCCAATAAGGAATAAGCTCAGGGAGATCTTGGATGATTTTTTTGTCTATATAAAGTACATACATACATTTGATATCGATTTATATCATATTGTACATAAATATTAAAGGCAGTTTAATATATTAGATTTAACCCTAATAATATTAAAAAGAATTGATCTCATAAACCAAAGTGACCAATTAAGCTATCTCTTCAAACTTTTATTTTATTTATTTTATATTATAATAGTGATAACAATTTACATAAAATAAAATATCATAATTTATCAATACCATATTATAATTTATTTTATTATTAAAATATTTTACATATATTTTATTTTAATTTATTTTTTAATATTTTTTAATTAAATTAAAAATAAATAAAATAATTTTTTTATTATTAATTTTAAGTTATTTTGTAAATATTTCTAATAAGTAGTTTATGTAAATTAAATAGTTAACGCACAGATACTAAACCATGGTAAAAAAAGCCTTGAAGTTACAAGCTTGTAATTAATAGCCACTTTAACCAACTAAAGTATTCCAGCAAATAAATAAATTCAATTCAATTTTGCAAAACTTTATCCCAAAATAAACGTCTATAAAGGCACTGCAAATTAATATCCCAAAATAAACATTCGTAAAAGACACAGAAATATTAATTACGGGAGATCATGCATATCGCAATGTGTTAGTAGAATGAATCTTGAGATATTGCATATCTAGTCGTTATCAAGGAAATATTTTACCACTGTTATGCCAAAAAAAACCGTGTTATGCCATGTAACCGTGGCTAATTTAGCGCATCCAGAAAAGCTAGGCGTGATTCCAACCTGAAACATGTTCAAAGCAGATCGAACCATCTTAAGCCCATAAACAGCCAACTATCCTCAATGGCTGTGATGCTTATTTTGACCATCGAAATAATCTAAAAGGAAACTCCACAATATAGGTATGTGGCCATTCTCAATTTACAAGAGCCATTGCCCTTAAAGTATAATAAAATTATATCATAAGCAGGAACGAAAGGCTAGTAATGAAGAACAGTGACGTTGTATTCAACGACTGCATTCCCGGTTTTTATATCCAAGGAATGGGTATGGGCGAGCGCGTAGCCTCGAGCCAACCGAAACAATCCGCTCCCTCCCACAATCGGCATTTCTCTTACTTGATCAAAAACCGCATTCTTCCCCAGCATGGAGAGGGTGCTGCCATTGTACTTTCCACTCTGGAACACAAACGTCGTCGCCATAAGCAGATGAACTACCTCTTGGCCAGAAGAGACGTAGATACCCTGCGCTCTTCCCACCATTTTGGAGTTGGCTTCCGGCCCTTCCGTCAACCAGTCGTCCATAACTCTCACCATCCCGAATTGAGTAGCCGAAGAGTTGGTGGTGGGAGCCGAGGCCACCTCCACAGCCGTCACATTTTTTCCAGCCACTAAATCGTGGAAATAGAAGTGCAGGTGGCTTATCTTCTCCAACCCTAATTTCGATTCTGCCTCCACCTCCGCTATATGAAGGCATGCCAACAACAGTACAGTGGACACTGTAATAGTTGCTGCCCAATAACCCATGTTGGCCAACTCTGGAAATAGAATGCCTCAGAGAAGGAGAAGAGAAAAGTATATGATGATGCAAGGGTAGCCCCAGTGCCCACTTTTGTAATGTGGATCCGCGTGATGGGGACCCTTACTTTGTGCCACACTCTTGAATTTTTCATGTTATTTCTGTTTCCGGTTGCAACGGCATGACCTTTCAGTGCGTATCGGCGTTAGTTTGTTTAGGGCCGCATTTTCTGCCGTATAACGTGACCCAATGGATTTTTATGGTGCGTACTATCCTGTGAGATCCGTAGTTTACGATGTTTTATGTTGCGGGTATCGTAGTCTCCTATTTTACGGCCACATTTCTGGCATGTAACGTGAAACATTGAACCTTTGCAGTGGCTATGATATCTCGTCCGACTCGTATCCCTTTGTCGCTTTTTTCGATCAAGAATGATTTGTTTCAATTGATAAGTTAAATAGTTTCGTCGGAATGTCTTAGTCTACAGTGGTCTTCCCAAAAATATTGTTAAACAGTTTGGGATCTACGAAGTTTCTTTTGGAAAGTATTAATATGAATAATTTTGAAAATCTACAAATTAATAACCAGGGAGCACCTATATTTTTTCCCCATTATTCTTATTATTTTTTATTTTCTTAAAAATGATTTTATTTTAATTTATCATTTCTAAATAAATATTTTATTCTATTCAAAATTAACTATTTCATTTTAATGGTTATAATTAATTATCTTTTCATAACATATCTTTATTTAATCTGATGTCTCCTTATTTTATTATGTGGTCTTTTTTGTATATTAGCAGAAGTAACCTTTTGCAATATTGGAGGTTTTGGGTTATCAACAACCCAATGTTCTAGGAAACTTAGGTCTTCCCATTTAATAATATGATGTTCTATTTTTTGTTATGGATATCTGTTAGAACAACCACACTAGGACAGGTGTATCTCCTCCTACAACCTCTGTCACTCCGTGTCCAAATCCTAAGTATTCTAAAATACCTTTCCCTCATGATACTAATCATGTATTAATGATTCATGAGCTTCCATCTTTGGAAAATGAAGACCCCCACCTCAAAGACATGTTTAGCAAAATGCGTCCTATTGGTATGCCTTGTTGTGGTCTAGGATATCTGGAACAACTTAATGAAATAATCCCTCAATCCAGATTTGACAACTTTGTGCCTTCTATTTGTACAAAGCCGTGAAAACTAGAAATGCCCAAGTTCTTTTTGGTTATGGAAGGATGTAGGAAGCATACAATTGGTCATTAATGGATGAAAAATATGGTTAATTGGGATTTATACACTCATCCTGAGGTTGAAAGTTTTGACCTTATCACTCCATACCTAGAAAAAATCAGATTATCCCATAAATGGAAAACATACATGCAAAAGAACAATGTCTAGTTGTCTTTTTAGGAGTGGAAGAGGAAGCAAGAAAATACAAATGTACAAATAGTAGATGTTGAATCATCCTCAGTAAAACATTCTTGGATTGCCATAGATGGCAGTAAAATTGAAACTCCTACCACCTTCCCTCCTTACAAAGGCATTGTATTAGGAGAACCACAGAATAGTGCTAAAGCCATTCCACTGGTCACAAAAGATGACAGTGCCCTTGGCATTGATGGTAGGATACAGAAAGCTAGTGAACAGATAAACTGGACAAATACAACAGTTAAGGGCTAGAAATGAATTGTGCATAGTCTATTGATGTTAAAAAAGTTTTTGACTGTATACAAGTCTCTGTAAATAGTATTGACAGAACTCTGAATGATGTGAACTATTCCACTACTGTATTGAAAGGTTTTGTTAAAGAATCCTTAACAAGGATAGAAGATGTTGAAAGGAAAGTAGATATGGGAAAAAAATCTACTGAGGGATCTATTGAAGAACAGCCTGAAAATTTTGATAAACTTCGTATAGCCCCCAAAGATAAAACAATTCATGTTTTTTCTCTATTCAAGAGATCTGTAAATATTCAGCATCCTATTAAGCATGTTGATAGATTTCCTTCTCTCTTCCCTAAAGAAATGGTTGAAGAAAAATCTGACGCAATGACTATCTCCTCACTGTTTAAAGAAGTAGAGCAACCTGAAAGCTGAAAACGACATCTGTTCCCTATCTATGAGCCTCTTCAAAGTCAATATACCACGTATCCAGCACGTGATCTCAATGGAAAAGGGAAACTTCCAGAAACACATAACTTCCATCCTAAATCACACAGAGAATGGAATATTGACAATCTGAGTGTTGCTCAAATTCAACAAATGATAGATCTTATGTTTACAGAATACAATCTCATGTGCCTAATGGGAAAAAATGAAATAGAAGCTTGTAAATATATTGTTCAGTGTTTTACTGGAACTTTGTTGAGATGGTGGGAAATAGAGTCATCACCAACAATAGTAGAAAAAATGGAAAATGAAAGCTTGAAAGATGAATCGGGAGATATCATTCATAACGCTGATGGAGATCCACAAAGCAATATGATTGGGGCACTAACTTCATTCATTTTAAAACATTGGTGTGGAGGAGAACTTGAACTTGCCAATAAGCATGAGATAATTCTCATGAATATTAAATGTAATAAAATGTCTCGTTATGAAGATTTTCATAGAGACTGGATTCAGCGAATATATGAGGTTAAAGATAGCAAAAATCTCTTATGGAAGCAAATCTACGTAGCAGCATTGCCTTCAAAATTTGTAGATTATCTAAGACAACAAGATGCTTTTCAGTTGCTTTTTGAATCCTTTACTTGGGGAGAAATATACAACATCATAACATAAGTTCTATTAAGTTTATGCACTAGTATGAAAGTTAATAAATATCTACTGAAGATGTCAAGACTACCAGATAGCAGATCCATCTGTAACAAGTATGGTCTTTCTATAGATGACCCCATAGTAAAAATAAGAAAAGCTAAAAAGAAGGCCAAGAAAGAAAACAGACAAGAATAAAGAAAATATCCATAGAGGAAAAGAAAAGGGACCAAAAAAGGATACTATAGATATGTGCCAAAAACACATTACTATGAACCCAAGGATATTCATCTGCAGACACATAAGAAAGATCAGTGGAATAAATTGATTTGTTGGTTCTGTGATGAAACTGGACATACATCTAGTCGTTGTCCTTTATCAGAAGAATCTAAGAGAAACAAAGGAAAGAAATCCTTTGAAGCTGCAAAGAAGAAAAGGACAGTAAAAACAGAAGGCATGGTGCCAACCCTATGTTATAAATGTGGTTCTAAGAATCACAAATCTAATAATTGTCCAAACATATCATTTAGAGAACAGATACAACAACGACAACTCTGTTCAACATCTGAATCCTCTGAAAGTTCTTCTTTAGAATGCTCTGATGAAGAATTAAACATGCACATGAATGAATGTGATTGCACTGATTCAAACAACTATCAATGTGAATCAAGCACTGAATCAGAAATCTCATCTGATGAAGACCATGTTTCTCAACCAAAGGAGAAAGTTCTCATGGCACAAACCATGGAATATGTAGAAACAAAGATACTTGCCCAGATCATAACATTGAGAGAAGGAGAAATGAAGAAAAAGTTACTAGAAACTTTTCTAAGCACAATGCACAAAAATCAGGGGAGCAGTAGCAAGACTGCCTCTAAAACTAAACCAAAGGCATTATTCATCGATGCATCATTTGAAAGAAATACAAGATCTTTTCAAAGAAGCCAACAAAACTCTAAGACCAGAGCCCTCACAATAGGAGAAGTCAGCCAAGAGATTCATCATCTCAAAAAAGAGATTGTCTCTCTAAAAGCACAGGTCTCTAAGTTAGAAAAAGGGAAGAAAACTGAGGATGCATATGATGAATACTACACTAACCCAAATATTGAAATATTTGAAGGAAAAAAGGATGATACTATAGGATTCACTGACATGAGAATAATGTCTATCTAGTATTAGCAACATCATGTTATGCTAGATATTTGTATAAATGGTGAAATGTTTTCCCTGAGAACTCTTATTGACTCCGGGGCAGATGTCAATATTCTGAATTCAAAAATAGTGCCTGCAAAGTACTGGGTAAAATCCTTTAGATAATTGATTGGGTTAGGAAACAAAGATCTACTGTATGAAGTCCCTTAAGCCTCTATTTGCTTTAAAGAGCATTGCATCAAATTAAAATTTGTTGTTACAGACATTCCTGTTAACTGTATTTTGGGGAATGTATTTTTAGCAGCTGTGGAGCCACATGGATCAGCTAGATTGAAAAATGGCAAGGTTGGTTATTTTATATCTATACTAAGCTTAGATGGAAAATTACAAACAATCAAGTTACCCTTTGTCTCTACTCCCAGAGTGTCTACTATGGTACAAGCAATGCAACAGGTTGAAAATACAAAAAACAAAATTGAAGAGCTCAAGGAGCTAAAGACCACCATAAAGATAGGAGACTATCTTTAGACTCCTATAATTAAACAAAGGATCTCAACTCTAAGATCACAAATAGAAAAACAATGATGTGCTAAAAAACCAAATGTGTTTTGGCATAGAAAACAACACTGTGTAAAATTGCCCTACAAAGATAAGTATGAAGGGAAACCTTGCAAGAGCAGAGCAATCCCTATGAACAAAGAATATAGAGATCTCTATCAAAAAGAGATACAAAGCCTCTTGGAAAGAAGATTGATTAGAGAATCCAACAGTCCTTGGAACTGCTATGGTTTTTATGTTAATAAACATTCAAAACAGTTAAGACGTATCCCAAGACTGGTCATAAAATATAAACCTCTAAATACTGTCCTCTCAGATGATACTTACCCCATTCCTCACAAAGGAAATCTTTTAGCAAGAATAGCAGGGGCTAAAGTATTTTCTAAATTTGATATGAAATCAGGATTTTGGCAGGTGGCAATTAATGAAGATGATAAGTTTAAGACTGCTTTCAGTGTCCCAGCAGGACACTATGAATGGAATGCCATGCCTTTTGGACTAAAGCATACCCCGTCCAAATTCCAAAAGGTTATAGATAATATTTTCAAGCCATATTTTGATTGGTTACTAGTATACATTGATGATATACTTATATTTTCTAAAAACGTCCATGATCACTTTAAACATATTCATAAATTTGTACAACTTGTCAAAACCAATGGATTGGTTTTTAGCAAGAAAAAGATTGAATTATTTGAGATAACACGTTTCTTGGCCATACAATTAAAAATGGGTAGATCACTCTGCAAAAACATGCTCTGGAATTTGCTTATAAATTTCCAGATATTATCACTGACAAAACTCAGTTACAGAGATTCTTGAGATGTTTAAATTATGTAAGAAGCTTTTACAAAGATTGTGCCAAAGATAGATTATTACTCAATAGAAGACTGTAAAAACATCCAGAACCTTTTCTCCGGCCCACACTGAAGCTGTCAGAAGAATTAAAATGAAGGTAAAAGCTCTTCCTATTCTTCATATCGCTGATGAAGATTCTTTCAAAATTGTTGAAATAGATGCCAGCAATGAAGAGTGGGGAGGAATTTTGAAGCAAAAGAAAGAAGGAAAAAAACAAATAGTTCAATTTGTCTCAAGGACTTGGAGCCCACCTGAGGAAAACTATTCTACTATAGAAAAAGAGGTCAAAGCAGCATGGAACTGTATTGATAAATTTGATATCCACCTGATACACAAAAAGTTTCTCTTAAAACAAATGCCTCTGCACTAAAGAATGTCCTTAGTAAAGCTATAAAGAAAGAAGGAGAAGCTAAGTTTGCAAGGTGGCAAGCTCTATTCGTAAATTTCAACAGAAGTCGAACACATCGAAGGCCAAAATAATTGTCTACCTCACTTCCTAAGCAGAGAATATTTAAATCAGAGAGACACTGCCATGGTGATAGTAATAGAATGGGACCCTTACCAACATACAAAGACTCTGAGAAATATTTCTAAAACACAGAACTAGGAAGAATATTGTTCCAAATGCAAACCAACATGGTAGCTAAGAAACACAAAAGTGCTCGATGCAAATTTGCAACCTCATTCAGATATTTAGCACTTAGTACCTGAAAGGAAAGTCTACCCCAAAGGTAGCAAATGGATACATGACATGGTGTATCAGAGGAGTATGATGACCGCACATTTGGCTGAAGAATCCCTAAGCCAAAATTTTAGAGATATCACTGTGATCTGGATAGAAGGAAGCAATCAGAGGAGAATCTCCCACAAATATCTTGCCATAAATCAGACAAGATGGCCAAGATGGTACGACATGCCAGAAATGTGGCCACAGGGTAATCCAAGCATTATCTTCCTGGATACCATTTACAACTTTTCAGACTACAAAAAGTTGTGGTTGGCATCATGAATGTAGATCGAAAAAACGAAGCTCACTACACAAGAGTAAAATTTGGGGCCACATGGACCACACAAAAACAATGGCAAGGTGAATGGCTTCAACAATGGTTGAACGATTTCAGCCTCAACAAGACTGATACGGATCGTCTTTTCTTCCAGCGTGACTTTTGATATGAATGTGACGCTTGTGGATTTTTAACTAAATGTTGGCATTCTCCATGTAAAATTGTTGGAGATGTCAATAATTATCAAGATAGTGAAATTTTCGGTTATTTTATGAAAAGACACCATGAATGGCTAGTAATGACTGAGATTAAACACCAAATCGTCTTAAGAAAGGCTACAATTGTATGAATAATTTATACAAAGGCTTGGGATTCTTATAGATATTCTCAGATAAGATTTCCAGGGGCCACACCCCTAGGGGACTAATGGTTCTCATGGGCTTGTCCTTAAAGCTTCCACAGTCTAATGATGATGTCTAGTCACAAGACTGAATGTGATCAGTTTTCTCGTGGGCTTTTCTGTTTAAAAGTATCCACTATGTAAAAGTTATTTATAGTACAATGTTTTTCGTGGGATTTGTTCAAATCTTCCACAGTGTAACTTAGTACGAAGATTCTTCAGTCACGAGACTAGGAGCATTTCTCTGACTTTTGGTGAGCTTTGAGCCCCATCTCTTCTGTTGATGAAAGATAGCACTGAATATGTTTTCCTGACTATTAGATGTTTGTCCCCTCATTTTCCTATATAAGGAAGGAGTAAGGCTCATTCTGGGCATTCAGAGTGCGAGTGTGATTTTGGTTATTTTTTTGAGTTTTTGACTCTGAAGAGTGTTATGCTCTTAACCTGAAAAAAGATACCCAAATACAGAATATGCGAAGAAAGATACGCAAAACATAGAATAGTGAGAGACAACAACAAATATTTTATTATTCAGAAAGTAATGTTCACGGGCCTCTTCGAGGGGGAAACCTCGAATAGAGCAGATCTCGATTCAAAAATAAGACACGATGCTCCTCGCAGGGAGTCTATATCCTTTAAATATGACTCATACATGCAATACCATGGATCAATACCGTTGGGTTTTATTAATACCATCTATCTAATACTACGACCCATTTGCAACTAACTGTGGTCTCGTCGTTAATTGCGGGTTAACCACTTAAAATTATTAATATGGGCTTTATTGACTCTTGACTATGACTCGATCCCATTACATAAATAAGGGGGTTAGGGTGGGACCCTAACATGCCCTCCCCCTTAAGACTAGCCTTGTCCTCAAGGCTGAAGTTGCAGAAACTGCTGAAGAATAGTGGCTGGTTCCCAAGTTGCATCTTCCGGAGAGGTGTCTTTCCACTTGACGAGGACTTCCCTAATCATGCGGCCTCGCAGGTGCCTATCTCGTGTGTCTAGGACCTGTTCAGGTTGGAGCCAGATTGACCCTTCTTCGTCCAATTTAGGTAGACTGGTTTGAATTCTGCAATTGTTCCCAATCACTTTCTTGAGGCATGAGACATGGAAAACTGGATGGATTTTTGTAGTAGGTGCCAAAGCCAACTTGTAAGCCACCTCTCCAATGCGCTGAAGTACTTGATATGGTCCGTAGAATTTTGGAGATAGTTTCTGACAACCCTTGTCTCTGAGTGATGTTTGCTTATTTGGTTGTAGCCTCAAAAAGACCTGATCCCCTTCTTGAAATTGGCGCTCTAAGTGATGCTGGTCTACCTGTTGTTTCATGCGGTTTTGAGCTTGATGAAGATTCTCGCTAAGATGGGCAAGCATGGTTGCGCTGTGTTGTAGGAGTTGATCCACTACTTGTACCTTTGAGCACCCCTTGATATAAGAATTAGGGGAAGGAGGGAGTTGACCACATATTGCTTCATAGGGAGTCATTTTGGTGGTGGCATGATAGTTGGTTTTATACCACCATTCAACCAGAGGTAACCACTGTACCCAAAGATGTTGCTTTTCTAAAGTGAAACACCTAAGGTAGGTTTCCAGACTTTTGTTGACGGCTTCAGTTTGACCATCCATTTGTGGATGATAGGAAGTACTGAGTTTTAGTTGAGTGCCTTGTAGCCTGAAGAGTTCCTGCCAAAAATTACTGGTGAAGATCGGGTCGCAATCGAACACAATAGAAGTGGGCATGCCATGCAATTTGAGGATCTGATCCATGAAAGATTGAGCGACCAAAGTCGGTGTAAACGGGTGGGGTAGGGCGCAGAAATGAGCATACTTCGAAAGTCTGTCCACAACCACCATGATGACTGACTTGTTTCCTGACTTTGGAAGACCTGTAATAAAATCCATAGAAACCTCTGTCCATATTGATACGGGACGGGCAACGGTTGTAATGTGCCTGGTGTGTTGATGGTCTCCCCTTTGTGGCGTTGATAGACATCGCATTCTGCTACGAAAGTAAGGATGTCCTTTTTCATGCCTGTCTAAAAAAATGATCTTCTGGTGCGAGCATACGTCTTCTGAAAGCCTGAAGGTCCTGCAATGGGGGATGAGTGCAATTCTACCAAAATGCGACTTTTGAGGGTGGATGTTGGTGATATTATGACTCTGTCCTTGTAGCGAAGAATCTCATCCTGCCACGAGTAGCCCTTGGTGGAATTTGGATCTGCCTGCAATTGAGAAATGAGTTGGGAGAGCCCAGGATGTGAAAACCATTCCCTACGAGCCTCTTCAATCCATTCTGGAATGTGGAGGGAAATTGCTAGAAGAGTAATTTCCTCCTCAAATTGGCGAGATAATGCATTTGCTACACTATTGTCTTGCCCTTTCTTGTAAATGATCTCATAATCATATCCCAGCATTTTGGCGAGCCATTTATTTTGTTGTGGGGAGGATATGCGTTGCTCCAAAAAATATTTAAAACTGTGATGATCTGTGCGGATTTGGAAACGTCACCCCAATAAGTAAGGTCGCCAGGTCTCTACTGCATGTAAGATGGCCATCATTTCCTTCTCGTAGGTAGATTGGCCCAGATTATTCCCACTTAGTTGTTGGCTTGTGAAGGCCAAAGGTCATCCTTCCTGCATTAAGACTGCCCCAATACTCGTACTCGAAGCATCAGATTCAATGACAAAAGATTTGGTGAAATCAGGTAGTGCTAAGATTGGAGTGGAACACATGGCATTTTTGAGAGTTGTAAAGGCCTGTTGTGCGTCCTCATTCTAGAAGAATGAATTTTTCTTCAGGAGTTGAGTGAGGGGCTATGCTATGCAACCATAATTGCGGACAAATTTGCGATAATAGCCTGTGAGACCCAAAAATCCTCTCAGGCTCTTCAAGGTCCTAGGTTGAGGCCAATCCTGCATTGCCTGGATCTTTTTGGGGTCCACCTTGACACCTTAACGCCCCACAATGTGGCCCAAATACTCAAATTCTTCCATGCCAAACGAACACTTGGACATCTTAACAAATAATTTATGCTTGCGGAGCAATTGCAAGAGTAGATCTACATGCTGAAGATGTGCGGCCCAAGTGCAACTATAGATGAGGATGTCATCGAAGAAGACAAGGACAAATTTCCTGAGATATGGTTTGAGAAGGTGGTTCATAAGGCTCTGAAAAGTAGATGGGGCATTACAAAGACCGAATGGCATGACCAGGAACTCATAATGGCCTTCATGAGTTCGGAAAGCAGTCTTTGGAATGTCGACTTCCTTCATGCGAATTTGGTGGTAGCCTGAGCGCAGATCCAACTTAGTGAAGAATTGAGCCCCATTGAGTTCATCCAGCAAATCATCAACCACCGGGATGGGAAATTTATCTTTGACTGTCAACTTATTGAGGGCCCTGAATTCTGGACACATCCGCCACTCCCCATCTTTCTTGAGCACCATGACCACCGGTGATGAATAAGGACTAATGCTGGGACGAATGACACATGCTTCCAAAAGTTCCTTGATTATTTTTTCTATTTCATTCTTTTGGGTGAATGGATATCTGTATGGGCGCACATTTGGGGGTTGGGCCCCTGGAACCAAGGTGATGCTATGATCATGTTCCCCTCTCGAGGGTGGAAGCTCATGAGGCTTGTCAAAAACTGGTAGATGGTTATTTAACATCTGTTGCATCTCAGGATGAATCGGCAGAGACTTGGTTGCGACTGCCTGGATAGCATTATATTGATCTATAACTCCATGATGGCCCTCTTTTAGCAATTTTTCCATCCTATGTGAGCTGATGATAGAGGGAGCTCCCGCCTGGAGTCCACAGAGGGTATGTGTGGAGTTGTTCTGCTTAAAACTCATATATAACTCTTGGAAATCCATTGTGATTGGCCCAAGAGTGTGGAGCCATTCAACGCCGAGGATAATGTCGCACCCTCCCATGTGTATGGAAAACATGTGGGTCTTCAACTGATAATCCGCCATTTGAAGTTTGACATTTTCACAGCGGCCTTCACATTTCATTGTGCCCCCATCCGCAATTTGGACTTGGAAGTTAGAAACTGTGCTTCCGCGACTTTGTGATGGATGAAATTATGTCTACTTCCACTATCAATCAAGACTACTATTGGGCGATGTTTAATAAAACCTCTGATTTTGAGAGTTTGCGGTGAAGAAATCCCTGCTAAAGCATGCAGCGAAATAACTAGTTCGTCAAGGACATTTTCCTTTTGGTTGTCCTCTTCTACCGCCTCATGTTCCTCAAGTGGTGGATCTTCCTTCTATGAGCTGTAGTCAGTGGCATCAATTTGAAAAAATTTCGGCTCCTTGCATTTATGACCTGGGGAGTATTTTTCATCACAGTAGTAACATAATCCTTGTTTTCTTCTTTCGGCCATTTCTGCAGGTGACACCTTTTGGACCTTAAGTGTTTGAGTCATGTTGTGAGCCTGTGGGGGGTGACCCTTAGTAGAGAAATTTGGGTGACTGTACTGGGCTGCTAACACACGTTCTACGTTACGAGCTACCTTGCAAGCCTCCGTCCATGTGGGAGGGTGGTGCATTAGGACGTGGGCTTTTATGGCTTCTTTAAGACCGCTGATAAAACATTCTGTGTAGAACACATCTGAGAGACCCCTAGTGCGGAAGGCTAAGGCTTCAAAGGCTATAGTATATTCATCCACTGTGCCAGTCTGTCGGAGCTTAGTAAGACAACCCAAAAAAAGAAGATTCCTGGTCAAAG
Organism: Pinus tabuliformis; assembly: GCA_031772625.1. NCBI lineage: Eukaryota > Viridiplantae > Streptophyta > Pinopsida > Pinales > Pinaceae > Pinus > Pinus tabuliformis. Next base: position 368,480,280 of record CM062810.1, on the reverse strand, counting down.
CGGTCTGTAATAGCTTTTTTGAAGTTGGTCCAAGCCAGAAAAGGTCCATTGCAATGTTGATGCCATTGCCACCTTTCATTGTCGAAGTACATGCTCCCCACCATAAGTTGAGTCTCATTATCTAAGATGTTATTCAGATTGAAATATTGCTCCATTTGTGCTATCCATGTTTCTGGGTGAGAACCGTCAAATTTATGCAGGTCCAACTTGGGAGGTCGCTGACGGGATTGTTGGTGGGTGCCCCAGACGTGAGGAGAGTGGATAGACTCACCCTCACTATGTCCATTGCCATTATATGCCTCCTCGTGGGCTTCCTCCTTGCCCTTCGAGATTAGGGTAGATAGTCTGTCAAGTTGACTTTGGATGGATTGCAAGGTTAGTTCAAGTTTGTCAATCCTCTCATTGGCCATAGATTGAGGTCTAGTTTCTACCATGCACCGATTAGATGTTCTTGAGATTTGGGACCGCCCAAAAAAAAATTTGAGTAAGAATTGAATGGTACCACCGTGCTCAGCTCGTCGTCCTAATTCTGATGGGATAGATCACCAATAAGTGCCCCAGGAGATCTTAGACTTTTTTTTTTCCTCTGAAAACTCCTAACGGAGTTTTACTCCTTCCTTATGAATACTGCAGTCACCAAATCCTCAAAATGTCAATGCTGCCAAAAGTCCTGCGAAAATTATGCCCCGGTATAGGAACCCCACACAACTACTTAGATCTGGTGGATCTGAGAGATCGGAATGGCGGATCGGATAGCTCTGGGCGGCCGAACACACTGTTGTTGTGGATCTGATGGATCTAATAGATCAGAATGGCTGGTCTGCTAACTCGGAACTGCGGGACTGATGTTTGCTACTACTACACCCCTTTGCATGAGCGGATCTGGTAGAGATGATGCATGATCCCAAGATAGAAAAGGGAACTATGGTCTCGAGGAGTGTCAAGTGCTATAGATCGCAATATACATAAGGGTCTGACAGTAGTACTCGGCCAAATGTTTCAGGGCTCTAACTAAGGAGGATCAACCATACCCTTAGCCGTACAACCCGACTACCCTATCGTACGGGCGAGTAATATCTCTGAGTGCTATTCTCGGTGTACTGTGGCAGCAAGATGGCCAACGATTTATCTATGGCGAGGTTGCGGAGGAGCTAAGGGGATTCCGATATACCCAGAAGGTACTTGGAAGACAATCCGTACACGGTTCTATCTAATGCGCTACTACTCGAAGGGGGTACCCACATGGGTTACAAGGGAGTCCAACAAGCGTAACCACCTCTTGTATTTCCTGCATGCATGCCTCCCCAAATCCACAGGTTTATGCGCTCAATGACAGATCCAGTGGTTTAAAGACATCGAAACACGTCTCTAGCCAAAAAAAAAATTGTTAAGAAATGGAGATCCCACCGGCCCTGGAAAGTGCTCTGATACCACTTGTTATGCTCTTAACCTGCAAAAAGATACCCAAATACAAAATATGCGAAGAAAGATACCCAGAACATAGAATAGTGAGAGACAACAACAAATATTTTATTATTCAGAAAGCAATGTTCACGGGCCTCTTCGAGGGGGCAACCTCCAATAGAGCAGAGCTCAATTCAAAAATAAGACACGATGCTCCTCGCAGGGAGTCTCTATCCTTTATATATGACTCATACATGCAATACCATGGGTTTTATTAATACCATCTATCTAATACTACGGTCCATTTGCAACTAACTGTGGTCTCGTCATTAATTGCGGGTTAACCACTTACAATTATTAATATGGGCTTTATTAACTCTTGACTATGACTCGATCCCATTACATAAATAAGGGGGTTAGGGTGGGACCCTAACAAAGAGGAAGTTATTGCTTCCATCTCTTAGAGTCAAATCTAAGAAGCCTGTGCATCAGAATGAGAGCTCTAGTGAGAACCTAAAGTTGTCAGATTCTTAGGTTTTTGAAGTCTATATGTTCTCAGAAGAATTCAATTTCTAAGATAGAGTCTGTGAAAATCCAGGAAGCTTTCAGATATCTTCTTGCTTGACAAGTCGCAACATCTGATAAATGCCTAAATAATCTATTTCTGGAAAGGAGCTTAAAAAATTCTCTCTGAATTTGTAAAGAAACTTTTGCATAAATATATGAGTATCCATTTTCTGAACATGATACATTCCGCTTAAGTACATTTTTTTTTTCATGTGTTAAATTTGTCTATTGAGGTAGTATCTGTGAGACAAGAGGTTTTCCGAGGTTTGAGGAACACTAGTCCATTAAAGGGAGGAGGCCGTGTGAAGGACACTAGAGTGTGAAAGTCCAAAAGTTCGTGTATGGGTTCATGTATTAATTACAGAGAAGAGACTCAACAAGAGCAAGGTTTGTATAAAAGTTCATGTACATGATTTAAAACGAATCAACACAATTTTTCCAATATAATTTTTATCGAAAGAAATTTGATAATGTTTTCCAAAAAAAATCACGTAATTTTTCCCAAAATAATCCTCATAATTTTTTCCAAAAAAATCCTCATATTCAAAATAAATATTATTTATTGAAATTACAGAATCTATTAAAGTACTTTAAATTTAAAGAAACTGCAATTTTAGAATGCAGATTTTCAATTTTTTTATTTTTTTTTAATTTATCATCTCAGGCTACAATTTTATGCCGACCAAATTTCAATAATAATTAATTTTTTTTTTTTTTTAAATATTCGATTTCCATAATCCAACCGACAGAAACATGGAACCACACGTCTTCTATGGTTGTTGGATACGGCTGCTTGAATTAAATGCAAACATGGGACGGGTCCTTTACACTGCCCGACGGTTTCTCGGTAGATAAGATAAGATAAGATAATTTTTTTAATGTCCAACGAATGACCACAAAGTAGGTCAATGGGAGGAACTTTTCTAAATAATTCACGAAAATGTTCGCCCTTTTTGTTGTCTGAAAATGTTAATGAAGTCGGTGGATTTTATTTATTTATTTATGTGTGTAAATATATATATATATATATATATATATATATATATATATATATATATATATATATATATATATATATATATATATTGATTCTTTTATAGAACACTCTAATTGTTAAGTTTTCCTCATTTGTATTTTTTCACAATTTTTTATTGGATTAAAGTAAGAACAAGTTATTTAAGAGTGTATTTTTTTATAATGTAGTTTTTACAGTGATATAAAAAAAAAGAATGTGATTTTTTATTGTTTACAACTCAAATTTATCGTTACTCAAATTTTACAAATTAAACAACTTAAACTCAATTTTAAAAGTATCGTGAAAATGATCATTTCCTCATGTTAGACTACTCCTATATATATATATATATATATATATATATATATATATATATATATATATATATATATATATATATATATATATATATATATAATTCAGATTTAAAGCTTGTATACATAATAATAATAATAATAATAAAATTTGAATAGTATAATTTTGGACAAATGTTTTTGGGAAACATCACATCATTAATCACATTGGTTGGTTCGAAATGTCAGACCAAATCCTAATGATGTGATTATTTCCAAACACATTTATCTACAACATGAATCACAAAAGCCTCAGATCTAACAATATAATTTTAGTTAAAAATTATTTATTATTAAATTATTTAAAATATTATAATTTCTTTAATAATGTGTTCTTTATATTTCCTGATGGCATGTTAAGGAAATTTATGAGATTTCCTTGGGGTTGTGCCCACCACCCTAGGACGTGATGGTCATTTATGTTGAGGGATCGTAGCTAGCCCCAAGCATGCATGCACATGTAGGCATGTATGTTGTCTCTATATGGCCCCAAATGTTTTAAATTTTCCCATGTGATGGAGTTTAGGGCATTTGGTCGAGGATTGAACAGAGGCGAGGATAAGTCTTCAATCTTCGTGTTCTTGTCGACTCTTCTAGTTTGCGGTGAATGGTTCCTCCTTCCCTGGTTTGAGTCTATTGGTGCGACAGTGAAGGCAAGGCTTTTGGCTTTCATGCTGAGTAGGTGGCTGTGGAGGATTAATCCTGGGTTCGGGGTCCTTGGCACATAAGTGATGCTCTTGGCACATGACCTAAAGGGGGATTCTCTTTCAACGCCTTGCATAGTGCTTAAGGTTGTCTACCCCCTTTGCTTCTTTAACTGTATTTTCTTTAATGTTGAGGTCAGGTCTATGTATTTATGAATTTTACCTTTGTGTTCGAGGACTAGATATTGTCATTTTGTGAAGTCTTGGATGGTCTTATAGCTAGTTAGAAGTTTATGGGAGGAATTTTCCTTTGAATTTGAATGTTTGGCTTTGTCTTAAATTTCCTTTTGCGTTATCCTGAAAATTTGAAAGTTTGGGCCTGTGTGTTGACCTAGTATTGGCTCTTATGGTGTTTATGGGTTCATTGTAACTTGGGTTTGTTGGGTTTCATGTGTTATTGCTTTTGGTTAATGGTATTGCGGTGGGGGGTTGTTTCTAGGGTTTCAATATCCATGATGTAGACTCCATGGCATCCCCCTCGGTTTGAGGTTCGTGTCATCAGTGTTAGTGATGATATCATGGGTTATGACTCTAGCCCTGGTGTTACATGTCATTTTGTCACATCAGCCCAAAAGGCCTACAAACCAGATCAATCAACATCCATGAACACTTTTTCATAATCCTTTTGCAAAGTCCTAAGCATCATTTCTCTATAAAGTTTGAGTTTCTGGGTTTATCTTCTCAAAACCCATATTTTTAGGCTTAACACACCCTGTATTCTTGTCTGCATTGTTGGGTGCAAGTTGTACACTTGAGCATCAACGTTTCGACACATTTTGCTCCATTCTGTAGGTGTGCTAATTCTAAAAATTTGGAAAAATTAAAAAGTAATTCCAAACCTTCTTCTTCTTCCTTAAACTTCTAAGATGAATTCAACTATTTACCATCTTAAGGTGGATTCAACTATTTACCATAGATAGATATCTTGAATTTGAATGGCCACTTATGTTGTGTGTTTGTCACCAAAGTGGCCCTCCCCTTCCTACATATCCACTAATTTTGTTTTTTCTTTGTAAACAAATCCACTAAGGTCGTGGAACCCAAGGCTTATGGTTAAACCAAACATAGTGCTACAACTCTATTCACATCTTGCAATTGTAGCCTAGAAAAAGCGCCCCCTTGTGACACTCTGTCATACCTTGCAATAGAAGCCTTTGGCCACTATTGTTCCGCCTTATAACACTCCACAAAATCCTTAAATATGGATATAAATCTAAATTCATCAATAAAACATTACCATTATGTTTAAAGAACGACGGAGAAACTATGCAAATTCACACTGCAAATCCATTTTGAATCTTGGCCACCACTCTGAAGCTCTGGACAAAACCCCAGAAAGGTCATTGGATGCATCCAGTAAGATTTTATGGAAATAATTTGCTACATTTGGTGTCATGATAGGGACCAAATCATCTATAGAAAGTGATTTAGAAGTGACAGGACATGTGCCATACTCCACATTGTGCTTTTCAACCAGCATTTGCTCAAATAGAAACCCTAAATTCTTGGAAACTATGGACTCCTCCAACATCACACCAAAATTTGCACAAAACATGGATGTTGCAATTTTCGTTCCTCCCATTTTTCCAAACGGTTCTACCAACATTGGAAATTCCATATGTTTCTCTCTATTATTTTTTCTCCACTAAGTTAGCAACTCCGATGGATCCTCATCATGGGACACGGAAAGTATCCGCTTCATATAGACTTGCATCACTGCAGGTTCTTCTAGAGTTATCTTCTTCTCTACCACTTCCCATTTCTGGCTGCCAACCACAGTCCAGCTCGGATTAGACAAATCCATCTGATACGCTTGAAACTTCAATTCACTAATGACCACTGTAGCAAACCATGGTGAGGCTTCTCTTCAGACTAGTTCAACCCCTTAGATCACATGCTCTCTACCATTCCCAATCAGATCTGTAGTAGAATCTCCACCAGCCAACCGATTCGGGATTCTGTCAAACTTGATTTCCAATCTTTTATGCTCCACTGAGTGCAGCGCCACACACATACTTCCATTGTGAGCCGCTTGATCTCTATCACCTCTTGTCTTTTACAAGAGTCCATCTGCTCTCTCAGAGGACTTAGACTTCATCTCCAACATCCCTAACATTCATGACTGATCTGCATATCTTCTTACATGCTAGTAACGACAGCCCTCCAAAACCTCACTGATCCAGATGTCCTTTTTTTTCTTTTTCTAATTGCATTTGAATGTGGTGGAATAAAAAATAACAAAGTTAAATATATTTAGTTATGCATGTATGTCGAGTAACCCTCTCCAACAGGACCACATTCATATCTTGTGAGATCTAGTGTTGATCACACTTCTGCTATGTGACTCAGGTTTTTAAAACTGCGTCAAATTTGTTTCACCCTCAAGTCCATGCCCCAGTTCAAAGTGAAGTCAACTTTGTTACTTATAAACCCAACCATATCCCATTCATCCATGTAAGGACCTGCGGTCCGAGTTACCACCACTGTGTGAAGTGCAACGAGCTGAGGCTAAGGTGTGTGAGAAAACACATGGAAAGTGCGCATGGGAGTCTTGGTGACGACAAGTTTATACTGTGGGGATGAGTTGGACATCACCCATAGGCCGGCCTCATATGAATTACAATTCAGGCGAAGGTTGGTTAGCGGTCCCGTGCAAAGGGTGGGCCGACCAAGCAAAGGAAAAGAATTGGAAAAGATGAGGGCGTCGACTGAACGAGTTGGACGATTCGGCTGACAACTCGACTCGCCCAACCGCCCATATATATCGAGGGTGTATTTGGAAGCAATGTCATAAACGAAAATCGTTCGAACATGAACATTCAAGCATAAGATGAGCTCAGTCATCGAAGGAGAAGTGCGAAGTGGAAAGGAGGCCACAGCAAGGCATAGGTGAATGCGCCCACTCTACGGGCAGCTCTACGTGGGATAGGCATGCAGACTTGGTGACGGGTGAAGGCGTGGGTTGTGGGTCGTACAAAGGCACCTGCCTACCGTTTGGAGGTACACGCGGGTCATGGATTGCATGAAGGCGCCACCTGTCATGCAAAGGTAAACATGGGTGTGTGTGTGTGAAGGCGCTTGCCAGTTCGGTTGATGTCTCAGGTGACGGTGCGTGAGAGTGCTCGCCCGCTGGTTAGAAGCTCGGGTGGAGGGTGCGTGTCAAGCACTTGCCCGATGGTTGCAAGTGCGGGTGGAGGATGCACGAAGGCGCCCGCTCGCCAAAGTGTACACAAGCTCGGTTGTGAAGTTCGATTGGCGGTCTGTGTGAGGGCGCGCCCGCCCAACTTGGGTAAGGTGACTCGGGTGTTGCACGGTGAACTCGGTTGGCTGCATGAAGGTGCTGCCAAGTGGAAATTTGGCTAAGTATGAAACTTGGGGTTTCCCAAGTATACTTGTAAGATTTGTAATGTTTAATAATATATTGAATTCGGGCAGACTCATTGTTCAGGGAGTTACCCCTCCCTTTATACTATTGTAATCGTCTTGTTTATTTATAATTGTTGTGGATAATGAATGTGTATGGGTGTTAATTGGTATAAAGGATAATAATAATACTTGGTGAAGAAAAATAAAACTAAGTATCAAATGTTAAGGCGTAGTCCATGAACATAAGTATTGGTGAAAAGTAAGTGTTTGGTGGTGCCGCACCTCGCTATAAGCGGTTGGAAGACTACCACAGGTGTAGGGGTGTGACAGTTGGTATTAGAGAAGCTGATTCAAGCATTGAAGGTTGAAGCTTCTACACAACTACACTGAAGTGCAGTTGGTATTAGAGTAGGTTCATAGTGGGTGAAGCTGGTGTATAGTGAAGAGCTGATACACACCTTGACAGTTGGTATCAGAGTAGGTTCATAGTGGGTGAAGTCGGTGTATAGTGAAGAGCTGATACACACCTTGATAGGTGGTATTGAAGTAGGTTCAGGGTGTTGAAGCTGCTGGTTCGTGACAAAGTGGCAGTGGAAACAAGTACTTGCAGGTGAAGGAAGTTGGTTTCACACAAGTGAAACAAGAACTGGTTCAGTTTGTAGGGAAGCTAGTGAAGCTAGTGAAGCTGGTAGATGGTCTATACTAGATCACAAAGAATGAAAGAGGAAGCAGAGATGGCATGTGAAACTCATGTTGTATCGGGTGAATCTAGCCACAATGTGACCGAGTCCTTTATCAAAAGGATACTGGAGAGAATGGAGACATTGGAATCTTACTGGACTACAAAGATGACTCTGGTCACGAAGGAACTAGAGGCTAATGTGTAGATGAGGGAAGAACTTGATGAACTCCGGACTCGGCATGAGTACACTGATCTTAAGTGTACACAACTTGAAGATAAGTCAAGAAGATTGGAGAAGCGAGGGATCGAGGTTTGGTAGAGATCTTGAACTTGAAAAAATCTCTTGATGATGCAAGTGATGAGATCGCGGTGTTGAAGAAGGCCATGAGACATAACTCAGGTGGAGGAGTGTCTCATGTGAAAGTCAAGGAACCGGAATCTTATGATGGTACAAGAAGCGTGAAGACTCTTAGTAACTTTCTCTGGGATATGGAGTAATACTTGGAATGCTTGGGTTTATCCGATGATGAGACAAGGGTGAAATTGGCTACTCAATTCTTGATGAAAGATGCTAATATGTGGTGGAGAAGGAGAATGGATCTGATTTCCAATGGTAGTGCTGATGACATTACTTCTTGGGATGATATGAAGGAAGCTTTGCAAGCTCATTTCAGTCCTCAGGATGAAACATGGGAAGCAAGGATGAAGATTAAATTTATTAAGCAGACAAGGAACCTATAGATATATCAGCGGGAGTTTGTAAGTGTAGTTTTGGAACTTCCTGACATGGCGGAGAGGGACATGGTGTTCAACTTCATCATTGGATTGAAACCTTGGGCACGCAATGAAGTGAAGAGGCGGAAGATAAAGACACTTGAAGAAGCTTTTGCTGCTGTGGATCGATTGGTGGAGCATTATGATGAAGCTTCTGATGAAAATAAGAAGTTCGATAAGCCAAAAGAGAAGAAAAAAGATGATGCTTCGAAATCAGATGAGAAGACGAAGTTGAAGAAACCATTGAAGTGTTGGATTTGTGCTGAACCACATATTGTGAAGAATTTCCCTTCTAGACTGAAAGTGGCTACTATTGCACAATCTAATGTGAAGAAAGAAGAACCTTCAGTGGGGATGATGCAGATTCTTGGAGCTGTTGCTGCTACAGAAGTGGTCTCTCAGAGAGATCCTAAAAGGAACAGCTTGGAGTATGTTCGGATGAAGATTGGAGGTGTGGAGGTACTCACTATTGTAGATAGTGGAGATACTCATAACTTCATGAGTGAGGATGTTGCGAGAAGGATTGGGCTGAAATTTGCACCAGTCAAGGCACAAATGAAGATGGTGAATTCTCCTCCTGATTCTATACTTGGTGTGGCTGAAAGGGTGGACACTACACTAGGTGAGTGGACAAGGAAAGTTGACTTCACTATAGTGCGAATTAACGACTATGAGGTTATGCTAGGGATGGAATTGTTGAAACAATATGATGCTATGATTGTTCCACATTTGAAGAAGTTGTACATTTACGATGGAAGGGAAGATGTACCCATTGGTGTTCCAACCATTGGTGTGACAAAGCCTGATTGTAAACTAGCAGTGATGCAGATGGAGGATGAGAAGCGATTGGATGATGTATTTAAGCAATTGTCTACTGCTGAGGCAAAGCTTACCGAGCAGTCATTGGTTATCAGGATATTATCTAATAGTATCTTAGATTTGTCAAGAAGGCTAGAAGAGGTTGAGGATGATGATGATGAGGATGTTTATGTGAGACCGAATGTCCATGAGGAGGATCGGTTGGCGTATCTGCAGAGGATGGAGATAGAGGATCCTGACAGATGGATTGAGCTTATTGATGAGGGTGAGCCTTCAGGCTCTACTCCCTCTACATCTTCTTAGATGACATAGAAGATGGGCTCATTGTTAGCTGCTCATGACAGCGAGTCCTTAAAACAGGTTGAGCAGGTATGAAAGATGGTGCAGGAATGGTTTGACATTAGCATCATGACATGTTGCAAATGGGATGGAGTTTCCATGGACCTGAGCATGGAAGAGATTCTTGGTGAGTCAAGGATGTGGCAGAGTCTGAGAATGACTGGTGTAGACATAAGGATGTGCATTCTTATGGTTTGAGCATGACAGTTGGACTAATCACCCGACTAGTTCGAATCATGAGGTCTGGAAGAGTGTAGAGAGATGTTGGCATTATGTTGGAGTATCTAATGACAGTTCATAGGATGGGACGACACATGTTGGAGACAGTTGTTTTACATATGTTGCAGGGTTGTTTGCAGTGTATGGACTGGTTGATATCATGGACTGAGGATGAGACAGATGAGATGATGATCTTGGTGGCAGGATGGTTACCGAGATGACTTATTGTCAAGGATGACAATGACTTTAGGTGGAGGAGGATGTAAGGACCTGCGATCCAAGTTACCACCACCGTGCGAACTGCGATGAGATGAGGCTAAGGCATGTGAGAAAACACATGGAAAGTGTGCATGGCAGTCTTAGCAACAACAAGTTTATACGGTGGGGACGAGTTGGACATCACCCATGGGCCAACCTCATATGAATTGCAATTCGGGCAAAGGTTGGTTTGCGGTCCCGTGCGAAGGGCGGGCTGACCAAGCAAAGGCGAAGAATTAGTGAAGATGAGGGTGTCGGCTAAATGAGTTGGACGAGTCGGCTGGCAGCTCGACTCACCCAACCACCCGTATTATGGAGGGCGTATTTGGAAGCAAAGGCATCAACGAAAATCGTTCGAACTTGAACATTCAAGTGTAGGATGAGCTCGATCATCGAAGGAGAAGTGCGAAGTGGAAAGGAGGTCGCAGCAAGGCGCAAGTGAATGCGCCCACTCTATGGGCAACTCTACACGGGATAGGAACGCAGACTTGGTCACGGGTGAAGGTGTGGGTCGTGGGTAGCACGAAGGTGCCCGCCCACTGTTCGGAGGTACACGTGGGTCGTGGGTCACACGAAGGCGCCCGCTCGTCATGCAGAGGTAAACGCGGGTGTGTGTGTGAAGGTGCCCATCGGTTTGGTTGAATTCTCGGGTGACGGTGCATGATAGCACCCACCCGCTGGTTAGAAGCTCGGGTGGAGGGTGCATGTGAGGTGCCCGCCCGAAAGTTGCAAGTGCGGGTGGAGGGTGCACGAAGGTGCCCGTTCGTGAGGTGTAGATGAGCTTGATTGTGAAGTTTGGTTCGCAGTTCGTGTGAGGGCGCGCCTGCCCAACTTGGGAAATGTGACTCGGGTGTTGTACGATGAACTCGATTGGTTGCATGAAGGTGCTACCGAGTGGAAATTTAGCTAAGTATGAAACTTGGGGTTTCCCAAGTATACTTGTAAGATTTGTAAAGTTGAATAATATATTGAATTTAGGAAGACTCATTATTCAGGGAGTTGCCCCTCCCTTTATATTGTTGCAATTGTCTTGTTTATTTATAATTTTTGTGGATAATGAATGTGTATGGGTGTTCATTGGTATAAAGGATAATAATAATACTTGGTGAAGAAAAATAAAACTAAGTATCGAATGTTAAGGTGTAGTCCATGAACATAAGTATTGGTGAAAAGAAAGTGTTCGGTGGTGCTGCACCTTGCTATAAGTGGTTGGAAGACTACCGCAGGTGTAGGGGCGTGACAATCCAGATGATAGCAATTTCATCAAATCACGAGCATCCCAATATCTTCTCCTTTTATAAGACAAATGATGTGTCAAAGTTCACAGCGAAAAAACACATTCAGACATTGAAATTCTATGCTTCAAAATTCACATTTTAGTAAATCATATCACCATTTCTTCTCTTCTTGTATTTATTTATTTTTAAACAAGGTTTCTCAAAATTATGGCTTATCAAAAAAAATATTTTAATCATTTTTATAGTTATTTCTTTGGATTTATCAAAACAAATATTTTAATCATTTTTATAGCTATTTCTATAAATTTGTTGTAAAATTTTAGTTCTTAATTTTTTTCATCGTTTTCCTTTTTTCTTTTCTTTTCAAAATTAGAATTTTATATTATTATAATTTCCATCATATTTATTATTAAATATTATAAGTAAGAATTATTTCCTTAGGTTCCCTTTTTAATGAACACTTTTCATTAAACCACTCTCTTTTCTATTTTCTAGATTACTTTGCTTTGTTATTTTCAGTCTTTATTTACGATGTTCTATGGCTATCGGTCTTTTTCCTTTTTTATCCTTGATTTTCTCTGCTTTTCATCTTGTACTACAAATATAAACATAAATTGAATTCCATATAAAAAAATCACTATCCATCATAATACTTTGGGTCTCCAACCATTATATCCAGTGGTTCTCTAAAAAAACATTTTATCATACATATTGTTGGACACCTAATCCTCTGAGGGTTGGTGTGGAAACTGAATAGTCTAAGGAAGTCTAAGAGACCTTGGAATACGAAACCAATGGTCATATGAATGTACTACAAATTAATAATAGATAGACTCTCATGCTTATCTTAATATTCTGTTGCTACCATGTATGTGTTTAACATGGTATCAGAGCGGGCATACTCCTGCCCTGCTCCAATTTGAGCCACTTGTGTTGTGGCCTCTTTGTGCATGTCAGTTCTGCATTCCTACGGATAGAACTCCCATTATTATGTGCATGCCTATTTCATGCTTCACATTGTCCGACTGACCTCTCTTAGCTAGATTTGTGTTGGGTTCTCTATCCACTACCTCAAATAGCAAAAACGCACCCACCTGGACTCTGCACCTGAACGCTCTGTGTTTGATAGAAAATCGAACGACCTTTAAAGTCTGTGTTGCATGGAAGATTGAGATGACCGTGGTGAGTGCCATGAGTGAAGTAAGTATGTATTGCAGCCATACATATTCGATACATATTCTGCATTGAATGGTATTCTGTGTTGAATGGTAATGTGTTGACTGCGTTTTGGATGAACATTGTGTTGCTTGACATGGAGTGATTGTCATGCGGTATTATTGTGTTCATAATACTGCATTACCATGACTGTTTCTTGGTTAACGCCTCTCCTTCTGTGTTAATACTCCTGACTCCGCACCATAATACCTCCTCTGTGTCAGTGAAATTATCAGTGAAATTGTGTTGGCATGTACACCACAACTGTACACAGTGACTATGGTTGCCTTGAATCATATTAGTATATACATTGTCTAGTTGCCCTTGCTACCACATTAGAGGATCTATGGACTGCGACTTTCTCGTCCACAGGTGACTTCCCAAGAAGCTGGAAGCCAAGATCGAAACCCTTAAGTGGGCCAAAAAGTTGAACAGGCAGAATTGATACTTTGCTAGAGGCTGGAAATCCTTCCAACTTGAGGTCCAGCGAATCAAGCGACAATACACAGTGACCATTGGATCAGTCGAATCAATGGACAAGGTTAATGGAATATGAGCGACGGAGATCTTATCATAGGAGATTAAGTTAAGAAATGGATGGATCACATCAAGGCATGTGTCAACAAAAGGGTGGAAAACATGCAGAATAATGGAGCAATCTTCATAGGCAGTAAGCAATATCTCGCACGCCCTAAAAGCTATAAATGGTATTTTGTGAATTCACGTAATTAACCTGAGGGGTTGACATGTAGCACGAGAAAACCACTTTTCTCGCGCGCTCTTGACTTGTTATGTGTTATGAAACCAACTCAAGAAAAGATAGATCATCGCCTTAGAATTCAGCCTCTTCGAGGGGGCAACCTCCTTTACATTACATAAATGAACAATTCTTGGATGATACAAATGAAAAGACCTCCTTTCTATATATAGGAGTCTAAGGGGTCATAACATAATGAGAGCCGACATAACAATAATAATGTAAGGGCACAATAATAACAATAGTGGGCTTCTATGGGGCACAATAGGAACAATATGGGCACTACATGGGTACGTCAATATAATAAGTGGGTTATACTAATAACAATAAGGGGTTACATTAGTAGTATAGGGGCCTAACATGCCCCTCTCCTTCAAAAAGCGTTGTCCTCAACGTTTGAGTAGTTCTTGATGCTTCTGTATAAAATTCTTGTCCTCCCATGTGGAATATTCAGCGGGTAAGTTCTTCCACTTGATGAGATACTCTAAAATTGATCGATTTCGTAGCTGTCGGGTTCTTGTTTCTGTGACTGCTCCAGGTTCCAATATGATTTTTCCTTCCTCTTTAATTTCTGGCAAAATTGTTTGAATTGGGATCTTTTGCAACTTTTGAATAAGTGGCCATACTTCTTCGTCCTTCTTCCATTCATCCCTTGCTTCGTTTATCCAATCTAGTTGGATAATATAAATAGCACAAAACAATGCTTCCACATCCTCATCCTTGAAGAGTCTTCCCCTTCGGTAAGGTCGCCATTTTTTAAGTGCCTGTTGTTTCGTTTGATTTTGCACCGAAGTGGCATTATCCTTTAAAAGTTGGAGAACTTGTTGTTGATGCTCAATGTGATCTTTCACTGCTTGAACCTTTTTCTTCTTGATATGTCCTTCTATCTCTAGAGTTTGAGGAGTGGTAGTTTCTTTCGATCCTTTACAAGATATGGTCGGATTTATTTCTTGATGCTCGATGTGATCTTTCACTTCTTGAACATTTTTCTTCTTTATATGTCCTTCTATCTTGATAGTTTGAGGAGTGGTAATTTCGAACAATGAATTACAAGATATGGTTGGATTCATTTCTTCTTTCTCGATGTGATCTTTCACTTCTTGCACCTTTTTCTTCTTGATATGTCCTTCTATCTTGAGAGTTTGAGGAGTGGTAATTCTTGCCAATGTTTTACAAGATATGGTCTGATTCATTTCTTCTTTCTCTAGGGTGGGGTCCTGGCGTATATCTTCTTCTTTTGTTGTTTCTTGATCCTTTTCTTCCTCCTCTTCATATTCTATGTAAAATAATTTCTTCTCAGCACACTTATGACCTTTAGTGCATTTGCTATCAAAATTGTAACAAAGCCCTTTTTCTCTTTTTTCTTCCAATTGTTGTGGTGTAACCCTTGTAGGTTGTGGAAGGCTAGGAGAAACAACACTTCCATATTTATAGTTGTGAGGGGTACACTTCCTGATTTCCATAATTTTGCTTTCCACTATGTCACAAAGCCCTTTTACTCTTTCCAATTGTTGTGGTGTTGCTCTAAAGAAGGTGTTTCTCTTTGTATCCTCATAATGTGCTATCATTTCCTCTGTGAAAATTGACCACGTAACAAGTTTTTTACGAGAACAAAGCCCTTTGTACCATACAAATTGATCTGGTTCTAAATATGAAGATGCAATACATACCTTTTGTAATAGTTGTACACCATGTATATAAAAATATTGCTCCATCTGAAGTATCCAATTTACCGGATCCTTGCCATCAAACTTCCTCATCTTGTTTTTTCTTGATTTTAGGAGCTCTACCTTGAAACGACTATAACTCTGTACTTTCAGATCTTTAAGTTCTGAAATTGTGACCTATAGTAGCCCTCTGTGTCCTCTTTCCAATGCCACCAGTCTGATCCAAATTGGATTCTCCAAGAAAGAGTTATGCACAATCTCCCAAGATGACCTGATTATAGACCTTTCCAGAAGAGCGAAGTTGTATGAAGTGCCACGTGTATAATTTTCGATATTTGGTTCTGAAAAAGATATACAAGAAACTAAAGTCCGTTATCTTTCTGTACCTTCTTACAAAATTTCAATCCGATCCCCAGAGAGAAAGTTATGACGATGTTCCCCAGGTCACCTGTTTTGAATGTAATTCAAGAGTCTGTAAAAAGACCAACTTCCTCAGATCATATCTCCGGAAATATCATGTGAAAAGTTCTGAAATTCAGACACTAGTTTCAGCGTGATTTCTTCTCAAATGCATTTTTTTTGCGACTTCTGAAATGTCACAGAAAAAAAGTTATAGCGACAATTCCACGATAACCTGTTTGGAGCAGCGAAACCCTAGAATCCAAAGCTCTGATACCAAATGTTATGAAACCAGCTCAAGAAAAGATAGAAAAGATAGATCAACGCCTTAGAATTCAGCCTCTTCGAGGGGGCAACCTCCTTTACATTACATAAATGAACAATTCTTGGATGATACAAATGAAAAGACCTCCTTTCTATATATAGGAGTCTAAGGGGTCATAACATAATGAGAGCCGACATAACAATAATAATGTAAGGGCACAATAATAACAATAGTGGGCTTCTATGGGGCACAATAGGAAAAATATGGGCACTACATGGGTACATCAATATAATAAGTGGGTTATACTAATAACAATAAGGGGTTACACTAGTAGTATAGGGGCCTAACATTATGCATTGTGCAAGATTTCACACGAGATTACGTGATAACCGTTGGATAAAGCGGGATTGATTGGCAGTGGAGATCAGCCAAGCTAGTTGGCAAGCGAGTGATGCGATAGTCATTCGATTAGACATGTTAGATTTGACAGTGATCATGTCGAAAGATGCATGTGAGTTAATTTAAATTTCAGACGCGATAAGGTTATGAACTGGGGTTTTGATTCCTTTCGATTCTGTGGAAAATTTGAAGGTTTGCCATATACCGAGTAAATTAAATAGTTCTGTCATTTTAGCAGAATAACTAAAATTGAAGGTTGAGGCTAGTTGGCGCAAGTTATTGCGCGATAACCATGGGATTGAGGAATTAGATTGATGGCGAAGATTTAATGCGCCAAGGAGAGCATCGATATATGTGCAAAAGTTTGTGGAATGGAATAAAGGTAAGGTTTAAGTCTGGGCTTCCATGGAGTTTATTTGGCTAAGAACGATTTGGGTCCTCGAACAAAGCTGGACTCAACTGAACATTCTGTGGACCCCTTCACTAATGTACAAAAGTCTATTTCATTCAACCATACATTACACGGTAGAAAAATAGTTTCTGGTCTCTCTGAAAACTGTTAGAAAGAACATCAATGAGAAGGATAAGATTGTCGAAAATTTCAAATACCTCTGCTATGTTAGTGACAATCACAGATCCTTCATAAGTTTTTGGGTACAACCTCCTGAAGAAAGAGTCCACTTGTTCTTTACGTGTTATTCCAGTTGGTACAGGAGGAATATCTTAAATGAAGACAACAAATTATTCTGGTTGATTCTATCTTTAGCTAAGAAGGATATTACAAAGTTGACTTCCATCCAATTGAACAAAGGTAGAGGTAGGTTATCGACATAAGAGCACAAAAGCAGTAAGAACTATTATGTGAATTTCTAGAACAGAGGATATTGTAGTAACATTGAATTGTGAGTGTCTGTTGCTTCTTTCTCATTAGTTAATAGTTGTAATTGGTTTCTTTAAAGTGTAGGTTTGATAATGAAGAAAATGACCAGACTTGATAATGCATTAGAGTTGTTAAATACTCTGATACATTAGAGTTGTTAAGCAGTAGCTCTGTTACCTCTAAACTGGAACGTAGAATATCTCCTCAATTGTGCATTAATTCTCTATTGAAGCATTGAAGTTTGTACACTCGTCCATTGGATAAAACGCTAGATTGTGAACGCATATTGTCAAGTTGATTGAAGGCTGGTGTTATATGTGCATTGGAGCTACAATATATTTGTGAGATGGGATGCATATTAAATATGTTTATATACAGTGTGAGTGTTTAGGAATGTATGTGCATCTTTTTGCATTGTGTAGGTTCCATTCTTTGCTTTGCGCAATTCCAAACCGTGGTATGTGCATTAAACACTAATTTTGGAGTCATATTTATTGCTACTTAGTGCTCATGTACTAGTGTTGTGGGTCAAATATGCCTCTAATATATATTGGAAAGATTATATGATTGCACCAACGTTGTTTATAGAGTTGTCTCTATAAATTGTTAGTGTATTCTCTGCACTTTATATAAAAGAAGTATTTTGTGGAGGAGAGAAGACATTTGTATTGGCTGTAATATTGGTGCATTTGTTGTGAAATGGTTTTAATTGGTGAAGGATTAGAATTCCTCAATACTATGATACACTTAGTGACTAACAACACATTCAAAACTAGCAAAGACCCTCTCTCCAAAATTCGAACCTATCTATCTACAACATGCACAAGAAAACATTATTCTTTTGCAGCTTGAATCTCAACTACAACAAGAAGAATTACAACGGTGGAGTCATCATTCTGAACCTGTTTATGTTCAAAAGATTGAAAGAGGCTCCCATAAACAGCAAGACAATAATGTTATAGTTGATTCAGATCCAGTGCCCAATAAAGTAGCAGAGTTACATGCAGATATAGAAGTTCAGTTTGCACTTTCCAAGCCCATCATCAGACCTTGGGAAGAGCTTGTCAGCAACAAGCACAAAACATGTCTTGGATATGATAAGGAGGTTTCCTTTCATATTCCATATTACTCAAAGCCCATCCAGTTTCAAAGTGCTAGATTCCTTTATGACAATTCACCTTCAGTTGTTCCAGATTATGCTCCTCTTCCACAGCAACAACAACAGATTATGAAATTCTAACACTGTGACCGAGTTGGCCATATGAAATATCACTATTTTGATCTTCATCCATGTAAGCACTGTCATAAAACCAATCATTCTTCAAACAGATGCTTCAGAAAAAAACCTCTTGCAAGAACAAAGATTCATCTTGGATGGATCACTTCTTGGCAAGGGGCATCAACAACCAAGAATGTATTCCAGTAATATGTCAGAACTTGTTTTAGAGTATTGAAAACTCTTGCAGTTGAATTTTCTTCATCATCTCACCTTGTATCTGACATAGGGGAAATGATGGTCATCTACAAGCTTCAAATCCACATCAAGCGAGCCTGAGACCTAACCTACCATACTAGATTCATAGTTGTAGCTAGAGACAAAGATGCGCCTAATCATGCCTTCAGTTGGTGATGCCTCTTCAAAGAATTTGGGACACTTCCTCTAGCATAAAACTTCACCTTTTTGTCATTTTTGGAAGAGTTCCAGGAATTTCATTAAGCATTCCATAGTTGTTGGTCATCCTTAAACCATCACAGGTTGATACCTCCCTTTTCAGGTTGAGGTTCTCCCTTTTATGCAGGGTGAGACCTCCCTTTCATGGTTGAAGGTTTCCTTCTTCAAAACATCAGGAGTACTTCCTCTAGCAGAAGACCTAAGCTTCAAGCCAGGCTTGGAAGAGTTCTGGGAACTGCACTAAGCATTCCAGTGTTGGTGGTCATCCTTAAACCACCTCCCTTATACCAACATTTTAGAGAGCACATTCAACCTAGTGTTGCCATGCATTTTTGCACGTTTTGTATTACAACTCTCTTCATGGACTCATACATAACACTTCAAATTAAGGGGGGGGGGGGGGGGGGGGGGGGGGGTTTGTTGGACACGTAATCCTCTAAGGGTTGGTGTGGAAGTTGAATAGTCTAAGGAAGTCCAAGAGACCTTGGAATACGAAACCAAAGGTCATATGAATGTACTATAAATGTATATCATTTGTTAATAATAGATATACTCTCATGCTTATCTTAATATTTTGTTGCTTCCATGTATGTGTTTAACACATACTTCATTAAGATTTGTATACCTATACTTTTACTTCCAACTAAATCATTATCAATCACCATGTTGGATCTTCTTTGGCTTGCCCATAACTACACCTTTGATGCTCTTGCATCATATACAACAAACTACATAACCGCTAAAAATGAAGTTCCCATATAAACTCTTATTGAAACGGAAAAAAACTGCTAAAATATTAAGCTAGTTATCTCGACTATTTTCTCAAACAAACTATCTAGGATAAACATTTAAACCATTCCCTATAGACGATATTAATAATCACATATTCTTGCATCACAAGTAATTAAATTGTAATTCAAGCTATAAGTTAAACATTACTTCCCAAATAACTTTAATATACCAAAATAAATAAATTATTTACAAATTTCTCCATTAAAAACCCATTCACAATTGTTTTATGTTTCTTCTTCTTTTTGCTTATTCATAATTATCTTCATACTTATATTTAATAATAACTCTTAATTTACCTATCTTCTATAAAAAGTTGTCACCCTTTCAATCCTTTTAAACTTTTTTTAATTTATAATAATATTACTATATAATTCTTTTTAAAATATTACTATACAAATCTTTTTAAAATGTTGATAAAGAATATCATCATAAAAATATACTAACAATATCATTCCATATAATCCTTATTACAATACTAAAAAGAAGTGTGAACATTCAATTTCATAATCTTCATTATAATGCTAATATGAAATGTCTTTATTATAATGTTAATAAGGAATAAGCTCATGGAGATGTTGGATAATCTTTTGTCTATATACACTTTATATATATATATTTGATATAGATTTACATCCTATTCTTATTTTTTTTTAACAATTATGGTGTATGGGTACTAAGTGGCCGCTACATAAACATTAAAGGCAGTTTAATATATCTGATCTAACACCAAACATCGAAGGCAGTTTAATATATCAGATCTAAATCCCAGACATCAAAAGCGGTTTAATATATCAAATCTAACCTCAAACATCAAAGACGACTTAATATATTGTATCTAACCCCAAATATCATCAAAGGCGGCTTAATATATCAGATCTAACCCCAAATATCATCAAAGATGGCTTAATATATCAGATCTAACCCCAAACATCAAAGGCGGCTTAATATATCGAATCTAACTCCAAACATCAAATCAGATTAACATACCTAATCTAACCCCAAACATCAAGGATGGCTAACCCCAAACATCAAAGGGGGCTTAATATATCGAATCTAACCCCAAACATCAAAGGGGGCTTAATATATCGAATCTAACCCCAAACATCAAAGGTGGCTTAACATATCGGATCTGACCCCACACATCAAAGGCGGCTTAATATATCGGATCTAACCCCAAACATCAAAGGCGACTTAATATATGAGATCTAACCCCAACGACATCAAGGAAAATTGACCTCATAACAGAGCAAAATAATTAGTGCAGTGTGGCAATAGTCGCTAAATGAATGCTTGCCCATATCTATTTACCAAAATACATTAAATGCTTTAAATTCCTTGTTGCATTTAGGAATGGTTCGCTCATGGCTTTAGTGATTCCATCTTCAAACAAAAAACTGAATACTTCTCACAAATATGAATGTTGTTGGGGTTGTTTATTGCGATGGTTGAGATTATTATTTCCAACAAATGTGTTAGTAGAATGAATCTTGAGATATTGCATATCTAGCCATAAATACCTCAAACATAAATATTGTCACGGTGTTTATTGCTGTGGTTAAGATTATTATTTCCAACAAATGTGTCAGTAGAATGAATCTTCAGATAGTGCATATCTAGCCGTGATGACAAAGAAAGACCGTTTTATTCCATATAACCGTGTGGCTAATTTAGCGCATCCAGAAAAGTTAGAAACGTTGATCCCAACCTCAAAGATGTTCAAAGGAGATCGAACCATTTTTAAGCCCATAAACAGCCAACTACATATCCTCAGTGGCTGTGATGCTTTATTTTGACCATCGAAATAATCTAAAAGAAAACCCCACAATATAGGTATGTGGCCATTCTCGATTTACAATAGCCGTAGTATAACAAAATTATATCAAAAGCAGGAACGAAAGGCTAGTAATGGAGAACAGTGACGTTGTATTCAACGACCGCATTGCCTGTTTTTGGATCGAACGAATGGGTGTGGGCGAGCGCGTAGCCTCGAGACAACCGAAACAATCCGCTCCCTCCCACAATCGGCATTTCTCTTACTTGATCGAAAACCGCATTCTTCCCCAGCATGGAGAGGGTGCTGCCATTGTACTTTCCACTCTGGATCACAAACGTCGTCGCCAGAAGCAGATGAACTACCTCTTGGCCAGAAGAGACGTAGATACCCTGCGCTCTTCCCACCATTTTGGAGTTGGCTTCCGGCCCTTCCGTCAACCAGTCGTCCATAACTCTCACCATCCCGAATTGAGTAGCCGAAGAGTTGGTGGTGGGACCCGAGGCCACCTCCACGGCCGTCACATTTTTCCCAGCCACCAAATCGTGGAAATAGAAGTGCAGGTGGCTTATCTTCTCCCGCCCTAATTTCGATTTTGCCTCCACCTCCGCTATATGAAGGCATACCAACAACAGTACAGTGGACACTGTAATAATTGCTGCCCAATAACCCATTCTGGCCAACTCTGGAAATAGAATGCCTCACTGCAGAGAAGGAGAAGAGAAAAGCGTATGGTAATGCAAGGGTAGCCCCAGTGCCCACTTTTATAATGTGGATCCGCGTGATGGGGACCCTTACTTTGTGCCACACTCTTGAATTTTTTATGTTATTTCCGTTTCCGGTTGCAATGCCATGACCTTTCAGTCGGTATCGGAGTTAGTTTGTTTAGGGCCACATTTTCTGCCGTATAACGTGACCCAATGGATTTTTAGGGTGCCTACTATCCTGTGAGATCCGTAGTTTTCGGTGTTTTATGTTGTGGGTATCGGAGTTTCATAGTTTACGGCCACATTTCTGGCATGTAACCTGAAACAATGAACTTTTGCAGTGGCTATGATACTGCCTATCCCTTTGTCGCTTTTTTCGGTCAAGAATGATTTGTTTCAATTGAGAAGTTAAAACAGTTTCATCGGAATGCCTTAGTCTACAGTTTTCTTCCCGAAAATATTGTTAAACAGTTTGGGATCTACGAAGGGTTTTTTTGGAAAATATTGATATGAATAATTTTGAAAATCAAGTAGCACCTATATTTTTTCCACATTATTTTTATTATTTTTTATTTTTTCCCATATAATTTTTACCAAAAAATTTCCCATATTCTAAATAAATATTATTTTTTGAAATTACAAAATTTATTCAAAATAAATAATATTCATTGAAATTACAGAATTTATTTAACTAAATGAAAAACTTCAATTTTAGAATACATATTTTCAATTTTCTTTTTTAATTTTTCTCTGGCTGCAATTTTATGCCAACCAAATTTCTATAATAATATATATATTTTTTTAATATCGATTTTCCCATGATCCAACCAACTGAAACATGGAACCGAACGTCTTTCATCGGTTGTTGGATACCGTTGCTTGAATTAAATGCAAACATGCAACGGGTCCTTTACGCTGCTTGGCGGTCTCTTGGTAGAGGAACATGTCTAAATCATTGACCAGAATGTTCGCCCTTTTTGTTGTGTGAAAATGTTAAGGAGGTAGGTAGGAAACAACGCTGCAACACCACTTGGTTAGGTATTTGGAATTTTACATTGCGACTTCGCATGGTTAAGTTTTTTTTGCTTTTGGAAAATTTAATTATATATATATATATATATATATATTTATTTATTTATTTATTGATTTCGTTTTCAGTACAGCGTAATTATTTAAAAGTTTTTTTAATGGGTAAGGATAGGTTTTTTTTAATTAGTAGGGATTTTTTTTTACACTTTTTATTGGAAAAATCAAATTTTTTTTTTGTGATTTTTAGGGTGATTTTTTACTTTTTATCTTATATATGTATAGTTGTAGTCTAACTTATAGATGAAATAGATTTTCTTAAGGAATTTAGACTTCTGTGATCCATAACATTGTTTAGATAATTTTCGGCAAAATCACATAACCAATCTTTTGTCGACGCGTTTCGAACCAACCAGTGTGGTTCATCGTCAGGACAAGTTGAAGAACCAATCCGGCTTAGCTTGAATAAATAGAGTGTGCAGAGACTCAAACGGCTACATTGCCAACGGCTAATTTTGACCTAATGATCTTAGTCAAACAACCAATTTAATTATTAACATTCTTAGAAATAGGTAAATTTGTTAATTTAAATAAATGATTATGAATATCTAAAAACAAATAAATAAAATACATTATTATTAGCTCATATATTAAGAGAATTCATTTGATAATTAAAATATCCATATTTATTATTTAATTATAATGGTCATTATATAATCTATATTTATTATTATTCCATTATTATTTAAATGGTATTAAATTACTATTATTTTTAGAATTTAGTCACATTAGGTAATAGTGTATATATTTAATAATAATTATTTAATGGTCCATTAGATCTTATTTGTTCTTTAAAATATATCATTTTTATTTATTATTTAAATATAATGGTCCATTAAATTAATAAGTTGTATACACTAATATATGTTTAATAACTAATCTATATTTACTCACTAATTTATAATACCAATATTATTAAAAACAAACAAATAGTGTTCTTGTTAAATCATTATTATTCTTAGAATTTAGTTACATTAGGTAATTACCATAATTGAGGGTTGTTAGAGTACATGTTTATTAATAATAGTATAACTAATATTATCGGTATATCATATATTTATTTATAATACTTTCTTATTTATCCTTTAAACCTAATGGTCATTTGGTAAACTAGATCTCCTCTTATAATTCAATTAATAATTTATATTCATTAAATAATCAATATTTATTCAATAATCTGTTATTCCAATAAATTATTAAAGTTAACTCTGTTATTAGGTAATTCTATTATTACTTATACGGTTTAAAAAGAGTTTTTCAGACAATAGTTAAAGGGAATTACAATTCTAAAGTTATAGTAGAGTTAAATATAAAGGCATAAATAATTGAAATTATGGAAGCAAAAATTCTAATCTAATTATAATATACCCAATAGTATCATAAACGGGATAAGGTTAATACAATAATAACCCGAAATTAATTAATAACTTAATAATAACTCAAACCCTCCATAATAATAGGACTAACCGGCCAAAACAAAACTAAAGGAGAGGGAAGACAGAAACCCTAAGACCTAACAAATGGGGAATGAGGAGGCTAGGAAGACAAGGCTGGGACCCAGCAACTACTAATCCTCCAGCCATCATCCCTATAAAGATTGTTCGGCCTTTTCTCAATCTCCAGGGCCTCTCTAAATTTGCGATGGTGAAACTGAGCAACTTTGGCAATGACTTGAGCCTCGTCTATACACACATGATGCATAGTCTTCTCTGCATGCTCAGCCAGGGCTGAGGACTTGGTCCTACCATGTCTTAAGTCAGCCGAATGCTCGCCAATCCGCTGATTGATAGAGCGACCAGTCTCACCAATATAAGGGGTCCCACAGGAACAGGGAATGACATAGACGCCCTTCATGTCCTTAGGGTCAATCGGGTCTTTCACAGACCTGAGGGAGCCACAGAATTTTCTTACAGAATTTGGCAAAACAATTTTAGAAAAGAATTTTTTTTGTTATTTAGAATGCAATTTTGAATTTAACACCTCAAAACCCATAGGGCACTCAATTCTATAGATTAAACAACTTAAACTCTAGTTTTTAAAAATCTTTACCGGATTTTGATTAAAATTAATCTGAAAAATGTGGTGAAAATGATCATTTCCTCTATAAGTTAGACTATTCTTATATATATATAAATTATTGTGATTTAAAGCTTGTATAAATAATAATAATAATAATAATAATATAATTTTAATTAAAAATTATTTATTATTAAATTATTTAAAATATTATAATTTATTTAATAATGTATTCTTTGTATTTCTCGATGGGGTGTTAATGAAATTTATGAGATTGCCTTGGGGTTGTGCCCACCACCTTTAGACATGATTTTAATTTATGTTGAGGGGTCGCAAGTAGCCCCCAACATGCATGCACATGTACGTCTCTAGATGGCTCCCAAATATTTTAAATTTTCTCATGCGATGGAGTTCAGGACATTTGGTAGAGGGTTGAACAAACGAGGCAAGGATGAGTCCTTGACCTCCGTGCTCTTGTTTTCTATTCTAGTTTGCGGTGAATGGTTCCTCTTACTCTGCTTCGAGGCTGTTGGTGCGACAATGAAGGCAAGGCTTTTGGCTTTCTTGCTAAGTAGGTGGTTGGGGAGGGTTAATCCTAGGTTTGGGGTCTTTGGCACACAAACGAGACTCTTGGAACATATCCTAAAGGGGGATTCTCTTTCAACCCCTTACATAGTGCTTAAGGTCGTCTACCCCCTTTTCTTGTTTAACTGTATTTTCTTTAATGTTGAGGCCATGTCTTTTTATTTAGGGTTTTTACCTTGTATTGGGGGGATTGGGTGTTGTGATTTTGTCAGGTCTTAGATGATCTTATAGTCAGTCATAAGTTTATGGGTGGTGTTTTCCTTAGAATTGGAATGTCTGGTTTTGTCTTAAATTTCCTTATATGTTATCATGCGATTTTGAAAGTTTGGGACTATGTGTTGACTTGATCTTGGCTCTTATAATGTTTAAGGGTTCGTTGTAGCTTGGGTTTGTTGGGTTTCATGTGTTCTTGCTTTTAGTTAATGGTATTGGGGTGGGGGGTTGCTTCTAGGGTTTCAACATCCATGATGTAGACTCTATGGGATCCCCCTCAATGTGACATTTATGTGATGAGCGTTGGTAATGATATAGTGGGTTATCACTCTAGTCCTGGTGTTACCGATCATTTTGTCACATTATCCCAAAAGGCCTGCAAAGCGGATCAATCAACATCCATGAACACTTTGTCATAATCCCTTTGCAAATACGTAAGGATCATTTCTCCAAAAAGTTTCAGTTTCTCAGTCTCTGTGCTCAAAAACCATATTTTTAGGCCCAATGCACCCTGTGCTCTTATCTACCAGCATTGGGTGCAAGTTACACACTTGAGCATTAGCACTGATCGACGCATGTTGCTCCATCCCACAAGTGTGCTAATTCTAGAAATTTGGGAAAATTAAAAACTAATTTCGAATCTTCTTCTTCCAGAAGCTTCTAAGGTGGTTTCAACTATTGACCATGGATAGATATCTCGAATTCCTATTTGATCCTACTCTAATGGGTTTATCTCTTATCCCTTGAGCTCATCCTCCCCTCATACATGGATCTCAAGCCTAGATTGGTAAATCCTAAACTACCATGTTTACCATATAAATTTATTGCCTCCCATAAAGTTTGGGTTAGCCTCTAGAGATTATTAGGTTTCCTTTTGGAGATTGCTAGTGCCTGCATGCTGATGTTTTGAGCTTAAGGAACCATCATCCATTTGCATTAGGTTTGAGTGTGAAGATTTTTTTTGTGACAAGGAAGGACAAGTCAAGTGGGGGGGCACATCTACAAGTTAGCTTCTATATATGGTTGCAACTCTCTCCTTTATTTATTAATACAAAATAAAATTTGTTTTCTTACACTTGTGTTATGTTTATGCTCTTGTATTTCAGTGCCTTGTTGAATCATTAAATAAAGTTATTGGATTATGCTATGTGGATATTGTAGTTCCTTTCCTTATCTAGTCATTGTTACATGTTCCATTTATAGCATGTGGAGCTAGGATTTGAGCTTACAAGCAAAGCAGATAGAAGGACTTTCTATGAATTCTAGGTAGGTATCTTTTCTATATTTCAATCTCTCTAAAGAAAACATTGATTCTTTTTGTCCTCTCTTGTCCTAGATCATGTCACTAGATCTAGGGAATTCATTTTTGTCCACATAAGTGAAAATTTCATATAAAAAATTGGTGACCATATTGGGGCATCATATTTCCTTTAGTGGTTTCCTTGGCCTTAACATCTTTTGACCTCTTAAAGCAACCTTAATTAGCTTATTCACACAATGTTTGACCTTAGAAAAATACTTTTTTTAGCTTGGAAAGATTTCTTGTGTCGTGTTTTCACCAAAACAACCCCAACGCTTTCTCTGTTCTAAGGAAGAGCGTCCTAACACACGTGTTTCTTCTATGTATTTGCACTAAAGTGAACCAGTGCCTGTTCCACACTTGCAATGATCCTAAAGAATGTGAAAATTTTCATTTCTTAACATTTCTCCTCATTCTGCTTTGGTCCAACAAGTTTTTCTTGAGTCTTTGAATTTGTCAGTCTCTCTAAAGCCAATCCCTTGTATGAAATTGTGTCTAAGTATGAGTATTAATAAAACTATGTATGAGTGTTAATCATCTTTATCTATCATCTATTTTGATCTTTGGAATTTTCACCAAATTTCAGTTTTAGTTCTTTATTAATGAAATGTTCGATCACATTTGATTTCATTTTATTGCATAATTTTTGTGAAATTTTCTTTACTTACACTTGAATGGTTCTTCTATTGCATTAGTGAAAGAAGATATTGTTGTTCATAAGTGTCTTGTTATATTGTTCTTTCACTAATTTGGCATCATCTTGTGTTTGTTTTGAAGAATTCTCTTGCATAGATTACATTTGCATAGTTAGAATTATTATTTTCACAAAAGGAAAGGAATTGTGCATAAATTACATTGCATGGTTTGACATCTTTTAGGGCTTTGAAGATATAGTTAGGAAGCTCTTATTTGCTACATTTTGTTTGTTGCATTATTGCTTGATTCTCTTCCTTCCCATAGATAGATCTTCATCGAATATAAAGAGTTCTCTTTATCATTCTAGTTGCATTATAGGTGAGTTTAGGTGAATTTGTTCTATGAGCCTTGAAACTGAAACTTGATTCAAGATCAACTTTAAAATTTACCGAATCAATCTAAGGAGAATTTATAACATTTAACGACACACAGAGAGGTCTAGGCTACATACATGTTTAGACATTTTTAAATGCAGGAGTTGTCGTTCTTTATCCACGTTACATTTTGGGTTTAGATGTAAGTATATCATATCATTCTCCACGTGCCTTTGGGTATATCAGATGATGCTCCACATATGAAAAGTATATCAAAATACTTCCTATTGTACATGATGTATTAGCAAACACTACCATAGACTGCACTTCCACGTACCTTTAGGTATATTTTGGAAGTCCCATACAAGTTGCTATCATGTCATAGGTAATCGAGTTGACCACCTTTTATACTTTGATATACCAAACATATCATTCAGAGATATTTCTTGCATGTATTGGAAACAATATTTTGTGGTTCACTGTTACTTGGTAAAACCTTTTTCCGAGTTAACCCTTTGTTTTATTTATGTTGTTGATTTCTAAAGTTAATTAACCAAGGAACAACATCCTCATCGTGGAATAAATCCTTAGTATATTTTAGGTTGAGAATAATGGCAGCAGTTACTAAATCCACTAGTCAAGGAAACCCATCTAATGGGAATCCTAGTCCTCTTCCTTCTTTTGGAAATATTGGTGCTCCTTATATGGCAACATTGTCCCTTCACGAAATTACCATTGGTTTACCTGTTTGGTTATTTTCGACCTCCTTGGTTC
Organism: Pinus tabuliformis; assembly: GCA_031772625.1. Taxonomy (NCBI): domain Eukaryota; kingdom Viridiplantae; phylum Streptophyta; class Pinopsida; order Pinales; family Pinaceae; genus Pinus; species Pinus tabuliformis. Next base: position 368,451,034 of record CM062810.1, on the reverse strand, counting down.
TGAATGTACAAACTGCTTGTCAACCAAGTACTCCTCTACCTGAAGAACATCAAACTAGGGTTTATCCTAAAGTTGACCCTTTTCCTTTTTCACCTATTGTTTCTTCATCTCTTTCTTGACAGTCTTGATTCTAGTAACCATAAAGTTAAGAAGAGGAAGAAAATGATGAAGAATAAGAAGCGAATAAGAAGGGGGTGACCAAGCAACCATTGTTATGAATGCTACTCATGTTGAGAAATTTTCCATCAAAGCCCATAAAGTGAAATTCCCTTGCAAGCTTTGTAAGGGTAACCACCTTCTTAGAGATTGTCCTTGTATCCCTCATGTATTAAAAGTTTGGTCTACAGGGCCACATCAACCCTTGTCGCCAACCTCTAAATATCATGCTAGTGACCAACATTTGACTAGTGATAATAAGGCCCAGGGAAAGAAGGGTAAAGTTAAGTTTCCTGCAGGTTATGTGAAGGGAATCAATGTATTCACCTTTTTCCTTATATGGACGAAGCCTCAAAAGTGTTGCAAAGCCTTACAACTTCTCAACCACAATTTTTGGCTGCTACCAGAAGATTTTTGCCAATCCTCCACTACTTGATTAAGCAATTAATCTGAAACCAGTCAATCCCACTCTATCTGAATGTGAATCTCATTAGTTTTTTGAGAAATCAGTTCACCTGATTCAAACTTTAGTTCATCGCACTTCTCCCGTATAGAGTGATGTTCATATCACTCATGTTCTTCTAGTTTGTTCAGTTCATATCGAATAAGGGGAATTTATCTCGTTCCTACAGGCCCCCCTCCAAGTAATATGGTTATTTCCTTTGATTGGAATCGTTGGACAAGAGCTCATCTCACTTCTTGTTTGCCCTTCCAAATCATTGTGGAGGTTTGTAATAGGAAAATATCTCACATTGTTGTTGATGATGGAGATTTTGTTAGCATTCTATCCTTGACTGATTCGAAAGATTTGTGTTTCCTGAGGGATCCTTCCTTAGTTTCTTGTTACCTTGGGAGGAAAAAATGTATTTATTGATGTTATGGTCATCATGGACCACTTGGACTAGTATTTTCTCCTGGGGCGAGACTATGTTTATGCTATGAACATTCTTGTGTCCAGTATTTTCTCCTGGGATGAGACTATGTTTATGCTATGAACATTCTTGTGTCCAAACACTTTCGAGTGATGTGCTTTCCACATTATGGAAGGATTTGTTGGTATTTATTTGACTACCAATCATCCTACTTCCCTAAGTGTTCTGAATATGTAAGTGGTATCTCGCTAACCACAGGTTAACTATGTGGCAACCTATCCCATGTTGTTATCTATTGTTGAAGAGGAGCCTCTCATTGTTTTCTCAACTTCTTTTGACCTAGATCTAGTAGCATGTATGGTAAGTCATTTACTGGGGGCATTGGAGCCTGATCTTTCTTTTGGATCTCTTGATATGTATCGTTTCCATAGAATTTTTCTCTCATCTAATGAGAACTTCTTGGAATATATAGTCCTTTGCAGGCCATGCATAAGGAATATGATCCCCAAATATATTTTTTTAACGTCTCCTAAAAATATGTTGTGTGGTCCAAATTTGGTAAAAATGGGGCCATTAGTACATAAATAAAATTTCTTATCAAGAGTACAAGCATGTTGCTACAACCTATGCATGTTCCTAGGGCATGTGCACATTCCTAGGCCATGGTAATCCAATAATCTGGTTGGTGTCCTTGTTGGAAACTTGGGGCTTAGTGAACGTTAACAACCAAGAACTTGCACATGTTCCTAGGAACACACACATCCTTGATGGCACCATTACCACCTTTTGGGCCATCATCTTCATGCATCTACCCTTCCATAAGATTCAAATTTTATTTAATATCTAAGTTTTAAAAGGATTAATAAAAATATTAATATTAATATTAATAAAGATTAATAATAAGGTTTAATAGTAATATTAATATTAATATAACATTTCTAACTTTTTCCAACAATGCAACCATATTAAACCATGATCAAACTCATTCAACTATGGTCAATCATGGTAACCATGGTAATTCATAGTTAACATGGTTAACCATACTGATTTATAGTTGAACATTAATAACCATGGTCAATAATTTTCACCAATAATAAACCAAAATTGACCATAAAAAAATATATTAAAAATTTGACATTCTCATGTGACATTTAAATATCAACGTCATAATGTATCAATCAAAAATCAATGTCGCAATCCAATGAACAAAAGTTGACATTATAATATGATGAGAAAAAATTGACATCACATATGATGAGAAAACAATCGCTTCACAAGGTGACAAACAAAAATAACATTGTAACGTGACAAAAAAATCAACATTTTAATGTGACAAACAAAAATCAAACCATGGTTGATCATGGTTGACCAAGGTTGACAATAGTTAGCCATAGTCATCGATGTCAATCTTAGTCAACCATGGGCAATCATAGTCAATCATGGTTAACCTCAGTCAACCATGAGCAAGCATGATCATCTTTCATCAACCATAGTCACCATACCATTAATCATGGTTAATCATCCTCAACCATTATCAACGTTAGTTGACCATGAGAAATTATGGTCATCTTCGATCAACCATAGGCAAAATAGTTAGCCATTTCAATAATAATAAACCATTGTCATCCATACCTAATGTGGTCAATCATTGTTAGCTATAGTCACCATGGTTTAAGACCAAGTAAACTATGGTTAGTTATTGTCAACCATGGAAGCCCATAGATAACTATGGTCAACATTATCAACCATCATCAACGATAGTTGACTCTAGTCATCATGGTCATCTCTTGTCAACTGTAGTTAGAATGGTAAAACATACTAAACTAAGGTATCGTGGCTAAACATGGTCAATCATGGCCATCAATTATAAACATGGACTAATATAATTTATGATATTAAATTATGGTCGATCATGCTCAAATTAATCAAACCATGTTCGCCCATGGTCAACATTGTTAATCCTAGTTAACATACGCAAGCATAGTCAATCATGATAAAAAAATGAACAATGATGGTCAACCATACTCAATCATAATCTATCATAGTCAACTTTTGTTAGTTGTGGACAACCATATAAATCCATATTCAACTATATGTTAAGCATAATATAACCTCCTTGATCGTAATTTGAACAGATGTATCCATCAACAATCTTAGTCACATCGTTCTCATACAGACTGGTTGTCAGCTACCATAACCATATTAATGAATATTGTTCGTATATGTTGATCGATACATTTTCCAAACTTTACATGTCAATTGACATTTGAAAATAACATTGATTAGCATATATCAACTATATTTATTAATGTGATTGTGCTAGTTATAATTTTTGTTTTAGTTACCATAACCTCCTAACACTTTTCTTATAATTCAAGACCACATTTATTTCCATATAACTAAACCAATAGAATTTTACATTATATCCTATACTATATAATAAATAGCAATTGGTTTCTTCCCATTGAAGAAAGACGAACGACGAAGATTTTGTTTACATGTATGGCTTTCTTTGTTGCAACAAACTTGGAGTAGTTCATCTTCAAACGACTCCTAAATTAAAAGAAAATATGTAATGGGTCTTTTACGCCCCATGGTCATTTATAGAAATCATTGAATTGAAGGTTTGGATATTTTTAGGATGTCATTAGGAAAGAATGATGCAACTGCACGTATAATTTATGATTTAGAAACATGATGATTTCCATTTTCTCTCTTATAACGTGTTCTATTTCTATATATTCGGGGCCAACTCTTTTTCATTGATAACTTTGCTTCAACTTTTTTTCATTGATAACTTTGCTTCATTAATGGGGGGTGATTTTTTTTGATAGTAACTTTTCCTTAGGTTAAAGAACTAGCTTTTTTGCACTTGAGAAATTTTATTACTTTAGGTTTATTCTAACCCACTTTTGATATGTATGGGATTTTTTTTATTTTATATATAAACAATTAATTAGTTATGGTTAGATATTAACTAATTAAAATTTTTCCTTGTTAGAAGACTTTAATACTAGAATTGTATCAAATAAAGTTATTTTTTAAGTAATGATTTAAGTTGTTTTTTTAGGCTAATTGATAATTTTAATTTAGCTAATAGATTTAAAGAAGATCTAAAGACTTGAATGAGAATTTATTTGGTATCGAGCTAGTAAAACTTTGTAGTTCTCGAGATTGTATAATTTGTAATGGCATAATGATCCAAGATCTTTTTCTTACAGATGTATTAAAGAATTACATGAATAATTGCAACTTAACCATGAAGACTTTAAGCGCACATGAAGGAATGGAGGAAACACATAAAGGCATGCAAAGATGACACAAAGACTTGAAAATGGAGTTCGTCCAATTTGGACTACATCTCCGGGCCCTACTCAATAGTGGGGAGGCCTTCATTCATTAAGTGGCATAGACAAGAAGAAGTACAATCAGCATTTACATAAGAAACTTTATACATGCAAGCTATAATATGGCCAAAAAATGGAGAGCTCTATTGCAGAAACTAACATCACCGTTGAGTTCCTGTTGCCGAGAGGTGCAAAATTGACATAAGAATTACTCAATTCTGACACTAGACTAAAAATGCCCCTCTAAAAAATGTGCTTAGGCAAGGTTCCATCCCCCTGCCACGGGCCGCTCAAGGTTCCGCCGTTTCTACAATTAAAAAAAAAATCTTGATCTCCGCATTGGGTCTATCCTCCCCCATCTGCAATGTGCAAGAAGGTTTATGTATACGCTGGTCGGTGGAGTTTACCAAGGCCAGCCATTGGCACGATGGAAAAGATGGATAAATGATTGAGAAGGGTCAAGGGATCAAATCCCGCCCCTCCAATTCCAAACATATTGGTTTATGAGAGGTTGGAGCATTTACATAGTCCACGTTTTTTTCTTGCAGACGCGCCCCCATCCCTAATGAAGGGTTATATGCATATATAGTGTGGTGGGGCAGTGAGGTTGACAACCCAGCCCCCGATCCTTTTGTATGGTTGGTTGGTTCCAGGGGTGGCGGGGTCATGGCCGCCTGCCCCTAATAATATATTATTTGTTGTGGGTTCCACCAGGGGCACACGGGGGTCATGGCCTGCCACCCCTTTTTTGATTTAATAACCCACATTAGTTAATTTCTTGAACCTTAGGGGTTATTGGAAAAATTAATCATCCTACAATTTTTCTAGGAAAAATGGCTGGATTTTGGTGTTGGTTTTTGCCAAATTTCGCCCTCCTTAAGCCTGCCACATGGGTAAGTCAACCCTGAACTTTGACTACTCCTATCTTATACGAAATCGGATTGGAGTGTCGTTCATATGTTCGGAATTGGGGCGACGAGCACTTTGATCTGGTGTTGAGCTTATCAACTTTCTACCACTTTAAATTTTGAGCCTTTTACCATGCCATTGGTATTTGGAGATCCACCTAGATAAATCCTCCCCACTGAGAGATTTTGGTCTGCCAAAAGCATTAAAACATTCAAAATATTGCTTGTGTCCTTTCCAAACCATACTTTCAATCATTTGCACACAAAACTAATACATCTTTTTCACTCATATACAAACCACACACGACTCAATAATCCTTCACTTGCCAAGAGTTTATAGCACACACTCTTTGGTCAAGGATTACACAATAACAACCAATACCTAAAATACTCATAAGAAAAGGCAAAAAACATCATTTTTGCATTTTGAAGTGACGGAAAACAAATCATCACTTTTACATTTACTTGCAACACATGATTTAAAAATCGTGGCCATAACAAGCTAGTATCTAGAAAACCCATCTTTTACTTAATAAAATAAATGGGTCATTTCCCGGTGGCGGATTTTCTTATGGAATATCTTCGATGATTAGATTCTTTAGGGTGCTTTTTGGGCCTAAAGTGTCTGACATGCATATTTCTGGTGCTAATTCTTGTTGCAATGATTCTTCCTCTTCTAGACTTTTCAGATCATCTTGGAACACTTTCTCCCGATGTGCCTCCCATAAGTGTTCATGGATCCCTCACTGTCACTGGAATGTGATGAGGTGCCCTCACCATTTGTCGTTGGTGGGTTTCTGACTATTTTTGAGAATTCCCCAACTTCCTTCTTGACATACCCAAGTCTCGCATGATGAGGAAATTCCTCTACTTTGATGGTGTTCATGATGCCCTGGCCATTTATGTCGAGGCCCTTCCCCTGATACCTCATTTTCCTCAATAGCTTAGATCCGATACCTATAGTATATTTTTCAAAAGCGACGAAATCATCATTAGGAAAAGTACATGGAGACGAAGAATTACTTTTTACCTCAAGGGGGTTATGTTGTAGCTTTTCCAAGGCCTCGTCTTTAGCTTGCAACTGGTGTAACAACACTTGTTTCTCCTCCTCTGCTTCCCATAGGAGTCTCCTCAACTCAACATTATCTGCTTGAATTCTTTGGTTGATCTCCTCAAGTTCCTGGAGCCATGCTGCGTTGGTTGTCATTTTCATCTTTGGTCCAATATCTATTGAAATTTTTTCTTCCTCACCTAAATCAAAACCCAGACGGATGGGTCCATATATTTCTATTCCAAGAGCTGCAATCCTCCTTTTGTCACTGGAATCTGATCCCAACTCAATGGGTCTACCTTGTGCAAAACCTGCAATCGTGACCTTCTCGTCTTCTTCTGAATTAGATGTCTAATCTTCTTACATGATGGCAATTGTCTTCTCCTTCTCCTTTCTGTCATTTATCTTAGGTCTCAGCTTAGGGTGTAGTTTCCAACAGTTCTCTTCATTGTGTCCCTCTTTCTCACAATTTGTACAAGAGGGTTTTTTTGCTCTTATCTTGGTTGTTGCGGCTCTTTTAGGGTGGTCATTTTTCTCATGCATCCCAATGCTTTCAAGATGCAGATCCTTCACACTAGCCTCAATGATAGTAGTAAGCTAAAACAATAATAAGGAATTCCTTATGTAATTATATAAAGAATCGATATACTTAGTCAGAGTTTCAGGTGAATCTAATGGAATTCTCAAATTCAATGGCTGTTTTCTAAATTCCTCAGTAAAGTTTTGCACATTTTGTCCTTTGCCTTGCCTTAGGTGTTGGTAATCCATTAATGCATTTTTATTATATCCTAAGGGGTAAAACTGTTTTTTCAATGCAGAAAAAAAATTTGACCATGAGGAGAGAAGGTTACCCAGATTTTAGCGACCTTGCAATTTTCTCTCCCACCAAATGAGAGAGGTGCCACTCAATCGAAGGGATGCCAACTAAATCTTTGCCTTGTCTTCCTCGATCTGTTGAATCCAGCAGTAGACCTAAATCTATGTAATCCAATTGTTGAGATTTTCTGCATTACATTCTCTAGCATACATAGGCAAGTCAAACTTTACATCTAGTTTAAGGAAAGTTTTTTTAGATGTATGTCTATGACGTTTGTGAGAATGATGAGAAGAAGAAGAGGAACTGCCACTGGAAGATGGAGAGGGAAGGGGCTCTTCTCCACCATCTCCATGATGTATTGATCCATGATCATCTACATCTTTATGCTCATGCTGGAGGACCTTCTCGTACTTGGAAAACAACTTGTCTACTTTCTCTACCATGTTGTAGAATACCTTGCGGTAATTCCGCTCTTTTCCCAACGAGCTTCCTCATCTTCCATGTTCCTCCTTCAATGTGCATGCCCCACTTCAGCATCAAAATACTTTAGTTTCCCTTTGCCTCTTTGGAGCCTATTTTTGGTTAGCATATGACTATGCAATTCACATATACAAAGACCTGCTCTGATACCACTTGATCCAAGATCTTTTGCTTATAGATGTATTAAAGAATTACATGAATAATTTCAACTTAACCATGAAGATTTTAAGTGCACATGAAGTAATGGGGGAAACACATAAAGGCATGCAAAGATGACATAAAGACGTGATAACGGAGTTCGTCCAATTTTGACTACATCTCCAGGCCCTACTCAACAATGGGAATGCATTCATTCATTAAGTGGCATAAACAAGAAGAAGTACAATAAACATTTACATAAGAAGATTTATACCTCCAAGCTGGAAGATAACCAAAAAAATGGAGAGTTCTATTGCAGAAACTGACATCACCGTTGAGTTCATGTCACCGAAAGGTGAAAAATCGACATAAAACTTGCCCACTTTTGACACTGGAAAAAAAATGCCCCTTTGAAAAAGGTGCTCAGACAAGGTTCTACCCCCTGCCATAGGTTGCTCAAGGTTCCACCCTTCCTACAATTAAAAAAAAAATCTCAATATCTGCGCTGGGTCTGCCCTCCCTCGTCCACACTGTGCAAGAAGGTTTACGTATACATTGGTCGACGTAGTTTACCAAGGCATGGTCATTGGCAGGGTGGAAAATATGGATAAATAGTTGAGGAGGGGTTGGGGGGTCAAATCCCACCCCTCTTATTCCCAACGTATTTTTTTATGAGCGATTGGAGCATTTACATAGTCCACATTTTTTGGGTGGCGGGTCCGCCGAAATTGTGGCTCACCCCCATCCTCAATCAATGGTTATATGTATATACAGTGTGGTGGGGCAGCAAGGCTGATAGCCTACCCCCCGATCCATGTGTATGGTTGGTTGGTTCTGGGGGCGACGGGGTCATGGTCGCCCGCCCCTAATAATATATTATTTGTTGTGGGTTCCATAGGGGGCGATAAGGTTCATGGCCTACCACCCCTTTTTTTTAATTTAATAACCCACATTAGTTAATCTCTCAAACCGTATGGGTTATTGGACGAATTAATCATCCTACAAATTTTCCCCGAAAAAAAGGTTGGATTCTGGTGCCGATTTCTACCAAATTGCACCCTCCTTAAGCCCCCCACATGGGTAAGTCAACCCTAAACTTTGGCTGCTCCTATATTCCTCATACACATTCAGATTGGAGTGTTGTTTGCATCGTTGGAATCACAGCGGCGAGCACTTTGACCTATTGTTGAGTTTATCAACTTTCTGCCATTTTGAATTTTGAGCCATTTACCATGCCATTGGTATATGGTGATCCGCCTGGATCATATAATCAAGTGACAAAACTCCAACCAAATGAATTGTATGCATGGGCTTGGAAGTAGTGTGGTGGATTATGTGACATTACATATCCCTATTTCCAATAAAATTATAAACTTTGACTTCATAAATGACGATGAGTCTAACTCTAATGATAGACCTTTAGCCTTAGCTCTAAACTTTTTCATGTAAAACAAACACATGCATCAGAACTCCAAGATTCAAAATGACCTTCTTTTTGAAAAGAGTAAAATGGATCTCTTCTCAAAGGATTTATATAGGGATTTACACCTCTTTACTTATAAGGATAACATTTGAAACCTCTATCATTACTTCACTACAACTCTCTCTTCTACCATTAGTAAGTTCTCTACCAAAATGTCATTGATCCAGGTGGATCTTCCAAAAGTACTAGTGACATGGTGAAAGGCTCAAAAATTCAAAGTGGAAGAATTTAGATAAACTTAACATCAGATCAAAGTGCTCGTCATCTTGATTCCAATGATGCAAATGACACTCAAATCCGAGTTCATATGAAGAAGTTATAGCAAGTCAAAGTTTATGTTTAACTTGGACAAGTGGCAAGAGGAGATTGTTATAGACATTTTTGTGCCTTACAGCATGGAGCATGAAATTTCAATAATCTGAGGGATCCAAAGTCCCTAAACATGTTGTTCCTACCCCTAGAGGAACAAGTTCAGCAAACCACAACACTACAGATCAGTTCTCCACTGAAAAACACTCAAAAACAGGTCAATTTTGGATCAAAGCAGCTGCTCCACTAAGCATCTGCGCTGAATGTCAAAAGCTCTATGGTGTACCTGCGCTGCATAGCAAGTGCAACAAAGGCTACCTGCGCTGGGCGTACTTTGACATGTGGAGGAATCTTTTCTCAATGTGCCAGTGCCCAGGAAGCTTCCAAAATGACACTTGGATCAGAAGATTCGCCTAATGATGAGTAAAGAGGTTCTAAAACTCCAAGTGGAAGGTAGAAACTCCGAGTGGACTCAAGGACTGAAGAACAACTGGAGTTGAAGAGGACAACAAGTCACACATCAAGCTGACTTATCTTCACTCCAAAACTCTATATAAGGATCTCATCCCATGGGATCTAGAGGCCGGAATTTTGTGCAAAGAATTGCTGTTGGTTTACAGTTGTGAGTATTGGGTGATTGCTTGAGGGAGGTGAAGAGGAGATTTCTTTCCGTCGGGAAGGTGATGCTGGATTGGACCTCTCACGGTTGTATCACCGCCTGAACCTTACTTCCTTATATTAATAAAGCATTTGAGGTTCTTCTATTCGCATGTGTTTCAATGGTGTATTGTCTTACTTGCGTATTTGATTTATGCTAATCCTTGAATCAATTATGAATGCATGCTTCTTGTAGTTTCCTTTTCTTGTCTTGTTCGCAGGATCTCGTGTAGCTGGGCCCGTGAGAGGACTTGGAGCTGGGAGAGAGCGGCAAATAGAGGAGATTGGATCGACCATTTGCGCAAGACATCGGTAAGTGGATCTCTTCCTTTCGTCTCTTGCATGTCATAAAGAAGTAACTTTAGATAGCTTTGCTTCAGCTGTTGCTAAGGAACTATCACCCTTAGAGTGGGATAGGGTCATTCCGTGTTGGATACTTTTCCCCACAACAGACTGGCGACTCCGCTGGGGAGATCGTGTCTTGTTGGTAGCTTGTGTTTCTTGCTATTCATTTCCTAAACAAAGGGAGTACCGAATCGAACTGCATTCGAATCCTTCGAAAGCAAAGTAGAGGGCAGCTACTCTAGCTCAGTGCTGGGCATGTTTATGATTTGAAGAGCTGATCCACAAGGACTCTTTTTAGCTCTTTGTGATAGTGTTCATCTTCCTTAATCATCCTCTAGTGTATACTTGGCTGATAGCCTCTGATTTGGCCAAAAACCATTGATTTTTGAGCAAACTGTGACCCGGAATCTGAGAGAGACGAGAGTTGTCTCTTCAGTGCAGCTGCAACAAAGGCTACCTGCGCTGCAACGCAGGTCCCGAAGGGGCTACCTGTGCTGCATGTCAGATTGACAGTGCAGTACCTACGCTGATCCAGTTTTGCCTTGTGCAACTGGGGTTCCCTACTGTCTGTTGCCCAGTTTTCAATATTGTTTTTGCAGCCTGTTGTCAACCTATATACCCAGCTGAAACTACCTTTCTTTGCCTTCATTCCGCCTCAGTTGTATGAAGAAACCGTGATTGTTCTTATTGTATTTCTTGCTTTCATTCACAGTTTCCCGTAGCGAAAGTGAACTAGTCTTGCTGTGACCTCTTGGATCTAGGCCTGTAAGAAAGTGTCGTTGTGATTCTAAGAGCTAGTTTATTACTGTTCATAGCTGCTTGAACATTTGCTTTCATTATATGGTTCGAATTTCAGTATTTCTTGTGTTGAAACGAGTGAATCTTAAGGTGTTCTTTTGATTATTGGACAAAAACTTGTTTTCTTTCACTTGAAATTGAATTCGAAATTGTACAACAGCTTTCTTTTTGTAATACATCAACATTAAGAAAGAAGAAAAGAAATACTTGCATTGTGCATGTGCATTTTGACAGTTTGCATGTCGATTTAGGAAAAGTGCATCAGTGTGTGCTCTATGATCTGTTTCAAAAGATGATGTCTTTCTTTTCCCTCAGTAGTTAAGATTTTCATAAGTTGAAAGAATTGAAAAAGCTTGCTTATCATTCTTAGACTGCATTTAGGAGTTGTATCATACATCACGTGGTGATCCATAAAGGCAAACTGCTAAGCAAGATCAACCTAAAAAGAACTGAATTTATCTAACAACGCTTTGAAACATAACGAAACACAGTAGAGGTCTAGGTAGAGACGTGTTCTGGCGTCGTTAAACATAGTGACCGTCGATCTCTACGAAGGTGGGTGATTCCTCCTAAGGGACGATAGCACTAATACGGACTTGTGCCCCCGCGTACCATCGCGTATATTGGGGGACCCCTATAGGAACAAAGACTTTATCCATAGGAAGCCGTGTCGGCCGCCCTACTGATCGTGATGCAGTGAACACAGCATTCACGAAGATCGAACACTCGTACCGTAAAACGTATTCTGTGGTTTCACGAAAGGTTTCGCACACCCTCTGCCTAGAACTCCAGAGTAGTTTCTTTTGGCCTTTTTCAAACTCTATAACTGAAAAAGTCCATCCGAGCATTTGTCACTTCGGGCTCGTTAATACATCGAAGGAGACTAGAGTCATCTTTAGCTTTTTCTCGACTCTTAAAAAGTGAAAAAGCAAGTTGTGTCTAAAAGCGTCGTCATAATAAAATTCATTTTAAACGGAACATAATCACCTCCTATTCCTGCGTTGATCTTCGAAGTTAGTCTTTTGGCATCGTAAGTTCTTATAGAATCACTAAGAAATCTTTTGGATAGACTAGATATGTCTGAACAACCGTCGAAATCTCGGACTGTGTCGTCTGACACAGCAGCAGCGGAACCTCCTACTGCTACTCCAACGATGTTCGCTGGTATACCATCTGTCCCGGCAAATTGTCAACAACAAGCCGGAGTCCAATCGGGGGCGACAATATGGTTAGTTCCTATTTCTTCATCCGGATTATCATCTGGTACTTCTTATGTTGAAACTCAACAAACTGATCCAATGTGTCTTCAAAGGCCAATTTACCCTTTAAGTACTGGATTTCCACAATATGGAGGGCAGTATGCTCTTTCATTGTTCCCTCCCGGAGAACAACCATATGGGAGTTTACAACAAGGTTCAGGTCAAACTGGAATTACATCCAGCGGTTGGGTACCAATACTGCCCCAACAACCAGGAGTTGTATATTCAATGCAACCAGTACACCCTGAGTCGAATATTCCCACCACACCTGCTATGGCGAATGCGTCGCAAGTACAAGCGCTACCTGTTGTAATACAACAACCTCTTGTCTCAGCGGCTCAATCACAATCTCAGGGTAGTGCCTCCTTATCTGGAGCGACTCAGGCTCAAACAAGTACTGTGACTCCTAATCTTGGTCAATCATCCATTATTGGTCAACAGCAAATGGTCCAACAACCAGAGCTGTTTCAATCTCAACAACCTCCATTCCAGCAATCATATCAAGGACCTGAGCAACAAGTCTTTGTAAGTAATGGGCAACCATGCTATAATGGTTTTGCCCATCAACCTTGTCAAAGTTGTCAGCATTATGCTGGTCTGCAAAGACCCATTGCTCAGGCGATACCATCTTATCCTGGGTATGCTTCGCCTAATCTGAACCAACAGTTGCCTTTTGTAGCAGCTCTAGAATTACCAGATCTAAACCGGCTAACGAATGATCCAATTGCTTATGCCCCTTGGTGGCCAGCGATTCCGCATAAACTTCAATCGGACATTCCTAAATTCAATGGAAATCCAGGTGAAGACCCATCGAATCACGTCATGACTTTTCATCTGTGGTGTTCATCGAACACTCTAAACGATGATTCGATAAGACTTCGCCTCTTCCAGAGGACATTGACAGGTCCAGCGGCTAAATGGTATATTGAATTGCCAAGAGCCTCTTTCGACAATTTCAGCTCCTTAGCCACGACTTTCTTAACCCATTTTCAATTACCGATAAGGTATGAAACAGGAACAGAACTCCTTACCAACTTCAAACAGACAACGGCCACTCACATATCTGATCATATACATGAGTGGCGACGTCGTCGTAGGATGGTGAAAACTTACGTTCCCGATCAGCTGTTAGCTGAATGGTTTATAAAGTCGTTACTTCCGGCTATAACGGAAGATGTGGCCAAGGGGGGAGTCATAACAGAGGAGCAGGTCATTGCTCGTGCTCAATATTTAGACTTAGTATATACTCAGTCTGGCACGCTCTACGACAAAATACCTGATGCCCCTAGACCTGAATTTTCAATTCCTCCCCCTCCTAAATCGAATATTGACTCTCACACCAGCAATGGCATGACTGGCAAACACAAAATTTCTAGTCAAAATGCAAATGAAGAATTTCTTGCCTCAGAAGTAAATGCCATGTCGACCGACAAGGGCAAACAACTGAAGCAACCAGGGGGCAAGAAGAAAAAGAAAAGGAAAGGGAAACCCCCGACAGGGTGTCATATATGCGATGAGGATCATTGGACGAAAGATTGTCCACATATAGCTGAAGTTAAGAAACTCTTCAAGAGTTCAAAAACCCCAGCAGTATTGACTGATCTGTTTCCTAGTCCAAGACAAAATTTGGTTGCTAATCAAAATGCTTCCCGATCCCAAGTGCTTATGTTGTCTACCTCAAAACAGCAGAATAATGCTTTGACAAGGAATAAAGATTACAGGAATCCAAAGCAGTTGAACAAAAAGGAAAATAAACAACCTAGTAGTTCAACAACAACTTTGACCAAAGTCGTGCCACCCATCATTCCTAAACCAATGATAAAGTCGCCAAAGGGAGTAGTACACAAATCGACATTTAATCCTCGTGCAAAAATAGCACAGAATTATAATATAATAAAGGAGCTGGCCCAATCGCCGTCCGCTATGTCGACACTTGAGGTACCGAAAAATTGCCCCTCCCAAGAGCAAGCTTTACCAGCAGCGATAAGTGGGATTGGCCCAATGGATTCCAATCTTGTGGCCTTTGATCATAAAGGATATGACCCTCAGTTACCAGCTCAACTAGCTTTCCTTATTCAAGTGGAAGCCCTCAACAAAACTGTTCATCGAACAATTATTGATGAGGGGGCATCTACATGTCTTATGTCGATGAGTTGCTGGAAAAATTTAGGCTCACCACCCTTGTCAAAATCGTCAACGACATTAAAAGCATTTGATGGACGATCATACACTCCATACGGGATTTTAAGTAACTTGCAAGTTGAACTGGGAGGCAAAACAGTAGAAGTTGATGTGCAAGTAATCGACGGAAACCTCGATTACAACATCCTACTGGGAAGGCCTTGGATATATGCCATGGCTGCAGTTGTGTCGACCTACTTCAGGAGGATTGTATTTCCTTTTCAAGGAAAAATTACAATCGTCGACCAACAAAAATTTCTCCCCAACAGTTCTCAAGTTATGGGAAGCAGCACAATGATCCATGAAAGTAATCAATCGCTCCAAAATATTGGAGTAGGTCTCCTAAAAGACCCTGCCTTAATGGGTACTTTTGCCCTACCGCCGGCAGGTAATCTGGCGAAAGTAGCCACAGTGGAAACCTGCAATATGAAATCTTCTATATCCAACGGATTCAGAAGATTCCTAAATATTTTTTCAGCATGGATCATCGCCCTAATGGAAATACTGTAAATACAGTGGGCCTTGAGGACGGTTCTTATCTCGTGTCAACCTCGTTAAAAAATGAAACAAGGAGTCATGAGGATAGTTCTTTTACTGTGTCAACCTCACTAAAAAATTGAAACAAATCCCCTCTTCAAAATTCAAAGGTAAACCTTCATTCCAACCACCAAGTTGAATGCAATGAAGCTTGGGGGGCACCCTCCTTTGACATGCGTTATTATAATGCTGGGGGCATGCAAAATAAACGAGCAGTTTTGGCAAAGTTCATGCTCGTTAAAAAATAAACGCAAAACCGAGCAGTTTTAACGCGGAATTCATGCTCGTTAAAAAATAAACATAAGCATGTGAGCAAGCTTCCTCCAGAGTTCGAGCTAATCAAGAAAAAATGAACCGGTAAATAACCATTTGAGACCGTAAATTCATCAGCCATAAAAGCCTTGGTCGTGTTTGTGCACCGTCACCTCCACTTTTCATTTGGCCGATCATTCACATCCACTTGATTGTTTACCTATTTTGAGGAACAACTGCGAAGAGTGACTTCACCTAGCCATCCTTGTGACACTGCCGTGATTGGAAAATTCCAACCTGTACCTGGAATCTGCTGCTATCCCTGTTTATCACTCGTTCCTCAGAATACGAGTCTTCTTTGAGCTCTTTTCACTGACTCGTAAAATATGAAAAGTTTGCCGAGTTTTGGCCTTCCAGCTCGTTAAAAGGACCGGAAGAGCTATCCCTCCTCTAGATTTTAATCTTTTTGGACCTGAGGGATTATCGCACAAAAAGATCGAGCGCTTGTCTAGTTCGGCTCGATAAAGATATCGAACATTCATCCCTTCTGTATTGTTTTATACTTTTTCGGACTTAACGGATTAGATGACGAAAAAGGACCCCTGGAGTCCACTTTATGTACCCTTTTCAGACTCTCTAAAGATGAAAAGGACCGAGTTGTCTTTGTCGCTGGGCTCGTTAAAAATATTAGATAGCGACAAACTTGTCTTTAGACGAGAACGAGTTTCCCTATCGTTAAGCTCGTTAAAACATAGCGATGGGCTTGCCCGAAGGGCACGTTATAGAACAAGCATATGTTATCCTCCTCAAGCTTGACAAAAATAAAGAGGTACTGGTCAGAAATGACTGGGGAAAAATTGGGAAGAACCTCAAAGCTTAATGGTAGCAAGTCGCTCTTGAACATGACACTTTTGCCTCCGTAAAAATTGGGTTGGGTTATTATCATTCACCGGTCCCTTCACCATGGTCTCGCCATACCGTCCATACATGGGGTAATCCTACCGATCCATCACATCAGTGTCGTTATATGTTCAAGAGATTTCATTCAGAAAGTGTCAACCGAGTCCCATCCACTACCATACATCATCTTTCATCCTTCCATGACCGCCACCCTGAATCATATTTCACAAATCGTTTTCACCATCATCACTAGCTCCGTTTCGTGTCACTGATGTGGGATTCATTAAGGCCCTCCTTTGACGGATCACTTCTTGTCGACATCAGCTCACTATCCAAGAAGTTGATCTAGGAAGACCCCCTCAGTACGTTGAAGCTTGCATGCCTCAATGGCAAGTTTCTCACTTCCGGCGATAGGTATACATTAATGACCTTCGACCGGGAGACTTTGCGTGGTGTTCGACGTCAGATCCTATATTCACGCCACGTGAATTGTGCTGCAGTACCTTGAGGGTCATCATCATTATCGGTGATTCCTCTCGCGCTTGTTAACAATTTACATTATTGACTGGTAATCAAGCGATGTCTTTCCATGTTCGACTTCGAGAAATTCTCACATGGATCGACTTGTACTAGAGTGAAGATCGGACAAGTTTGAAGACTCCGGATCTAGTTTCATCCATCCGGGCTGCGATAGATATTCAGGAGATAAAAACATAGACATGTGCAGCAGATGATCATCCTACTAAAAGGATGATAATTAAAAGCAGAGAATTATCAGTCTATTATCAGACGATCGTCTGTTTATGTACAGCAAATGTATTTATAAAGCTGAGCATGGGAAATGCCCGCATTAGCTAGATCATGAAAAGATAATGTATTGTATTGTATTTTGTTACAGGTCACCTCCTGACGATTGAATGAACTTCGGATCCTCCTAATAAAGCATTTCACACGATAAACGACCTTATACTTTAGGGGGCAACTGTTATAGACATTTTTGTGCCTTACAGCATGGAGCATGAAATGTCAATAATCTGAGGGATCCAAAGTCCCTAAACATGTTGTTCCTACCCCTAGAGGAACAAGGTCAGCAAACCACAACACTACAGATCAGTTCTCCACTGAAAAGCACTCAAAAACAGGTCAATTTTGGATCAAAGCAGCTGCTCCACTAAGCATCTGCGCTGAATGTCAAAAGCTCTATGGTGTACCTGTGCTGCATAGCAAGTGCAACAAAGGCTACCTGCGCTGGGCATACTTTGACATGTGGAGGAATCTTTTCTCAATGTGCCAGTGCCCAGGAAGCTTCCAAAATGACACTTGGATCAGAAGATTCGCCTAATGATGAGTAAAGAGGTTCTAAAACTTCAAGTGGAAGGTAGAAACTCCGAGTGGACTCAAGGACTGAAGAACAACTGGAGTTGAAGAGGACAACAAGTCACACATCAAGCTGACTTATCTTCACTCCAAAACTCTATATAAGGATCTCATCCCATGGGATCTAGAGGCCGGAATTTTGTGCAAAGAATTGCTGTTGGTTTACAGTTGTGAGTATTGGGTGATTGCTTGAGGGAGGTGAAGAGGAGATTTCTTTCCGTCGGGAAGGTGATGCTGGATTGGACCTCTCACGGTTGTATCACCGCCTGAACCTTACTTCCTTATATTAATAAAGAATTTGAGGTTCTTCTATTCGCATGTGTTTCAATGGTGTATTGTCTTACTTTCGTATTTGATTTATGCTAATCCTTGAATCAATTATGAATGCATGCTTCTTGTAGTTTCCTTTTCTTGTCTTGTTCGTAGGATCTCGTGTAGCTGGGCCCGTGAGAAGACTTGGAGCTGGGAGCGAGCGGCAAATAGAGGAGATTGGATCGACCATTTGCGCAAGACATCGGTAAGTGGATCTCTTCCTTTCGTCTCTTGCATGTCATAAAGAAGTAACCTTAGATAGCTTTGCTTCAGCTGTTGCTAAGGAACTATCACCCTTAGAGTGGGATAGGGTCATTCCGTGTTGGATACTTTTCCCCACAACAGAGATGACGTCGCAGACACTCTCAGCGAATGGGGAAGCACCAAGTGGTAGGCTTCCATTGGTCTCGTATATTACAGATCACAAAAGGAAGAGGCCACGGCTTAAAGAAAATCGGCCCCAAGCAAGCCATGTTTGCGATGCGATCATATTGCAATCATCCATCACAAAAGGAGAAGGTGAAAGAATCAACCCCTGAAGCAAGTCCTCGTTGCGATGCGATATATCGCAATCGCAAAATTATGTTTTGATTTGCGATATCACAATCATGTTTTGGAAAGGGGAAGCAATTGTGTGTTGTACTAATTTTGGTTTCCGTTAATTACAATTTGCGATATGGACTCCTGGACCCGATATATTATATATCGTGGTTAGTAATTCATTGGGTCCGCGATTATCATAGGGCACTTGATGTATGGGCTTTTAGTTTTCCTGCCAATTGGAAACATTGATGGGAAAAACACCGATAGTAAAAGGCTGTTGGGTTAAATGCACAGTTAAGATTTTTTCCATATTTATGAGGTTTGTTGCCACATATTATGTGGAGCCTGAGATACTCTGTATTAAAGAAAACATACCCGCTTGCTAAACGTATAGTTGGTTTAGAACTTCCCTAGAATTGAGAGATTTACCGGTAGCATATATAAAGGACTATCCACGTCAGAGAAAGGGGGAGGAGACTAGCCAATAGTTTGGAACATTGTATGCAGTAGTAACACGACTTGGCAGTAAAGGTTCCAAGAGGGTGCAGAAAAACCGATTATCTGAATTGGGTGTTTAGATAGGAATTTTTGTATGATTTTTTGCCAGGATTTTAGTGGTACTGTCTATTTCTGAAGCTGGGCTCTCCATTCTTTGTCCATATTCCAGCTTGGATGTATAAGGATTGTAAATCAATGTTTATTTTACTTTATATCATTTTTATGCCACTTAATGAAAGAAGGCCTCCCCACTATTGAGCAGGGCCTAAAGACGTAGTCCAAATTGGATGAACTCTGTAATCAAATATTTGTGTCATGGTTTCATTCTTATCTTTGTATTTTTGCATTATTTTATGTGCTTTTAAGTTCCAGAGTTAATAAGATATGTTTCATGTAATTCTGATGCATCTATAAGTAAAAGATATTGGATCAAGTTTGGTATCAAAGCAGGTCTTTTCTGATGTGAATTGCATGAATATATGCTAACCCAGAACAGGCTACAAAAAGGAGAAGAAATGCTTAAGTCCTTTGATCCTAAAGCAGAATGTGCACAAAGAAGAAAAAACATGGAAAATGAAGAAGCTCATTGGGAAGAGGAACAAAATTTCCGTAAGGTATTCTACAATATGGCAGAGAAAGTGGACAAGTTGTTTTCAGAGTATGAGAAGGAACTTAGGCACGAGAAGAAATATGCTAATGACAATGGATCGACAAATAATTAAGGTGGTGTAGAAGAGATCTGATACCATGTAGGAATTTACAGTGTAAGTTCCTCAGACAGAACACCAAAGGACATCGCTCACAAACAGATCACAGATCAATACACCAGTATTTTTGATGTGGTTAAAACCCTCAAAGAGGGAAACAGTCCACGGCCTGAGCCAACGCGGCCACTTCAGGCAATATATTAATAAAAAGAATGAAAATTTACATAAGCTTCTCTCATGAACAGTTACCCTACAAATGACCCTCCATGCTCTTTAAATAGAGATCATGGACCAATCGGGTGTTAAGCCACGGATCAAGTGTCGATAATACCGAGGAGAGAATGAACCATCGGATCACTACATATCGTGACCGTCAGATTGTAAGTTACAAAATGTACATAGTAAAGAAACACACTTTACCTAACTCTATACTAGACCAAGTTATACTTAACTATTTCCTATGTGTCGGAATATCCTAACATTCAAGTGATAGTTCTCATCACTCTAATCGCAATTCCAAACATACATCTAAGAAAACATTATTCAAACTAGATGTAAAGTTTGACCTGCCCATGTATAATGGAGAGTGTAGTGCAGAAAAACTTAATAATTGGATAAGACAAATAGAGGTTTATTTTCAGATCCAACAGATCGAAGAAGATGAGGTGATGCAGGGTTACCCCTGCCTACCCACAGTCTACATGGATTATGCACATAGCCTGTCTGTCCCAAGAATTTTAACTCTCTACTAAGTTAAATCTTCTGAAAGTAAGGTTTAAGGCCCCCTTTAATAAAACTCTATGCGGAATGTTTTATTAAAACCCAACATAGTCTAACCCTTAGGAAATATCCACTTATCGAGACTTTAATCAACCCTCAGGCCTTCATTTATGACTTTATTAAAGCCTTTCATTAAATCCTTCCTATCGGGACTTTAAAAATCCTCATAAACTTCATTAATGTTAATATCAGGACTTGTTCACCCCTCTAAACCTACATTATCCCTTTAACCACATATATATAACCTTTCCCCTCTTTAAAATTGGTTACATAACACTTATCGCATGAAACCCTTATATCCTTTGATAATGTTGGACTTATATATAAAACCTCATATATCCTCGCTTAATCCTTTATAAACCATTTACAAAGGAAATACTAACAAAACATACCTTTCTGCTTTAATACGGCCTATGCACAAATACCAAGACTCCCTTTATCGCTACCGCTAATTACTCCTCCACGGGTTTCATTAACACCGGGTTCTATCGCATCCAATATGTGATAACACAATATTGGATTTCAAATATCATTAACCGCATCATACAACTTATCGGGTCCGCCCTTATCACCTTTCCATAATGCTACACTCCGATCTCTCAAACCCCAATTGTCGATACCTCCGATCACCAATCAAACAACTTGCATGACAATCGTCCACCGTGGATTTAACACACCTAATCTGATGGCTGTTAGAGATTTTGGGTGGACAAATAGCACGAGGATTACCCAGACGAAAAGTGGTTTCCTCTCTCCTCCTGAGTGCTACATGTCACTCAGTTAGTGGAATCAGGTGTTATGTACCTAGGGGGGATAATATGGGGTACCAAGGGAGGTACCCAAGGTAATAATGTAATAATGGGATGGGCCATAGTAATAAATAAGGTGGTTAACCCATGTCATGTAAGGGACCACAAGTAGTTAATAATAATGTAATGGGCCCATGGTATTAGTTGATGGTATGAGGGAACCATGGTAATGATGCATGGTATTGTATGTATGAGGCCTATATAAAGGCTAGAGACTCCACATGGAGAGATATGAAGATGAAGAGAAGTATTCTTGTATGAACAGGCATATGGCTTGTGGAGTGTTCTCCTTCCTTAAGGAGTGAATGTATGGTGTTGCCCTACCTTAAGGGTTTGATATCAATAAAGAAGAATTTCTATCTATTTTGATCTTGTTATTCTTGGGTTATTTCTATTATCATAATATCTTTGGATCAGATCTACAACAAGTGGAATCGGAGCACTTTCTTGGGCAAATAGTGGAGAATTTTTTTTTTTTCATTTTTGCAGGGTTTCGGAGGCGGCGACTTTGCAGATCAGATCTATACGTTTTGGTGCCAGATCTGCAGAATCTAATTGCAGATCTGTATTCTTTGGGAAAAAACAACTGATTTCAAAAGAAAAATCAGTCGAATCGGAGTCCGGATGAAGGAGATATCACTGATCTAAAAATCAGTGGGGTTGTAGACAATTTTCAGGGCAGCGATTTTGCGGTACAGATCTAGACGTCCCGGAACAAGATCTGCAAAATATAATTGCAGATCTGGATTCTTTGGGAAAAAATACCCAACTTCAAAAAAAAAATCAGTCGAATCGGAGTGCGGATGAAGGAGATATCGCTGATTTAAAATCAGCTCTTTTTGCAGACATTTTGGGTGACGGCGGGAGAGTAGGAGAGCAGATTTGGAATTCTCGTGCCTGGATCAGGATTTTTATCACATGGGAAGATGCAGAATGATTGTTCCATTTCTAGAAACAGGTTATAATAGGGATTCTAAGCAATATTGACGGATTTGTGGCCATTTCAATTTTTCGCCGAGTTTTTTCAAAACCCTCTTCATGGCTTCTAGCAAGGTTCTATATTTTACAGGAAAAGATGATGGTCCTACTATTGAAGAATACATAAAAGAACAGAAGTGCTTATACAATTGGAAATGGTGGATAGTGCAGCAATTTAGAGATGAGGCAACCAAATGGTGGGGATTACTTAACCAAACGAAGTGTTCCAACCTTTCCGATGAAGACTTTGAAAAATTACTTTTAGACAGATGGTCTCATGCTAGAAAACAAGATAAGGAGAAACATATGGGGTTATTTCCTACTGGTATATCTCTATTGCAGGTTCATGGATTGATTCAGAAGGAGAAAATCGTTGTGTCTATAAATCCTAGTTGCAAGCAAAATCTTATCAGTGTTAATTTGGCAAAAAGATTGCAAATTCTAGCAAAACAAATTGAACATACACAGGTTGATGATAAGGATGTTCAAATCTATAAGGATCTGAAGCTTTCTATGGATAAGTATGTGTTTCATGGTGATTTTTATGCTTCAGATATGGATAACATGGATGTTGTTTTGGGATTCCCTTGGATGGAATTAGTGGGTACTACCAATATTAATGTGCAGAAGAAATTCCTGAAGCTCTAGTATAAAAAGAAGAAAATTACATTACATGATATTTCCATTAATAAGCAGGTAGAGTCCAAGGAGGCTGAAGCAGAAGATGTTCAAGGGACTGACACATCAGATGATGAGCCTTTGATGATCGACAATCAAACACAAACAGAGGCTGCAGAAGAAAAGGTTACAGGTGATGATACATCCGAGGAGGGCTCAGTGGTTGACGTCATATTGAAAAAGAAGACACCACAACAGGCACCACAGCAGGGTGAAGTCAAGCAAAAGCCATCGTGGGTTAAAACTTCAACATATCATCACCCACATCACCCCGCAAGACAACCATCATGGAAACTAGGTAGTCACATGATGGATAGAAAGGAGAGACGATCCACCTACTACACATCAACACAGAAGAGCTACCACGGTCAACTTCCATCTCAAGCGAGCGAGGCACCAGCGAGATCGAGGGTTCACCTTTCTCTTGGATGGCTAGATGCACGTGCATGGTATCAGTGGACTACTCTCTTGAGTAGATCTTATTATTTATGTTCTTCCCATGTTTCGGGGACGAAACATGTTTAGGGGGGTGGAATGTTATGTACCTAGGGGGGATAATATGGGGTACCAAGGGTGGTACCCAAGGTAATAATGTAATAATGGGATGGGCCATAGTAATAAATAAGGTGGTTAACCCATGTCATGTAAGGGACCACAAGTAGTTAATAATAATGTAAGGGGCTCATGGTATTAGTTGATGGTATAAGGAAACCATGGTAATGGTACATGGTATTGTATGTATGAGGCCTATATAAAGGCTAGAGACTCCACATGGAGGAGAGGAAGATGAAGTGAAGTATTATTGTATGAACAGGCATATGGCTTGTGGAGTGTACTCCTTCCTTAAGGAGTGAATGTATGGTGTTGCCCTACCATAAGGGTTTTGATCAATAAAGTATCATTTCATATTATTTCTGGGTTTATTTGCATTATCTTATACTTTTATATCAGATCTATAATATTTTGGGTTAGATCTACAACATCAGGTACTCACCCTTCAATACCACTTACCACTCAAACCTCACCCGAAATACCACTTCCTGTTGTGAAACCACTTCTTCATTGGTTATCCTCTGTGATCTTCGACCATGCGATGACCGTTGATCTATGATATCCAACAAACACTGTGCACTGATACTTCATTTCTTTGCTCTTCTGCTTCACTTAGATTCTCCGCCATTTCTTCAGTTTTCTGTGGTTTTCGGGTTTTCAGTGGTTTCGGCCTTTTGCTCTCAATTCACTTCCGCTTGAGCTTAACTTCGTGATTTCTTTGATCATTGTCCTCTTGGCCTCTAATTGATCCTTCGAATGGTTCAAAGATCCACACGATCCTCTGTCTCTTCTCCTCCTCTGTGTATTCACCTCGATTCTACCTGCATATATAAACTATGCAAATCTCTGATTACATCATTCAATATTCGAATCACACACTTACACTCAGGATCGAATTCTCTGTATATAAATATAAAACAAATGATTACATATTGAGACTCTGTCTCTCTGGCCTGATTATTCTAATTAGTGGCCTTTGCTTCACACTCTGCCCGTAGGCTTACAATCAAACCTATCTCACCTATCTAACCTTTTTCTAACCTATCTCCTCCCTAATCATGCCTTTTAGGCTTACATTTATACAAAGGGATTCTAAAACCAATTTCTAGTTTAGATCCACAAACTCCTCAACAAAATTCTAAAATCTCTTCCTCATTCCTAAAACTCTTCTCTAATCCATAAATTCATGAACTAACTCCTAATTTCATATTTACAATTAATTCTCAATCCTCTCATCACTCAACTATCTTAAATCTCTCATGTTCTCCTACATTCAAAAACATTTACAATTATGCCTCACAATATTAAATTAAATCCTATTCTCATTAAAATCACTCAAAACCCTTAATAATTACATTAATTTAACATTTAGGAAACAAACATCCTTAAAACACAAGACCCCCTATGTCTATTGTTATAATGAAATCCGACCTTGATAGGCTACTAATCAAGTAGACTCTGAGTAACTCTTTCAAACCAATCTTTTGGTTGAGGCTTAGCCTCCTCAACTTGAGAGGGCTCTCTCACTAGGTTTAGGGTTTTTGATTAATGATTAGATGGCTAACTCTAAGAACAACATGAAGAAAGTATAACTGGTTGACTGGTTGAAAGTATGATTAGCAAATATCTATTGGGCTATGGAGTCAAAATGGTCTTCAACAAAACAACATGATCAACAAAACATGGAAGTCAAGGAACTTAAAGTTTAGGTTTATGAATAGAACAGTAACGCAGTAAATCAACATAGTTTACAAGCATGTGAAGGAAGTTAGAGCATTTTCCAATGAATTCTAAGTAACACAAGCTTATACCACTGCAAATAAGTAATTGAACAGAGCTGTGGGAACATCAAACACATAAACTCTTTGTGAACCCTGAGTAGTCAAACTGATCTCTGTATTGAGTATGAAAACCACAGTTTTTTACAATAACACAATCTTTCCTCTCCTAATGAAATTTCCAACCTAGAGGAATTTGATTCTCAAGCTTTATATAGAGCTTTACAACCTTGGATACTATGATCCATCTTTGGAGGAGTTCAAATTCCTAACTTTGACACCTATCTATTCATAAAATAAACTACTTAATTACAACTTGACAACAAGTTGTCTTTAAGAGTCCTAATACAAATAGGAGTGAAACCCCTAAAACATGCTTTTAACAACCTTTACTATGACTTCAATACATTCTTTAATCAGCTGCCAACCCATGTCTTTGAGCTTGATGATGTCCACATTGCTGTTACAAAACCTGCTGAGTCATGACCTAACTGTCCTGAAAACTGGGAGACAAAGTTCCTCCTTTTAAGGCCCTTAATCCTTTATTCTTATATTCGAGCAGCGTTGCTGGTGTACATGTGGCATGAATTAATAATACATTAAAACTTCATTTTCCACCTATGCAAAAATGGAACTCGAACATATGGAGGAAAGGATGAAACATGACTGTGCTTTGAAAATAGTTTGTTTTCGTAGCACAACTTTTATATCACTTATGGAATACTTCTTGGAACTTTGCTCTCTACACCACTACCATCTGAAACTTCATATATGATCCCATGTATACTAGCAAGTCCAAAATTTGAAATTAATCAGACCTTACCTCCGAAAAGTATCTATAAGTGCTAAATGATCATCTTCAGTAGTTTCGTAGCGCGCTATGAAACTGCTGTGTATGCTCATTTTCAACACGGTCTTCAAAAATCAGTAGTTTGGGAGTTTTTCAAAATTTCATAAATACTGATATGATCAACCAAGAATCAAAACCGCTTACTCTTATAAGATGTTCCTCTTCACAGTTTGGTCTTCACCTTAATGAAAGATTGACTTATAAATTTATCACTTTTTGCATTGTTTTTATCTGAAAAATAGGTGTTGAGACAAAGCTTATATCTTTTGAACCCTGATATCTGTTACAAAAATGGAGGAGGTTTTTGTAGATAAGAATTTTTTTAAGAAAAACCTCTCCCATTTTTTTGAAAATCAGCTTCAGTTGTCCCGAATCTACATTATAAAATCATGCATAAAACAGGGAAATTCAGAATCCTGCAAATAGGTATCAAATGAAACTTCGAATCTCCAAATTGGTAACTCCTGGGAGAAATTTGAAAGAGGTTTTTGTTCCTCATTACGTTCCTAGAAAACACCTCCTTCAGATTTTTTAAACTCATATTCATTTTCTTGAAAATTCCTTTTGAATCCAACAACTCAAAACAGTCCAAGAAACACACAAATCCCCTTGCAGCTCCTGGTAGAAATACATGAAACCCGTTTGGATGAACGCTTGTGTCAAGATGAGGTCATCTATGACAACCTTATTTTTATCCTTTCATCTTGATGGCAATTTCCCTTTAAAACCCAAACTTCCCTCTTAAAAATATGACAGTTGTAAAGAACTCTTTGCACAACAAGCTGTTTGTCACAAAGTTAACTTTTCAAAGGTGACGGCTGACTGATACATGCAAAGTTTGAAAAGAAAATGATAGAAAGGAGCTTGGATAACTTGTTTAAGGAATGATATTCGAATGTGGATAG
The DNA here is from genome assembly GCA_031772625.1 of Pinus tabuliformis. Taxonomy (NCBI): domain Eukaryota; kingdom Viridiplantae; phylum Streptophyta; class Pinopsida; order Pinales; family Pinaceae; genus Pinus; species Pinus tabuliformis. The sequence goes on along the minus strand of CM062810.1, from coordinate 368,423,777 downwards.
AAAGGTGACAAAATGAGGGAGTGGAAAGCAACAGCCACTTCATCAACCAATAAATATAACTCTGTTTTTCCCATAAAAGAAGGTTGCACTCCTAAGTTCCTATCTCTTGACCCTTGATAGTTGTTACAAAAATGGAGGAGGTTTTTGTAGATAAGAATGTTTATAAGAAAATCTCTTTCATTTTTCAAAAATGAGTTTACAATTGCTCAGAAACCCCCTTGGAAGTTGACTACTAAAAACAAAAAAACAGAGTTTTTGCCTCATAGTGCATTACGAAATTAGCTTGTTTTCGTATGATTTCAAAAATTTAACCCTAAACTTAATGGAATGAATTCTAAATGGAAAATGTAACCTATTTGACCATGAAGTGAACCTAAAGGTCTTTATTTGGAAATGAAAGATGACATTTTAAGACTTCAAACCCTATCACTTACCCTTTTATCAAATCCAAAATGACATTTAGACCTCCTTGAAATCATGACCAAAAGAAGAGTTGACACAATGATGTTTTTGAAAATTTTTGGGTGATAACAGTGGCTCCACTAGGGATAGTATGCCCCAGTGGTACACTAAGAACTGGTAGCTCCAGTGCTGCTATCCATCCATTAGAATAAAATTCTGAAATTCTGCCCAATCTGCTCCCCAAGCTTTAATGATTTTTGCAAGAGGGACTCAGACTACACCTACTAAAGAAAATGCTCAGTAAACCTACCCTGAGCTTATTTTCACATTCCTACCTATCCTATCAACTACAAACTCCATTTGTAGCTCAAGGAACATGAAACTTCTAATGAAGCGAGTCATTGATCTGATTTGACACTTGCATCTCTTGATTGTGCTTGAAGCAAAAATAAACATGATACTGAAATAACCAAGGCAACATGAGATGTAACTGATCTTCAAGATGAAAATATAACTAGAAATCTAAACAGTGAATCTTTTCCATGTAATCAGCGATAGGGTCAAAAAAGACATGATTAGTTTGATGATCATCATAACATTCTATATCTTCAGACAACTGATTCTTAACCACACAAGATTCCTTTGATATGCTATTCAACTACTTTTCTGAATGATTCCTACAAACAATGTAATTTTCCTCATTATTATGATCATTCTTCGATGTAAGATGCTACAAAGTATGACATAAAAAAACACCCTTTTCGTCTTCCTGAGGGTTATAAAAGCTATCTTCCAGTATTTCTTCTTGGTGTTTGCAATGATTTTCATATTCTTTATGATCAAAAGACTGGCAATTTTGCTACTTCTTTACATTAATCTCAGAGGATGTAACATGGTTTTCATAAGTAAACCCCTGTTGGTTTTCATGTTGCATTTCATGGGATGTTATCCTTTCTTCTTGGTGCTGAAATGTATTGTTATGAAGAGCCTCTAAAATTTCTTCATCCATGAATTCATCATCATCATAGCAATCCTCAAAATATTGAATAAAACTCACAGAATGTTTACAGCAATCTTTGACCAGCAATAAGGAGGGATGACACTCTTTATACATCTCATAGAATTCATCATGGAAATTAGCAAGCGAATATAATGAACCATTTTCCAAGCCTTTATACCAAGACCATGCTTCTTCTTATAAAGTGGTCATAGAAATATTCATGAGACAATATTCAGGGAACTGAACCTTAAGACTGCGTATATGCAAATGGAACCTAACCAAATGAAGAGAAGCAATTTCTTTCTTTTCATCTTTGAATATTGGAAGATCATCTAACCATTCAGCCTTTGGCATAGTATTTGGAAAACCATGGATATCATACTGATTCTACCTCGCATTCATTCTTGCAATGGCACTCATCTTGAAACTTCATCAAGCTACTGATCTTCTAGCAGTGGAGTCACCTTCCAATTTGTTATTCAATGTGTGGAGTCACCAAGGTAGATGCAGGCTCGAACAGCTTCCGGAGCTCCTGCTACCTTCAGAAGTTTAGTTTCTTGATTTTGGGAATGAGTAATCTTCAGGCTCTCGACAGACGCACCAAAATGTTATCACAAAATCTGACCTTCATAGGCTGCTGATCAAGTAGACTCTATGTAACTCTTTCAAACCAATCTTTTGGTTGAGTCTTAGCCTCCTCACCCTGAGAGGGCTCTCTCACTAGTTTTAGGGTTTTTTTATTAATGATTAGATGGCTAACTCTAGGAACAACATGAACAAAGTATAATTGGATGATTGGTTGAAACTATGATTAGCAAATATCTGTTGGGCTATAGAGTCAAAATGGTCTTCAACAAAACAACATGATCAACAAAACATGGAAGTCAAGGTACCTAGAGTTTAGGTTTATGAATAGAACAGTAACACAGTAAATCAACACAATTTACAAGCATGTGAAGGAAGTTAGGGCATTTTCCAATGAATTCTAAGTAACAAAAGCTTATACCACTACAAATAAGTAATTGAATAGAGCCATGAGAACATCAAACACATAAACTCTTTGTGATTCCTGAGTAGTCAAACTGATCTCTGTATTAAGTATGAAAACCATAGTTTTTTACAATAACACAATCTTTCCTCTACTAATGAAATTTACAACCTAGAGGAATTCAATTCTCAAGCTTTATATATATTTTTACAACCTTGGATACTATGATCCATCTTTGGAGGAGCTCGAATTCCTAACTTTGACACTTATCTATTCATAAAATAAACTACTTAATTACAACTTGACAACGAGCTGTCTTTAAGAGTCCTAATACAAATAGGAGTGAAACTCCTAAAACAAGATTTTAAAAACCTTTACTATTAATTCAATACATTCTTTAATTAGCTACCAACCGATGTCTTCAAGCTTGATGATGTCCACGGTGATGTTACAAAACCTGCTGAGTCATGACCTAATTGTCCTGAAAATTGGGAGACAGAGTTCTTCCTTTTAAGGTCCTTAATCCTTTATGCTTATATTCGAGCAGCTTTGCTAGTGTACATGTGGAAAGAATTAATAATCCATTAAAACTTCATTTTCCACCTGTGCAAAAATGAAACTCGAACATATGGAGAAAAGGATGAAACACGACTGTGCTTCGAAAATAGTATGTTTTCGTAGCACAGCTTTTATATCACTTATGGAATACTTCTTGGAACTTTGCTTTCTACACCATTGCCATCTGAAACTTCATATATGATCCCATGTCTACCAGAAACTTGAAAATTTGGAATTAATTAGACCTTACCTTTGAAAAGCATCTATAAGTGGTAAATGATCATCTTCAGCAGTTTCGTAGCGTGCTATGAAACTACTGTGTATGCTCTTTTTCAACACGGCCTTCAAAAATCTGTAGTTTGGGAGTTTTTCAAAACTCCATGAAGAATGATATGATAAACCAAGAATAAAAACCACTTACTCTTATAAGATGTTCCTCTTCACAGTTTGATCTTCACCTTAATGAAATACTGACCTATAAATTTATCATTTTTTGCACTGTTTTTACCTAAAAAATAGGTGTTGAGACAGAACTTATATCTTTTGATCCCTGAGGTATTTTACAAAAATGGTGGATTTTTTTGTAGATAAGAATGTTTATATGAAAAAAATCTCTCAGTTTTTTGAAAATCAGCTTCATTTGTCCTGAATATGCATTATAACATCATGTATAAAACAGGAAAATTCAGAATCCTGCAAATAGGTCTCAAAGGAAACTTCGAATCTCCAAATTTGTAACACCTGGAAGAAATATGAAAGAGGTTTTTGTTCCTCATTAGGTTCCCAGAAAAAACCTCCTTCATATTTGTGAAAATCATCTTCATTTGCCTTCAAATTACTTTTGAAACCAACAACTCAAAATAGTCCAAGAAACACACAAATCCCCTTGTAGCACCTGGTAGAAATACGTGAAACCTATCTGGATGAAAGCTTGTGTGAAGCTGAGGTCATCTATGATAGCCTTCTTTTTATCCTTTCATCTTGATGGCAATTTCCCTTTATAACCCAAATTTCCCTCTTAAAAATATGACAATTGTAAAGAACTTTTTGGACAGCAAGCTGTTTGTCACAAAGTTAACTTTTCAAAGATGACAATTGATTGATACATGAAAAGTTTAAAAAGTAAATGATAGAGAGGAGCTTGGGTAACTTTATTAAGGAATGATATTCGAATGTGGAGAGAAAGGTGACAAAATGAGGGAGTGGAAAGCAACAACCACTTCATCAACCAATAAAAATAACTCTGTTTTTCCTCAAAAAGAAGTTTGCACTCCTGAGCTCCCTATCTCTTGATCCTTGATAGATGTTAAAAAAATGGAGGAGGTTTTTGTAGATAAGAATGTTTATAAGAAACACCTCTTTCAGTTTTGAAAAATTAGTTTACAATTGCTGAGTAACCCCCTTGGAAGCTGACTACTAAAAATAGAAAACAGGGTTTTTGCCTCATAGTGCACTACGAAATTAGCTTGTTTTCGTATGATTTCAAAAATTTAACCCTAAACTTAATGGAATGAATTCTAAATGGAAAATGTGACCTATTTGACCATGAATTAAACCTAAAGGACTTTATTTGGAAATGAAAGATGACATTTTAAGACTTCAAACCCTATCACTTACCCTTTTATCAAATCTAAAATGACTTTTAGACCTCCTTGAAATCATGACCAAAAGGAGAGTTGACACAATGATGTTTTTGAAAAATTTTGGGTGATAACAGTGGCACCACTAGGGATAGTGTGCCCCAGTGGTACACTAAGAGCCAGTAGCTCCAGTGTTGCTACCCATCCTTTAGAATAAAATTCTGAAATTCTACCCAATCTGCTCCCCAAGCTTTAATGATTTCCGCAAGAGGGACTCAGACTGCACCTACTAAAAAAAATGCTTAGTCAACCTACCCTAAGCTTATTTTCACATTCCTACCTACCCTATCAGCTGCAACTTCCATTTGTAGCTCAAGGAACATGAAACTTCCAATGAAGCCAGTCATTCATCTGATCTAACACTTGAATCTCTTGACTGTGCTTGAAGCAAAAATAAACATGATACTGAAATAATCGAGGCAACGTGAGATGTAACTTATTTTCAAGATGAAAATATAATTGGAAATCTGGACAATAAATCTTTTCCATGTAATCAGCTATAGGGTCAAAAAAGACATGATTAGTTTGATGATCATCATAACATTCTATATCTTCAGACAACTGATTCTCAGCCACATAAGATTCCTTTGATATGCCATCCAACTGCTTTTCTGAATGATTCCTACAAACAATGCAATTTTCCTCATTATTATGATCATTCTTTGATGTAAGCTACTGCAAAGTATGACATAAAACAATCAACCTTTTCCTCTGCCTGAGAGTTATAAAAGCTATCTTCCAGTATTTCTTCTTGGTGTTTGCAATGATTTTCATATTCTTTATGATCAAAAGACTGGAAATTTTGCTGCTTATTTACATTAATCTCAGAGGATGTAACATTATTTTCATAAGTAAACCCCTGCTAGTTTTCATGTTGCATTTCATGGGATGTTATCCTTTGTTCTTGGTGTTGAAATGTATTGTTATGAAGAGCCTCTAAAATTTCTTCATCCATGAATTCATCATCATCATAAAAATCCTCCATATATTGAATAAAACTCACAGAATGTTTACAAAAATCTGTGACCAGTAATATGGAGGGATGACACTCTTTATACATCTCATAGAATTCATCATGGAAATTAGCAAGCGAAGATAACGAACCATTTTCCAAGCCTTTATACCAAGACCATGCTTTTCCTTCTAAAGTGGTCATAAACATCTTCATCAGACAATCTTTAGGGAACTCAACCTTAAGACTGTGTACATGCATATGGAACCTAACCAAATGAAGAGCAACATTGTCTTTCTTTTAATCTTTGAATATTGGAAGAACATTTAACCATTCAACCTTTGGCATAGGATTTGGAAAACTAGGGATATCAAACCAATTCATAGTGGCATACTTGGCATTCATTCTTGTAATGGCACTCATCTTGAAACTTCATCAAGATACTTATATGCTAGTCTCTTTCCAATATGCTATTGGATGTGTGGAGTTGCCAAGGTAGATGCAGCCTCAAACAACTTCCTGAGATCCTACTACCTTCAGAAGTTTAGCTTCTTGATTTCGGGAATGAGTAATCTTCAGGCTCCCGGCAGACGCACCAAAATGTTATCACGAAATATGACCTTGATAGGCTGCTGATCAAGTAGACTCTGAGTAACTCTTTCAAACCAATCTTTTGGTTGAGGCTTAGCTTCCTCAACCTGATAGGGCTCTCTCACTAGGTTTAGGGATTTTGATTAATGATTAGATGGATAACTCTAGGAACAACATGAAAAAAGTATAACTAGTTGACTAGTTGAAAGTATGATTAGCAAATATCTATGGGCTATAGAGTCAAAATGATCTTCAACAAAACAACATGATTAGCAAAACATGGAAGTCAAGGTACCTAGAGTTTAGGTTTATGAATAGAACAGTAACACAATAAATCAACACAATTTACAAGCATGTGAAGGATGTTAGAGCATTTTCCAATGAATTCTAAGTAACACAAACTTATACCAGTACAAATAAGTAATTGAATAGAGCCATGAGAACATCAAACACATAAACTCTTTGTGAATCCTGAGTAGTCAAACTGATCTCTGTATTAAGTATGAAAACCATAGTTTTTTATAATAACACAATCTTTCCTCTACTAATGAAATTTCCAACCTAGAGGAATTCAATTCTCAAGCTTTATATAGAGTTTTACAACCTTGGATACTATGATTCCATCTTTGGAGGAGTTCGAATTCCTAACTTTGACACCTATCTATTCATAAAATAAACTACTTAATTACAACTTGACAGCTAACTATCTTTAAGAGTCCTAATACAAATAGGAGTGAAGCTCCTAAAACATGCTTTTAACAACCTTTACTATGACTTCAATAGATTCTTTAATTAGCTGCCAACCCATGTCTTCAAGCTTGATGATGTCCATAGTGTTGTTACAAAATCTACTGAGTCATGACCTAACTCTCTTGAAAACTACGAGACAGAGTTCCTCCTTTTAACGCCCTTAATCCTTTATGCTTATATTCGATCAGGTTCGCTGGGGTACATGTGGGATGCATTAATAATCCACTAAAACTTCATTTTCCACCTGTGCAAAAATGAAACTCGAACATATGGAGGAAAGGATGAAACATGACTGTGCTTTGAAAATAGTCTGTTTTCGTAGCACAACTTTTATATCACTTATGGAATACTTCTTGGAACTTTGCTTTCTACACCACCACCATCTGAAACTTCATATATGATCCCATGTCTACCAACAACTTCAAAATTTTAAATTAATCAGACCTTACCTCTGAAAAGAATCTATAAGTGGTAAATGATCATCTTCAGCAGTTTCGTAGCGTGCTACGAAACTGCTGTGTATGCTCTTTTTCAACAAGGTCTTCAAAAATCTGTAGTTTGGGAGATTTTCAAAATTCCAGGAAGACTGATATGATCAACCAAGAATAAAAACCACTTACTCTTATAATATGTTCTTCTTCATAGTTTGGTCTTCACCTTAATGAAAGACTCACCTATAAATTTATCATTTTTTACATTGTTTTTATTTGAAAAACAAGTGTTGAGACAGATCTTATATATTTTGATCCATGATATCTGTTACAAAAATGGAGGAGGTTTTTGCAGATAAGAATGTTTGTAAGAAAAAACTCTCTCATTTTTTTGAAAATTAGCTTCAGTTCTCCCGAATCTGCATTATAAAATCATGTATAAAACATGAAAATTCAGAATCCTGTAAATAGGTCTCAAAGGAAACTTCGAATCTCCAAATTGGTAACACCTGGCAGAAATTTGAAAGAGGTTTTTGTTCCTCATTATGTTCCCGGAAAACGCCTACTTCAGATTTGTGAAAATCATCTTCATTTCCCTGAAAATTCCTTTGAAACCAACAGCTCAAAACTGTCCAAGAAACACATAAATCCCCTTGCAGCTCCTGGTAGAAATATGTGAAACCTGTCTGGATGAAAGCTTGTGTGAAGATAGGGTCATCTATGATAGCCTTCTTTTTATCCTTTCATCTTGATGGCAATCCATTTATAACCCAAATTTCCCTATTAAAAATATGACAGTTCTAAAGAACTTTTTGGACAGCAAGTTGTTTGTCACAAAGTTAACTTTTCAAAGGTGACAACTGACTGATACATGAAATGTTTGAAAGGTAAATGAAAGAAAGGAGCTTGGGTAACTTGTTTAAGGAATGTTATTTGAATGTGGAGAGAAAAGTGACAAAATGAGGGAGTGGAAAGCAACAACCACTTCATCAACCAATATAAATAACTCTTTTTTTCCTCAAAAAGAAGGTTGCACTCCTGAGCTCCTATCTCTTGATCCTTGTTAGCTTTTACAAAAATGGAGGAGGTTTTTGTAGATAAGAATGTTTATAAGAAAAAAGTCTTTCATTTTTCGAAAATGAGTTTACAATTGCTTAGGAACCCCCTTGAAAGTTGACTACTAAAAACAGAAAAACAGGGTTTTTGCATTATAATGCGCTAGAAATTGGCTTGTTTTCGTATGATTTCAAAAATTTAACCCTAAACTTAATGAAATGAATTCTAAATGGAAAATGTGACCTATTTGACCATGATGTAAACCTAAAGGACTTTATTTGGAAATGAAAGATGACATTTTAAGACTTCAAACCCTATCACTTACCCTTTTATCAAATCTAAAATGACTTTTAGACCTCCTTGAATTCATGACCAAGAGGAGAGTTCACACATTGATGTTTTTGAAAATTTTTGGGTGATAATAGTGGCTCCACTAGGGATAGTGTGTCCTAGTGGTACACTAAGAACCGGTAGCTCCAGTGTTGCTATCCATCCTTTAGAATAAAATTCTAAAATTCTGCCTAATCTGCTCCCCAAGCTTTAATGATTTTTGCAAGAGGGACTCAAACTGCACCTACTAAAAAAAATGCTTGGTAAACCTACTCTGAGCTTATTTTCACATTCCTACCTATCCTATCAGCTACAACCTCCATTTGTAGCTCAAGAAACATGAAGCTTCCAATGAAGCCAATCATTGATTTGATCTGACACTTGAATCTCTTGACTGTGCTTGAATTAAAAATAAACATGATACTGAAATAACCAAGGCAACATGATATGTAACTGATCTTCAAGATGAAAATATAATTGGAAATCTGAACAATAAATCTTCTCCATGTAATCATCTATAGGGTAAAAAAAAACATGATTAGTTTGATGATCATCATAACATTCTATATCTTCAAACAACTGATTCTCAACCACACAAGATTCCTTTGATATGCTATCCAACTGCTTTTCTGAATGATTCCCACAAAAAATGTAATTTTCCTCCTTATTATGATCATTTTTTGATGTAAGCTACTACAAAGTATGAAATAAAAAATCAACCTTTTCCTCTCCCTAAGGGTTATAAAAGCTATCTTCTAGTATTTCTTCTTAGTGTTTGCAATGATTTTCATATTCTTTATGATCAAAAGACTGGAAAGTTTGCTGCTTCTTTACATTAATCTCAGAGGATGTAACATTGTTTTAATAAGTAAACCCCTGCTAGTTTACATGTTTCATTTCATGGGATGTTATCTTTTCTTCTTGGTGTTGAAATGTATTGTTATGAAGAGCCTCTAAAATTTCTTCATCCATGAATTCATCATCATCATAACAATCCTCCAAATATTGAATAAAACTCTCAGAATGTTTACAACAATCTTTGACCAGCAATAAGGAGTGATGACACTCTTTATACATCTCATAGAATTCATAAACATCTTCATGAGACAATCTTCAGGGAACTGAACCTTAAGACTGTGTACATGCATATGGAACCTAACAAAATGAAGAGCAGCATTGCCTTTCTTTTCATATTTGAATATTGGAAGAACATCTAACCATTCAACCTTTGGTATAGGATTTGGAAAACCAGGGATATCAGACTGATTCATAGGGGCATACCTGGCATTCATTCTTGCAATGGCACTCATCTTGAAACTTCATCAAGCTACTGATCTTCTAGTAGTGGAGACTCCTTCAAATTTGTTATTGGATGTGTGGAGTCGCCAAGGTAGATGCGGCCTCGAACAACTTCCTGAGCTCTTGCTACCTTCAAAAGTTCAACTTCGTGATTTCAGGAATGAGTAATCTTCAGGCTCTCAGCAGACGCACCAAAATGTTATCACAAAATCTGACCTTGATAGGCTGCTGATCAAGTAGACTCTGAGTAACTCTTTCAAACCAATCTTTTGGTTGAGGCTTAGCCTCCTCAACCTGAGAGGGCTCTCTCACTAGGTTTAGGGTTTTTGATTAATGATTAGATGGCTAACTCTAGGAACAACATGAATAAAGTATAACTAGTTGACTGGTTGAAAGTATGATTAGCAAATATCTGTTGGGCTATGGGGTCAAAATAGTCTTCAACAAAACAACATGATCAACAAAACATGGAAGTCAAGCACCTAGAGTTTAGGTTTATGAATAGAACAGTAACACAGTAAGTCAACAGAATTTACAAGCATGTGAAGGAAAATAGAGCATTTTCCAATGAATTCTAAGCAACACAAGCTTATACCATAGCAAATAAGTAATTGAGTAGAGCCATGAGAACATCAAACACATAAACTCTTTGTGAATCATGAATAGTCAAACTGATCTTTGTATTAAGTATGAAAACCACAGTTTTTTACAATAACACAATCTTTCCTCTACTAATGAAATTTCCAACCCAGAGGAATTCGATTCTCAAGCTTTATATAGAGTTTTACAACCTTGGATACTATGATCCATCTTTGGAGGAGTTCGAATTGCTAACTTTGACACCTATCTATTCATAAAATAAACTACTTAATTACAACTTGACAACTAGTTGTCTTTAAGATCCTAATACAAATAGGAGTGAAACTCCTAAAACATGCTTTTAACAACCTTTACTATAACTTCAATACATTCTTTAATCAGTTGCAAACCCATGTCTTCGAGCTTGATGATGTCCACAGTGCTGTTGCAAAATCTGTTGAGTCATGACTTAACTGTCCTGAAAACTAGGAGACAGAGTTCCTCCTTTTAAGGCCCTTAATCATGTATTCTTATATTCGATCAGCATTGCTAGTGTACATGTGGCATGCATTAATAATCCATTAAAAATTCATTTTCCACCTGTGAAAAAAGGAAACTCGAACATATGTAGGAAAGGATAAAACATGACTGTGCTTCGAAAATAGTCTGTTTTCATAGCACAACTTTTATATCACTTATGGAATACTTCTTGGAACTTTTCTTTCTACGCAACTGCCATATGAAACTTCATATATGATCCCATTTCTACCAACAACTTCAAAATTTGAAATTAATCAGACCTTACCTTGAAAAAGAATCTATAAGTGCTAAATGATCATCTTCAGCATTTTCGTAGCGCACTACGAAACTGCTGCGTATGCTCTTTTTCAACACGGTCTTCAAAAATCTGTAGTTTGGGAGTTTTTAAAAATTCCATGAAGACTGATATGATAAACCAAGAATTTAAACTACTTACTCTTATAAGATTTCCTCTTCGCAGTTTGGTCTTCACCTTAATGAAAGAATGACCTATAAATTTATCATTTTTTGCACTGTTTTTATTTGAAAAATAAGTGTTGAGATAGAGATTATATATTTTGATCCCTGATAACTGTTACAAAAATGGAGGAGGTTTTTGTTGATAAGAATGTTTATAATAAAAACCTCTCTCAGTATTTTGAAAATCAGCTTCAATTGTCCCGAATCTGCATTATAAAATCATGTATAAAACAGGAAAATTCAGAATCCTGCAAATAGGTCCCAAAGAAACTTCGAATCTCCAAATTTGTAACACCTGGGAGAAATTTGAAAGAGGTTTTTATTACTCATTATGTTCGTAGAAAAATCCTCCTTCATATTTGTGAAACTCATCTTCATTTGCCTGAAAATTGCTTTTGAAACCAATAGCTCAAAACAGTCCAAGGAACACACAAATCCCCTTGCAGCGTCTGGTAGAAATACATGAAACCTGTCTCGATGAAAGCTTGTGTGAATTTGAGGTCATCTATGATAGCCTTCTTTTTATCCTTTCATCTTGATGGCAATTTCCCTTTATAACCGAAAATGCACTCTTAAAAATATGATATTTGTAAAGAACTTTTTGGACAACAAGCTATTTGTCACAAAGTTAACTTTTCAAAGGTGACAACTGATTGATAGATGCGAAGTTTCAAAAGTAAATGACAGAGAGGATCTTGGGTAACCTTTTTAAGGAATGATATTCGAATGTCGAGAGAAAGGTGACAAAATGAGGGAGTGGAAAGCAACAACCACTTCATCAACCAATAAAAATAACTCTGTTTTTCCTAAAAATGAAGGTTGCACTCCTGAGCTCCTATATCTTGATCCTTGCTAGTTGTTCCAAAAATGGAGGAGGTTTTTGTAGATAAGAATATTTTTAAGAAAAACCTCTTTCAATTTTCAAAAACGAGTTTACAATTGCTCAGGAACCCCCTTGGAAGTTGACTACTAAAAACAAAAAACAAGGTTTTTTCCTCATAGTGCGCTACGAAATTAGCTTGTTTTCGTATGATTTCAAAAATTTAACCCTAAACTTAATGGAATTACTTCTAAATGGAAAATGTGACCTATTTGACCATGAAGTGAACCTAAAGGACTTTATTTGGAAATGAAAGATGACATTTTAAGACTTCAAACCCTATCACTTACCCTTTTATCAAAACTAAAATGACTTTTAGACCTCATTGAAATCATGACCAAAAGCAGAGTTGACACAATGATGTTTTTGAAAATTTTTGGGTGATAACATCTACTAAAATATAATGTTTTCCTTGAGCTGAATGATCCTGCATTAGACTCCAAAAGTAGAAAATTTTCATGATCTGTTGATCATGTGTGTTCATAAGTTGATAGAAAACCTCCAAGGTCCCAAACTTTAGTTTGTAGTTGTCCAAATGCTTTGCACCTTTGCTGTTGTTGTATGTCAGTTGTTTTTTGTTTCATTTTCTTCTCTTCAATCAGTTTCAAATTCTGATTGATCATTATTCCTACTGCTGTTAATCTCCTCCATATGGATTGCTTCATAATTAACTGCCACATTTCTTCAATCTCTGTGTCCAACATATTCTTGGTCTGGTCCATACTTTGCCACTTACTGCTATTTCTTTCTCTCTATTTCAGGTTGTTACTACTATCCACTAACCCTTCAAACTGTTGTTCAGTACCTTCTAATTTTTCTACCTCAGCTTCTGTTATTACTCTTGAGATTACTCCAGGTATTGCTGTAGACATTGCTGTAGTTATTGTTGTAGACATTGCTTTTGCTTTGACTCCTACGCTTACTTCCTCCCTTTCATCCTTACCCTCTTTCATGATTATTTCTTTCTGTATTGAATCCTGATTGTCCAACATTCTTTCCAGCAATTGAACATCTCTGTTCCATGGATTTAATACTTCCACAAAATCTTCTTCTTTCATTTTTATTTGGCTGCTCATCTGTACCAAATTCTCTCCAACATCTGCAACTAAACCTGCACTCATAAAACAATTGTTAAAATAAAAATCATAAGGCCTCAGTGCCTCTTCTTCCTTTGGCAACACATCAGTATGCTGCTCTATTTTCTCCTTCTCTATCAGCACATTAGTATGCTAATTCATCCTCTTTAAAGAATTCTCCAAAGAATTCTCTAAATTATTTCCAAGACTATCAGTTAGTCTTTCCTCCACACCATCTGCTCTAATGATGTATTCTTGTCTTTGTTCACTGAAATGAACTTCTTTCTTTACAATCACACTATCATAATTTGAATTTCCCAGAAAATACTCCAGCAATTCAATTTCTATGTGACACTTCATAAGTACTTCATCATTACCTATGATTCCTGCATTTATACTTAAATTATCAGTTTGAAAATCACAAGGTTCAACAGTCTCAACTGTTGCTTCACATATCAGCTCTTCAGATTGAATTTCATCTCCTTCTTTCACAATAAATAGTTCCTGCGTTGTCACAGTTTCAAATATCAATGCATTATCAAATTCTTTTTGCTGCAGTACTTCACTTCTTTTCTCAGTTAAGAGACATTCTCCACCAATCTTTACTTCAGAGTTTTTATCTTCTGAAAGATACTCTTCCATACTTTTGACAGCTTCAAAATATTGCTCATCCTCTGCAAAACCTGTAATCACATCAAAGTTATTAGATTCAACAATACAAGGTTTTACATTTTCCTGCTGGTTTGCATTTGTCCAACAGTTCATAAAATCATCAATAATTCCTTCTTCTTCACCCATAACTTCACCCTGCTCTAGTTCACAAATGGACACTTCCATTTCCAACTCAGCTTCTCTGAGTTCTTCCATCAGCCACCTTACTTGCCTCTGTTGTAGCCTTCTTTGTAACTTAGACCACTTCACTGGCTTCTTCTTTAAAACCCAACCTTGTCTCTGGCTTTCCTCTAGTATCATCATCAATACATTGAGTTGTTCTTTCATCTCTGCAATCTCTTTGTCAATTTCCTCTTGACTCATCCTCTTTCCATTTTCCTTGGCATCCTCTTTCTTCACCTTTCTTCTGCTGTGGTCTTCCTTAGAACCTCTGCTATGACTATCATTAGTCATCTTCTTCTCTACCTTCGTGAGCTTCTCACTCACTTACTATGAGCTGCATCAAAGCCTCTACAACAGAAAGTCTTCCTTGCTGCCACTTACTTCACCAAGCTCTCCTCTGTACTTGGTCTTTTCGCAAGCCCTTAGTTCTCTATCTCTAGAACCTCCTTTGAGCACTTCTCTCTGCTCCTTCTAGGCTTTAACTCATCTGCTCCTCTTGTATTTCAATCACCATGAAATACTTGGTTCTGACCACTTCTCCTTTCACTTAGAAAGTCTTACCAGCTTCTTTCATCCCTTAGCAATTCTACCCACATCCTTTGTGGAATTGCCTTTGTGATCTGCAACAATACCTCTGTGGTAACAAGTCTCCTTCTTGCTACATATGCCTCACTAAACTTCTCTCCTTTGAGCTCAATCTTTTAGCATCTCTCTAGTTCTTTCATTTGGAACCAATTGAGCACTCCTCACTCTAGGTTGCTGCAATCTTCTCACCTCCTTATGCTGTCACCTGCATATCAATGTTACTCAAGCCAAAGATCATTCCCAAGCTTTCAAAAGCTTGCTTCTCAGTTTCCTTTTGAGAATACTTTTATCCTCTTTGTCCAACCTTCAATTGGATTCTTTAGGTTCACATTTGAGTGAATCTCCACTTTCTTCAAGGAACAACATCACGATGTTTTCCTTATGCTGCTACCTATGCAACAATATAAAAACCACATATTCTCCAATCTCCAAATAAAATTAAAAAAAACATGTCATCTCACCTTCAATATCTCTGCATGATCTTGTTCTACCATTTCCTGTACTTTGAATGGATTGTCCTCTTTTTTTTTTTTTTGCATCTGTAAATTTTGCTACACATCACCTCTGTGTGCCTACATTCTGTAAGATTAGAATCTGATCCTTCCTTTCCTGCATAAATATCTTTGACACATAACTTTGTTCTCAATTTTTTCACATAGAATTTCTTTGTTCTACTTTAACACCAATTGTTTCAATTACAAACTTGCTCTGATACCAAATTATGCAGGGTTACCCCTGCCTACCCACAGTCTGCATGGATTATGCACATAGCCTATCTGTCCCAGGGATTTTAACTCTTTGTCGAGTTAAATCTTTTGAAAGTAATGTTTAAGGCCCCCTTTAATAAAACTCTATGTAGAATGTTTTATTAAAACCCAACATAGTCTAACCCTTAGGCAATATCCACTTATCGGGACTTTAATCAACCCTCAAGCCTTCATTTATGACTTTATTAAAGCCTTTCATTAAATCCTTCCTATCGGGACTTTAAAACTCCTCATAACCTTCATTAATGTTAATATCAAGACTTATTCACCCTTCTAAACCTGCATTATCCCTTTAACCACATATATATAACCTTTCCCCTCTTTAACATTGGTTACATAACACTTATCGCATGAAACCCTTATATCCTTTGATAATGTTGGACTTATATATAAAACCTCATATATCCATGCTTAATCCTTTATAAACCATTTACAAAGGAAATACCCACAAAACATACCTTTCCACTTTAATACGACCTCTGCATAGATACCGAGACTCCCTTTATCGCTATCGCTAATCGCTCCTCTGCGGGTTTCATTAACATCGGGTTCTATCGCATCCGATATGTGATAACGCAATATCAGATTTCAAATATCATTAACCACACCATATAACTTATCGGGTCTGCCCTTATCACCTTTCCACAACGCTACACTCTGATCTCCGAAACCCCGATCGCTGATACCTCCGATCACCGATCAAACAACTTGCACGACAATCCTCCACCATGGATCTAACACACTTAATCTGATGGCTGCTAGAGATTTTGGGTGGAAAAATAGCATGGGGATTACCCAGCTGAAAAGCGGTTTCCTCTCTCCTCCCAATTGCTACGTGTCACTCAGTTAGTGGAATAGGGTGCTCACCGTTCAATACCACTTACCACTCAAACCTCACCCAAAATACCTTTTCTTGTTGTGAAACCGCTTCTTTGCTAATTATCCTTCGTGCTCTTCCACCATGCGATGACCATTGATCTATGGGATCCAATGGATACTGTGTTTCAATACTTCATTTCTTCGCTCTTTTGCTTCACTTAGATTCTCTACCATTTCTTTAGTTTTCTATGGTTTTCGAGTTTTCAATGGTTTTGGCCTTTCACTCTCAATTCACTTCCGCTTGAGCTTAACTTCATGATTTCTTTGATCACTGTCCTCTTGGCCTCTAATTGATCCTTCGAATGGTTCAAAGATCCACATGATCCTCTGTCTCTTCTCCTCCTCTGTGTATTTACCTCGATTCTGCCTGCATATATAAACTATGCAAATCTCTAATTACATCATTCAATATTCGAATCACACACTTACACTCAGGATCAAATTCTCTGTATATAAATATAAAACAAATGATTACATATTGAGACTCTGTCTCTCTGGCCTGATTATTCTAATTAGTGGCCTTTGCTTCACACTCTACCCGTAGGCTTACAATCAAGCCTATCTCACCTATCTAACCTTTTTCTAACCTGTCTCCTCCCTAATCATGCCTTTTAGGCTTACATTTATACAAAGGGATTCTAAAACCAATTTCTGGTTTAGATCCACAAACTCCTCAACAAAATTCTAAAATCTCTTCCTCATTCCTAAAACTCTTCTCTAATCCATAAATTCATGAACTAACTCCTAATCTCAGATTTACAATTAATTCTCAATCCTCTCATCACTCAACTATCCTAAATCTCTCATGTTCTCCTACATTCGAGAACATTTACAATTATGCCTCACAATATTCAATTAAATCCTATTCTCATTAAAATCACTCAAAACCCTTAATAATTACATTAATTCAACATTTAGGAAACCAACTTCCTTAAAACACAAGACCCCCTATGTCTACTAAAATACAATGATTTTCCTTGAGCTGAATGCTCCTGCATCATGAGGCAAAGGTCCAGTTATCATCTCTTCGGTTGAGTGCAACTGCTCTCGTTTGGTGGGAGATCAAGTTGCAGAAGGGCAAAAAAAAGTTGGGTAACCTCCTTTCCTCTTGGTCCAATTTTATTTCTACATTGAAAGACCATTTTCACCCTTTGGGTTATAAACTAAAGGCGCTAATGTAATGGAAATATCTAAGGCAAGGTAAAGGAAAAAATATGCAAAGCTTCATTTATTCACCCCAGACTGTAAGTAAGTATGTTGGTGCACTACATAGTTACATAAGACACTCGTTGTTATTGTTCAAGCCTACTACGATTGATGCACCCAGCATAGAGGCGATTCATCGTGAAAGTCAAGGAAAGAATGACATAGATGATCAAGCCAAGGAAACACCGTTCAACCCTGAACATGGAAAATTCCAAAAGAAAGGTAAGGGGAAGGCTAAGAAGACCGTCGCAACCAAGAAATAGGATGAAGAAAGATCATCTTGCATGCATTCCAAGATAGAAGGTCATGACGAGGACCACAGTTGGAAGCTACATCCAGAGTTGAGACCAAAGAGATTCAACAGAAAGGGAAAGTAGAAGAAAGTGGAAACATCACAATAGAACCTTGGATCAGATTCTAGTGATGAGACATTGATCACAGACATGGGAGTAAAACATACTTCTTCTGTTAATAATAGTTTTAATTCAATTGCAAGTACTAGTTATTTGAATGAGACTGTAAGTAATGAGCAAAAGAGAATTGAACTATTCCACATGAGGGTTATTATAAAAGAAACAAAGGTGGAAACTCTGTTCGATTCAGGTTCCCAAGAAAGCTTAATCTTAAAGTCCTTAGTGAAAAGGTTAGGCCTCGAAACTAAGCCTCATCTAAGTCCACACCCGCTTGGCTGGGTAAGAGGTAAAGAAAAATTACAAGTAACCAAGCAGTATAGGGCCAAATTTGTTATTGCTTCCAACTTAGTTGATGAGGTAGTGTTAGATGTCTTGCCTTTGGATATCTGTGGAATTATCTTGGGAAGTACGTTTCTATATGACAGAAAGGAAATTTTATTTCGACATGAAAATAAACACCACCTCACGAAGGATGGGGTGGAACATATAGTCAGAGCTCATCATACAAAATTTAGTGTGAGCCTTGTAAGTGCAGGATAGATTAAACAACTCGTTATTCCAGTAAAGGGTGCATGCTCATGGTAGTGAGAATGAAAGAGGCCGAGACAGCTGATGCTTTCAAAGGTTGTGATCCTAATCATAAGAAAGAATTGTTTGAAATTATTTCTGACTATGATGGATTGTTTCAGGAACCAAAAGGATTGCCCCCAAAACAAGAAATCCAACATGAGATCCATTTACAATAGGATGCTCCTTTATCGAATATTGACATATATAGGATGGCTTCTATTGACATGGGGGAGATCAAGAAATAGGTTCAAGAGTTGCTAAATCAAGGGGTCATCATACCGATTTCTTCTCCATGCGGCTCACCGATCATGTTGGTGCCAAAGAAAAACAACACATGGAGAATGTGCTTAGACTACAGGGCAGTAAACAAAATTATGGTGAAGAATTGATACCCTCTCCCTCACTTTGATGAATTATTAGATAAGTTGAAAGATGTTGTCTATTTTACAAAACTAGATTTGCATAGTGGATATCACCAGGTTAGAGTTGCATAAAAAGACATTTGGAAGACTACATTCAAAACCAAACAAGGGTTGTTTGAATGGATGGTGACGCCATTTGGACTGTGCAATGCTCCAGCCATGTTCATGAGGGTAATGAATGATATGTTTAGGCCTTTTCTTGATAATTTTGAGCTTGTATATCTGGACAATATTCTTGTGTATAGTAGGACATGGGATGAACATGTATGTCATGTGAAGAAAGTGATTGATGTTCTGAAAAAAAAAAAAAAAAAAAAATTGTATGTAAAATTGTCAAAGTGTGAGTTTGGGAAGACCTCTCTGGATTTTTTCGGTCACATAGTCTATTGAAAATGCAACAAGATGACGAAGCTTAGTGAAAAGAAGTCGCCTTCACTAAGTCGACCCGCAGGCTATTTTTGGCGCAAAGTCTATTTTTAGACATATGGATCATGGTCTATGAGTTGTAGGATGCTATTTATGGATGATTGGTCATGTTGGTAAAAATAGAGGGACCTGTATTTTTAGACATATGGGCGGAGTCTATTTTTAGACTGCCAGTCAAAAAATAGAACAGTCGAATATTATTAGCTCTTAATAATATTTGGACTATAAACATTATCTTATCCTCTTGCAACACTTCAGTTCAAGCTACGGATGTGGCACATGCAACTGCCAGAAGGAAATACGCTTTTCCTATGGGTTAGTTGAGCTATTGCATGATGGACTTCAGTTAGAACTCAAGTGATTCAGTTTGGTGGAGTTGATTGAGGAGTTGTGTTCAGTTTGACTTAGTTGAACTAGTTGTATTTAGTCTAACTGCCAAATAAACTAGTGATGAGTGATGTGAATTAATTATTAATTAATTCACTAATTATTAACTCATAAATCAACTAAAGAATACATCAGTTAACTCAGTGCATGGACAGTTCAGTGGAGACAAGTGTTAGAGGTGGGTGAAAGGGTGAGACTACTATCAGTTGTGACTATAGCTATGCTTGAGATTTGTACAATCATTGATTGAGATTGCCAATGAGGATTGCGCACTAAAAGTAAAAGGGAACTCGAACTTGGATCTGATCTATTCTCAACTTGGATTGTGCAGTAGAGGCAGGCAAACAGTGGAGGAGATTTGAACCCGTGACTTGTTCAAATTTGAGCTAGTTTTGTGTGTAGCATGTGGACATAGTACTGAGTACTTGTGAGGAGTATTGTACTATGTATTGTTACATGTTCTCTATCATTATAATATAAAGATAGTTGGGGGTTTTCAGCTGTATGCTTTCCCCATTACATACTGTGTTGATATGTGTGATTGATGTTTCAATGTGCGCATGCGATTTTTTTTTTAATTCCGCAAATTGATGATCAATGGTATAGGAGGTTATGTATTATGCATGCATTCCACAAATAGTGTATAATCAGGATAATCTCTGTGAATAAGTGTTATATTATTCAAATTTCTACATGGTATCAGAGCGAAGTTGATCATCAGATCTATTATTCAGAAAGTGACTACATTTTATTTCTTCAGGCAGACTCTATAATCGGGCCAGGTAGCCCCTGGATTCATCCTTCCTTTGGAAGGTGAGATATCCGGTAAATGCCCATACAGTCAATCTCTGTACGAGAAATAATTTGTTCTCACAAATTTTAGATCAGAAGCGGTTGAGTTTTGAGCTGGTGGAATTTGAATTTGCAGCAGTGTTTTCTTGGTGTCGAAGTTGAAATGTCTTTCAACGGATTGCGATTGGAGTATGCCCTTGAAGGTAGCTCGAATTATATTGCATGGAAAGGCAGGATGGAGGCGGTGTTAGATGACAATGGGTTGAAGGATTTCATAGATGTTGAAGTCCCAAAGCCTACTGATGTTGCTCAAGTTGAGGCTTGGCAAAAGAAGACAGCAAAGTGTCGAAGGATTCTGTTGGAGGGCATGAAGGATGAGATTGTATCTAGCCTGCATGGAAAGGCTTCTCCATACTTTATGTGGAAAGCATTGACATATTTATTCCAAAGCAAGAGCGACTAGAGGAAGTTGGCGCTCAAGGATAAACTCAGAAACATTAAGTGTGAGAAAGGAGACAGTATGCCCAAGTATCTCACGAAGTTCACCCAATGCCGGGATGAGCTGGGAAGTGTGGGGGTGACTGTCGATGATGAGGACTTGGTGAGCTTGGCTCTCCTTGGTCTTCTAAAGAGTTGGCATTCCTATTAGGACTCTGTCAATGGTCGGGAGAAATTGCCAGGATGGGAGAGACTTTGGTCTGATCTTGTGCAAGAGGAGATCAGGCGGAATACCAAGGACGGATCTTCATCAAAGGCATCTGATGAAGAAAATTGCACTTTGGATGCCAAAGCAAAGAAGGGGAAGAACAAGAAAGCTTCTCATTCTGGTGCGAAAGGCAAGAAGCAGGACATGTCCAAGGTGAAGTGCTTTCACTGTCACCAACATGGACATTATGCCACAAATTGTCCGCAGAAGAAGAAAAATAAGCAAGCTGCTGGATCTGCAGCAGGAGAGACCTTAGCCTTGCAGTTTGAGCTGGATTTTTCGCTGATCGCATGCTTGGTATCAAGTGTGATGGGATCTTTATGGTTCTTGGACAGTGGTGCATCTTTTCACATGACAGGAGATCAAGATTTGTTTTCTGATCTGGATGAGAAAGATCTTGGAGTGCACATCGAGATGGCCAATGATGGTAGATACAGTGCGACCAGTATCGGTACCATTTCCTTTGAGAGGGAGTCTGGTAAACCCTTCATATTGAAGGAAGTGATGCATGTTCCAGGATTCAAGAAGAATCTTATCTCTGTGGCGATGTTAGAAGACAAGGGATATGATGTTGTCTTCAGTGAGGGAAAGGCTTTCCTGCGCAGTAAGACAACTGGAGAAACTCGAAGGATAGGGGTTCGAGTCAAGAACCTTTATCAATTGCATGTAGATGGCTACGCAACAATGGAATGCAAGGTAGAAGGATTGGTGAGCTGGGATGATGGTGAGCTGTGGCACCGGAGATTGGGCCACCTTCACCATGTAGCCTTGCACCGGAGATTGGGCCACCTTCACCATGTAGCCTTGCACCGGAGATTGGGCCACCTTCACCATGTAGCCTTGAAGATACTGCAACAGATTCCTACTGGGATTCCTAAAGGCACTCTTGCATAGTCAGATCAGTGCAAGGGGTGTACTTTGGGAAAATTTGTGAAAGCCACCTTTCACGAGAAGGATAGTCGCACCACGATGATCCTTGAGAGAATTCACACAGACGTGTGTGGACCTTTCTCAGTAGCTTCGATAGCAAAGCACAAGTACTATGTGATCTTTGTTGATGATTTCTCTCGAAAGTGCTGGATCTTCTTCATGCAGAAGAAGAGCGAGACATACTCAAAGTTCTATGAGTTCAAAGCACTGGTCGAGAAGGAATCAGGGAAGAAGGTGAAGGCTCTTAGGAGTGACAATGGTGGTGAATTCATCTCTGGCGAGTTCAAGGACTTCTGCAGCGTAGAAGGGATTCGAAGAGAGCTCATAGCTCCCCATAACCCACAGCAGAACGGGGTTGCTGAGTGGAAGAACAGAACAATCGTGGGTGCTGCATGGGTGATGTTGCATGATCAGGGCCTACCCCTTCACTTGTGGGCAGAGGCATGCAATACTGCAGTATATGTGCAGAACCGTTGTCCTCACAAGATACTTGGCATGAGTACACCCGAGGAGGCTTATTCTGGTAAGAGGCCTGATATTTCCCATTTGAGGATTTTTGGTTCTCCTATTTACATGCATGTGACGAAGGATGCCAGGAAGAAGCTGGAGCCGACCGCAGAGTTTGGGATATTTTTGGGGTACACTGATACGCCCCACAACTATCGCATGTATTTTCCAGACAGTCACAAGACTGTTGTGTGATAGGATATCAAATTTCAGGAGGAGAAATCCATGAAGTGTTTGCTTGAGAGGGAGCCACACTTGCATGCAGATGAGGAGCTATTAGTTCCTAAGGATGAGCTTCAGGATGTGGATCAGCCACAAGATGAAGTTCATGGAGTGGAAGAGACCACTCATGCAGCGCCAACCATCAGAGGGCGAAAGTGCAGTACAGAAGCTGAGCGATTGGCTTAAGATGCAGAGAAGGTTGTAGGACCACCTATAATACAACACATATAGAGACAGTCACCTGATCGGTACACTGGATACATGGCTCTTGTGAGCAAATGTGTCGTGACTGAGCCATCCTCTTTCGAGGAAGCTGTGGAGGATCCCGCATGGGTAGATGCCATAGTGGAAGATTATGATTCGATTGTCAGAAACAGTGCATGGGAGATTGTCCAAAGATCGGAGGGGAAATCAGTGGTGGGTTCGAGATGGATCTACAAAGTGAAGCAGGAAGCTAATGGGAGTGTGGAGAAGTACAAGGAAAGAGTTTTTTCCCGAGGCTTCTCACAGATAGAGGGGATCGATTATGAGGAGACCTTTGCACCTGTCGCAAGGTATTCTTCCATACGGACGATTCTTGCTCTCTCAGCACAGATGGGGTGGCACATCCATCAGATGGATGTGAAGACTGCATTCCTCAATGGAGTCATTGAGGAGGAGGTGTACATAGAGTAGCCCGAAGGTTTCGAGATCTTCAGCAGCGAGTCGGATGTGTGCAAGCTCAAGAGAGCGTTGTATGGCTTAAAACAGCACCTCGTTCTTGGTACACATGGATAAATAGTTATTTCATTGGATTTGGATTCTCCAAGAGTGAGGTGGATCCTAACCTATACCAGATTGTGGTGGAGGGTAAGTTGCTGATCATTGTAATTTATGTAGATGATTTGATTTTGATGGGAGATGAGTTGTTGATACTTTCATGCAAGAAGGATCTTGCTAGAGAGTTTGAGATGAAGGACTTGGGCCTCCTTCATTATTTCCTGGGACTGGAAATTTGGCAACGCAGTGATGGACTATTTGTTTCTCAGGGTAGGTATGCTGGGGAGATACTGGAGAATTTCAACATGCATGGTTGCAAGCCTGTTGATACTCCTCTTCCTGGATGTTGGAGGAAGGAGGATGCTACTTCAGCCGAGTTAGTGGATGCCACTGTTTATCGACAGTTGGTGGGGTCGCTTATGTATCTAGTCAATACACGACCCGATATTTGCTATGCTATTAACTAGCTTTCACAAGCTATGGTTAAGCCAACCAAGCTCTTCTGGAAGGCAGGCAAGCACGTATTGCATTATCTCAGAGGCACATTGGGATACGGATTGTGGTACATACAGGAGGATGTGGTGAAGCTATGTGGCTTCACGGATGCAGATTGGGCAGGGAGCCCAACGGATAGAAAGAGCACATCTAGAGGGATCTTCACTATCGGGTCAACAACAATTTCTTGGTACAGCAGGAAGCAGAGATCCATGGCACTCAGTTCAGCAAAGGCCGAGTATATGGCAACAAGTTTGGCTGCATGCGAGGCTATATGGATGAGGAAGATCCTGCTCGGGTTGTTCAGGTCACACTTGGAGCCTACTGTGATTTATTGTGATAACCAGAGTAGCATTAAACTCTCAGCTAATCTGGTATTTCATGATAGATCCAAGCACATCGACATCAGGTACCATCATATCAGAGATTGTGTGCAGCAGAGAATCATGTTACTTTCATACATTCCCATGGAGGATCAAGATGCTGATATCTTGACGAAGGCGCTCACCAGGAGCAAATTTGAATACCATAGAGGCAGGATAGGGGTTGCAGATAATCCTTATCTTGTTGAGAGGGAGTGTTGAAAATGCAACAAGATGATGGAGCTTAGTGAAAAGAAGTTGCCTTCACTAAGTGGGCCCGCAGGCTATTTTTGGCGCAAAGTCTATTTTTAGACTGTCTATTTTTAGACATATGGATCATGGTCTATGAGTTGTAGGATGCTATTTATGGATGATTGGTCATGTTGGTAAAAATATATGGACCTCTATTTTTAGACATATGGGTGGAGTCTATTTTTAGACTGCCAGTCAAAAATAGAACAGTCGAATATTATTAGCTCTTAATAATATTTGGACTATAAACATTATCTTATCCTCTTGCAACACTTCAGTTCGAGCTACGGATGTGGCACATGCATCTTCCAGAAGGAAATACACTTTTCCTATGGTTTAGTTGAGCTATTGCATGATGGACTTTAGTTAGAACACAAGTGATTGAGTTTGGTGGTGTTGATTGAGCAGTTGATGGAGTTTTGTTCAGTTTGACTTAGTTGAACTAGTTGTATTTAGTCTAACTGCCAAATACACTAGTGATGAGTGATGTGAATTAATTATTAATTAATTCACTAATTATTAACTCATAAATCAACTAAATAATACATCAGTTAACTCAATTCATGGACAGTTCAGTGGAGACAAGTGTTAGATGTGGGTGAAAGGGTGAGACTACTATCAATTGTGACTATAGTTGTGCATGAGATTTGCACAATCATTGATTGAGATTTCCAATGAGGATTTCATAGTACAAGCAAAAGGGAATTTGAACTTGGATTTGATCTATTCTCAACTTGGATTGCGCAGTAGAGGCAGGCAAACAGTGGAGGAGATTTGAACCCGTGACTTGTTCAAATCTGAGCTAGTTTTGTGTGTAGCATGTGGAGATAGTACTGAGTACTTGTGAGGAGTATTGTACTATGTATTGTTACATGTTCTCTATCATTATAATATACAGATAGTTGGGGGTTTTCAGCTGTATGCTTTCCCCATTACATACTGTGTTGATATGTGTGATTGATGTTTCAATGTGCGCATGAGATTTTTTTTTTAATTCCTCAAATTGATGATCAATGGTAGAGGAGGTTATGTATTATGCATGCATTCCACAAATAGTGTATAATCAGGATAATCTTTGTGAATAAGTGTTATATTATTCAAATTTCTACATAGTCGGTAATGGGAAATTGAAAATAAATCCCTATAAATTATATGTGATTATGAAGTGGCCTGAACCCACAAATGTTACATAAGTCCAAAGATTTTTGGGGGCGGTACAGTATTAGAGAAGGTTCATTGCAAACTTCTTTGTTATCGCAGCCCCCTTACATGCATTGACAAGTGTGAAGTAGGCCTTTTAGTGGGGAGGAAAGAAGAAAAAATCCTTTGACACACTAAAAGAGAAGATCAACACAACACCAGTGCTATCCTTACTAGACCTTCAACAACCTTTTGAGATTGAAATAGATTCCATCAGATATTCCATGGGCATTATATTGATGCAGCAAAAGAAGTCTGCATGTTACCATTCAAAGATTTTCTCCCAGGCTATTTTGAATCATCCACGTTCGATAGGGAGTTGTACACCTTCGTTCAGAGTGCAAAGAAGTGGAAATGCTACCTGATCAAAAAGGAGACCATCATCCACACAAATCATTAACCCTTGCAGTACCTTTAGTCACAAACCAAGCTTCAACGAGCCCATCATTTCAGATGGATGGGATTCCTCCAATAGTTTCATCTGGTAATAAAATACAAGAAGAGATCCAGCAACAAAGTAGCAGATATGGTTTCTCACCCTCCTATTTATGCATCTATAGCTCTTCAAAATGCTTCTTTATCGTTAGAAGATTATGTTGAACAATACGCTAGCGATAATGATTTCAAAGAGATTTATGCAAAACTGACTCATGGATCGTAGGTGGACAATTATTATTTGCAGGGAAAACTATTGTATCACCTTGGAAAATTGTCCATAACCATTGATGAAAGGGTACATGTCATCCGAGAGGCTCATACCTCTCTCGTGTCTGGTCATTTTGGGGTTGAAAAAGCTTTATGTCATTTAGAGAGGTTTTGTTTTCGGCCTCATATGAAAAACATTGTGACTCGCTTTGTAAAGGGCTGTGTGTTGTGTTATATTTCAAAGCCCTCTAATAGAAAACTTGGGCTTTACACACCACTCCCTATTCCAAGTTGACCATGGGAATGTGTGTCCATGGATTTTGTAGGTCGTTTGCCTATGTCTAGGAAAGGTCACGACTATTTGTAAGTCATCGTGGATCATTTTAGTAAAATATGTATTTTAATGCTTTGTAAAAAGTAGGTCACTATTGAGTAGACTTCTTATCTTTTCTTTTAGCATGTTTGGGTCCATTTTGGGTTTTCCACATCTATTGTGTCATATCGAGAATCTCTCTTTCTTGGAGAGTTCTGGACCAGCTTGTGGAGAATGATGGACACTAAGCTGAAAAGAAGTACGAAATTTCATCAACAGACCGATGGGAAGACAGAGGTCATCAACCACGGTACACTTGTTACGAGGCTATTATGGAAAAGATCTCAAGTTTTGGGGTGAACAACTTCCTTATGTGCAACATGCATATAATCGAGAAGCACATTCATCCACACAGAGCTCACCGTTCGAGACATGTTTTGGCTATCTACCAAGGGATCCCTTAGACATGGTCTTTGGGAGAGATTAGGATGGTAACAGACAAGATGATAGGGACAAATAATGAAATTTTATTCAACATATACAGGTGATTCATCATGAAGTACAGGAGCAGTTGGAGAAGAGTCAGGCTCGATATAAATATTGACATGATAAGCATTGAGTTGACCATCAGTTTCAAGTTGGGGACAAGGTATAGATCACATCAGCAAGGATAGAATTAAGGGGGAAGGGAAGAAATTGAAACCCAGTTGATATGGTCCCTTCACCATTTTGGCAAAGATTGGAGACAATGCTCTTCGTCTTGACTTTCCTGCTTATATGAAAATGTACTGAGTGGTAAATGTTGAAAACCTGAAGCTTTATGAACCTCCTTTGATTATGGATACCGAAGAGGTTGCACAGATTCCTATAGTGGATGATTCTACACCAGAGTATCTAAACAAGTTTCCTGAAGATATCATACTCAATAGGAAAACAAGAACTTCATGATGGGGAGATGTGGAGTGCATTCATGTTGGCTTCAAAGGAATGCATCCCAGTAAAGCTCGATGGATGGAGAAAGAAAAAGTGAGGGAGCAATTTCATCACTTTCCATTTGAATTAAAATGCTTTTGGCCATCCAAAATCTCTTAGTGCAGAGGATTGATCTAGATGGATCTTTAAAAAGTACCAATGGCATGGTAAAAGGTTCAAAAATTAAAGTGACAGAATTTGGATAAACTCAATAGTAGATCGAAGTGCTCATCATTGTGATTCCAACAATGTGAACGACACTCAAATCTGATTTCATATGAAGAAGTTAGACTTGGACAAGTGGCAGGAGGAAATGACGTGGCAGACACTCTCAGCGAATGGGGAAGCACCAAGTGGCAGGCAACCATTGGTCCTGCATATCGCAGATCGCAGAAGGAAGAGGTCACGAATTAAATTAGTTGTGATGTGATCAAATCACAATCACTGATCACAAAAGGAGAAGGTGAAAGAATCATCCCTTGATGCATGTCCTGCTTGTGATGCGATATCGCAATCGCATAATTAAGTTGCGATTTGTGATATCGCAATCATGTTTTACAAAGGGGAAGTAGTTGCGTGTTGTACTAATTTTGTTTTCTGCCAATTTTGATTTGCGATATGGACTCTGAGACTAGATATATTATATATCATGGTTAATAATTCATCAGGTCTATGGTTATTGCAGGGCGCATGATGTATGGGCTTTTAGTTTGTCTGTTGATTGGAAACGCCGATGGGAAAAGTGCCAATAGTAAAAGGCTACCGGATTAAATGAACAGTTAAGAGTTTTTCCATATTTATGAGGTTTTTTTTTGCATATTATGTGGAACTCTAGATGCTCTGTATTAAAAAAAATAAACCCACCTGCTAAACTTATCGTTGGTTTAGAACTGCCCAAGAATTGAGAGATTTACTGCGAGCATATATAAAGGACTATCTGCGTTAGAGAAAGGGGCAGGAGACTGGCCAATAGTTCAGAACATTGTATGCAACAGTAACCTGACCTAGCAGCAGGGGTCGAAACCTCATCTTGAGCAGCATGGAGATTCCGAGAGGGTGTAGAAAGCCCAATTATCCGAATTGGGTGTTCGGATAGGCGTTTTGCACGATTTTGTGGGAGGATTTCTGTGGTATTGTCTCTTTGTGAAGTTGGGCTCTCCATTCTTCATCTATCTTCCAACTTGGAGGTATAAGGATTGTAAATGAATGCTTCTTGTACTTTATCTCTTTTTTATGCCACTTAATGAAAGAAGGTCTCCCCACTTTTGAGCAGGGCATGGAGACGTAGTCCAAATTGGATGAACTCTATAATCAAATCTTTGTGTCATGTTTTCATGCTTATCTTGTTATTTATGCATTATTTTATGTGCTTTTAAGTTCCATGGTTAGTAAGCTTTGTTTCATGTAATTTTGATGCATCTATAAGTAAAAGATCTTGGATTAGTCATATAAAAAAAATACAACTTCTAATCGTTAGTATGACAATAATTGTAAATTTCTAGAAAAGTGATTAGTGATGCTCCTAATGAAACCTTAAAACTCAATAATATAGATTTGTCCAAATCTCCTATTAAAATCAAGAAAATATTCTATATAAGTGTATAGTAAGAGCAATCACCACACCTCTTTAAGTCTAATCCTATAAAGTTTTGAATGAGAATTCTAATTCGTAAGACTAAATAAAACATTTTGATTCCTTTGAAGAATCAAAATATTTACCTTAAAACCTATATGAATCCCTTAACACCACAGAGACCATTTTGAATTCCCCTATAGAGGATGTTTTTTTTCCTTGTAACACATTAAGCTTGGCATTAAGGAGGTCACTAATGGGAAAGCTAAGGACGCACATAAAAGTAACATAGTTGTTTTTGGTCAAAAGTCCCCGAAAAAACCCAACATGGGAAAACCAATGCAAAAACTGAGTGTTTTATTATTATGAAACAATTAAATAATATGATTAAAATTAGATGGCAAAACTGGAAATCCTACAAAGAAATAATGGCAAAACATTTGGAGAGGGATTCTCCTCACCCCATAGGCAATCTCTCAGCACAGCCTTCCTTAATAATTTCGGCCCTCAGAGTGTCTGCGTAAGCCTCTACGCTCCTCTGCATAGCTGGCTGGACGTCTAGCCTCAAAATAGACTCTAATGAAGTCATATTTCCTTCTGCTAACCAAAAAGACGCTTCTTCGGCACTATGGGACTCCTTCCCACCCTATGGAACTAAAAATGTCAATCTGTCCCAGCAAATTGACTTTGCCACTAGAGGCTACCGCGTTGCCCTAGCATCAACCTCTCTGTGGCTCTTCTGCCTCTCTGCAAATGCAGTCACGGGATCTGGAATCCTTCCTCTCGCTTCATTGTCTCTGCCCCTCTCTCACTGCTTTGATCTCACTAGCTCTCTCTCCAACAACTCACTGTTGCTACCATGGAAATCAATTTGCTCATGAAATCAAACCTTTCTAGTATATGCTCCATCACCACATCAACCTCCTCTTATAATCCATTGTTGGAGCATCAACGACCAAGATTAAAACTTAAAGGCTAGGATCATCTCTGGATCGATCTGAGCGAGTTTCTAGATGATTCTCACCTTATCTAAATTAATATTGATTAATTAGCCATATTCCCTAAGTTTAGACTTAGGAACTATCTAAAAATCATTTAATAATCTAATTGAGACACTTCTAGGTAGAATTTCTAGAAATGATTTATGGGTTTTGGAGATTTCATGTATTCTAGCCTCTCCACCAAATTTCGTGGGTAGAAAACATCTGATGCTACAAAAAATAAAACTTAAACCCTTAAACATAATGAAAATGTTCTCACCTTAACCTTCTTCACCTTTAAAGAAACTTTCTATGAACAAACTAAAGGCAAAAATATGGGGTCATCCTTATCCCTAGTGATTACCAATACTTTATGGATCATTTTAAATCTCTTGTTAACCAACGTCCCTTTAAACCCCAAATGTTTGTTTTAATTTGTTGATGAGGCCTTCATAGTGTGATCTTATGTATTTCCTCCATTGAAAGCATCCTCCACCATCTTAATAATGTTTTTCAGCAAATTAAATTTACTACGGAAATTCAAAATGGCAAATCCCTTCCCTATCTAGATTTTCTCATCTTGCATCAACCTAGAGGAACCTTGACCCATGAATTCTATTAGAAAAATACTCACACTAATACATATATTCTTTTCCATTCACACCATTACCTATCCCAAGAACATGTGTTCGTTAAAACTCAAATAATTGAAGGCATTTAAATTTCTACTCTATGTTTCCTTGACAAAGAGAATTCCCACCTTACTAAATATTTGTAGGAAATTATTATTCTACCCCTCAAATCAATGAATATTTGTTCTCCTAAGCCCATAAAATCTCACTCCCCTTTCCCCTAATCTTGTTCTTATTTCTCATCCCTACATCTAAGGTGTCAATCATATTTCTAATATTTCATCAAAAAATAATATCAAAATTCTTTTTAATCACTATAAAACCATCAATTAATTATTCAGAACTATTAACAATACAAACGGTCCCATGTTTAGCTAAGGAGTTTGCAAAATTCCCTACTTCTATGTTAAATCGTAGAGTAGCCATTTTAGGAAGATCTTGTAAAACCAACTTGAAAGAATATGTCATTGATACTCATGAAAATTGCATCTTCAATCTAGCTATTGCTAATCACGCTCATAATTCTAAACACCCTCTGTACTTTGAAAAACCAAAATACTTCCCTCAATGCCAATTTACCTCTTTCATATCATTCGAGAAGCACTATAAATTGGAAAATATTTGAACAAGTTTAATCAACAGGATGGCTATAAACTTAGCCAAAAATACAAATTGATCCATTGTATTACTCACTATATGTTTTTCCAAAAACTCTCTTTTTTTTATTTTTTACTTTTTATGTTTTCTTCTTAATTTCTTTGTAAAAAGTGGTTTAAATTTTATTTTAAAACCCTTTTTTGTGGTTGATATTTCTTCTTTCTTCCTTCATGGTCTTTAACACCTCCCCATTTGGCTTCTCATCATATCATTATTTATTGGCATTATATTTTCCTACTCCTTTTAATCAATATGTTGTTCTCGGTTTCACTTAGAGGTGCATTTTATAGCCCAATAAGAGGGAGATGTGTAATTCTTCCATGCTCATGTTGGAGCTAACATGTGTCAATTTTAAAATTAAAATTAAATATATATATATATATATATATATATATATATATATATATATATATATATATATATATATATATATATATATATATATATATATATTCATGAAATAAAAAATCAATGTTGACTATAAGAAAAAACCAAGAATAAATATGTGTTTAGTATGTTTTAATGAAAACATTTATTAAAAAGCAATAATCACACTCTCATTATGTTCACTCATTGTAGTCCATATAATTGCATTAAACATAAACCTTCCATGGACTTGATAATATTGTGTCAGGGATAAAATTAAATCCATATTATTGTATGTGAACCTTCCAATGTGCGAACCTATATGCAACAATATTAGGGATATTGTGACACAAACTAATTCAATTATGCAATAATATATAGTAGCTCCTATTAGAATCAATATCGGTGAATGAGAGTATGAAGATGAGACATAAACCAACTCATCCCTTCCAATTTTCGACATAAACCTTATACAAGAGAAATTATGTCTAATATTGGATCATGTAATTAAACTCAAGACTATTTAATCCTACAAATTCTATTTTCCAAATTCAACATGATTATTCTATCCCATTTGACAAGTCTAGATAGCCTATCCTTTTCTAAAGAACATGGTGGATGGGGGATCAAGGTTATTAGGATTTTTGGTTGGGCACTTCTTGTTAAGTGTCTATGGTGAGAAATTTTGGGTGATGGCATTTGGAAGTATATTTTGAAGAGGAAGTACTTAAAAGGATCGTCGATCATCCAGTAGTTTCCAAATGATCAGGTGGTGGCTATTCAACAATTGAAAATAGTATTTTGGAAATAGAGGCCTCACTCTCGTAGGTACTGGTCCCGTTCTTGGTTTAAACAATTAGCCTTTATAGGCAAAGATGATATTCCACTCGCAAAAAAGTGGATATTTCTACTATTCGTAGATCATTGAGGATTTCAACCCTGGTACCGCTTCTCTCATATGGAAATTGACAAAGGTGATTGGGTTCAAAGAAAAAAGGGCTCAATTATGGAACAAGTTTATTCTTGACCTATGACTGGATGGTATCTCGATTAAGAACTATGTGGACGCTCTCCATTGGGACGTGAACCTTAGATGTGGAAACATGTTGGCGTCTGAGGCTTACTCAAATATTTCTCATAGTTTTTGCCCTTGTAGGACAAAATGACGGTTCAAGATGATATGGAGCTGGAACATTCCGATAAATATTATTCTATTACGTT
The DNA here is from genome assembly GCA_031772625.1 of Pinus tabuliformis. NCBI lineage: Eukaryota > Viridiplantae > Streptophyta > Pinopsida > Pinales > Pinaceae > Pinus > Pinus tabuliformis. Next base: position 368,390,173 of record CM062810.1, on the reverse strand, counting down.
GGCTATCTTGGAAAAATCATATATTGACTTGGGACAACTTAATTAAATGTGGGCTCTGTGGACCAGATTATTGTCTACTTTGCAGGGAATCAAGTGAAAGTGTTTTTTATTTGTTTTTACAATGTCTATTATCAATTTCTTTATGGTGCAGGGTTTTGTAGGCATATAATTTACAAAATATATGGTGTTTTTGTTCTATTGAACCCTATTTGCAATGGTTGATATAACAACGTTTCTCTTTAAGGGAACTTCCTTATTTTATATTTTGGGGTATTTGGTGCACAAGGATTGTGAAGATATTTGAGGGTTCCCCACTGCACATTGGCATAAGTGCTTGCAAAATCAATGCACATTTTGGGGATTTTCTCTAAAGATGAGGCATAAAAGTCTACAAATTCTAAACAGGAAATTGTTTGCAAATATCTTATCACATTATCCTTCTAGTTTCTTTGACGGGGAAACACAACTTGGCAAATGTGGCTGCGGTGCAGTTTTATATTTGGAACCAGGTTCACATGTCAAAAATTTTTGGTATGGTGGAGAGGGCTCCAATACTTGTGTTGAAGCTTTAGCTTTGCGGTGTCTTGTGCTCCAGGCTAGAAGATTAAACATATCACAGTTGCACAATTTTGGAGATTCCAAGGTTATTATTGTCTGGGCAATTGAAAAGAGAAACATATCTATCCCTAATTTGTTGAACTGGTTGTTACACAATGTTCATTTGAAAATTCTTCTGCACCTATTCTCTTCTACCAGATCTTCTCGGAACAAAACAAGGTTGCACATACTCTCTGTAGACAAGGACTTCAAGCAAGGTTGGGTTTTTTCATTATCAGAATTTATACAAGGGCAACATCTGGGAGGAGGGAACCTTCCAGATTAAGTAACAAACTCCATTTTTTTGTTCTTTTTTCTTTCTAGTACAACATATAGACGCCCTCGGTAATATGCAACATTTTTGAAATTGGATGTAGGAAGAGGGCTTCCTCATTGTGACGTAGTATCTAGTTAATAAGTTGATGCGTATTAGACTGTTTTTTATGTTTCCATGAAAAGATACAAGATCAAGATGTATATATTCATTTTTTTCTAGCATCAGATGCCTAGTTACTAGACTTTTATGACATATGTACCAGTGTTTTTCAGTTTAATGAAAACTATCAACATTTTCTATTTTGAAAAATATATAAAATTTAAATCTATCCAAACTTGCATTAACTATAAAAATATATTGTAATCAATTAATACTATCATCACGTTGATTATAGTCGAAATTCTTCATTTTTACTTCAAAATAATACCAAAAATACCAAAAAAATAAAATAATACCAAAAGGACCAAAAAAACACAATGATCATTACAATTGCAGTGTAATGTTTTACATGTTTAGTACATGTATAAAATTTTGTTATTATCCTTCTGTTTTTTGTAGAACACACAAGACTGGAAACCAAATCAAATGCATATTAATCAATCTCAAAGAATTATGTACATGTTGTACATATAAATACATATAGGAAACAGTTGAATTAGTTCTCGGGAGTTCTTGGACTCCAATAATTAGCCAAACTGACCCAAGGTTAATCCTAATGATTAGCTATATAACAGTCCCCCCTAAATCTGAAGGATATACCAAAGTCCAAGAACAAGAGCTCAAAATGCAAAAATGCATCTCAACCAAGAGTTGAATGTCTCTCAAAAAATGGGTTTTAAGGATGACCACAAACCAATATGGGAGAACTCAATGTCTCAACCAACACCAACTCTCAAACCATCATAACAATTCTCAAAACAACAAAAAATTGTGGTTTTAAGGTGACCACAAACTCTAAAACTATCACAACAATTCCTCGAACAATTCCAAACATGGAAGTGCTCAATATGCGTTAATATGATTATTTTCTGACTCATGATCAGGCTCAAACAAACTATTATTCTGAACAAGAATAGGTTCGAAATTCTTCTTTTTAAGTTCTTCTCACTGAAACCGAGATTCTAGTTTTGAAAATTCAATTTTGCTTTTTGCATTTTGCAAACATGAGTGGATGTGAGAAAGCATGTCCATGTTGACTTAGACACTATTATGAACTGTGGATGACATTAAACTATGTAATAGCTGCAACAAATCATCGAATTTGGCCATTTTCTCTAACAATCAACTTTGAAAAAAGGGGTGTCGGCTACCACCGAAAATGCACCCAATTTAAACAAATTTACTATGAATTAGCCAGGTGTCGGGATCAACCAAAAATGCACCCCTTTACAAAGAAGATTCAAGAACAAAAAGATTATATAGCTACAACTATACAATTAGGAACTCTTATCTTTTCTCCATACAATGAATACCATTTATTGTGAGTTATATCCAATATGCATGAGTTACAAATTTATCAAATAGTGACATGTTTCCAACCGATGGAAACTGAAATCATGTTCACAACCTCCAAAAATATCTCCCACATATATATATATATATATATATATATATATATATATATATATATATATATATATATATATATATATATATATATATATCAAAATTTTCTCTATAAAAATTTGAACTTGAGACCTTTAATATACCAAATAACTATATAAACTTCACCAACCACAATGTCATTTTCCATTCTTGATTTTATATCCATAAACTCTACCTCCAAAAATTAGCTTTAAAAAAACTATCTCTATAAAGATTTGAACTTGAGACCTTCAATAGATCAAATAACTATATAATCTTCACTAAACACAATGTCATTTTCCCTTCTTGATTTTATATCAATAAATGTTTTTATTTAAACTTCAACAAAAACAAAATCAAAACTTGATTTCATTCCCCAGAAGCTCCTTTTCTCTACTTGCCACCAATCAAAATTACTCCATTTAATGCAAATAAGAGAAGGAAGGAGCAAGCCTTACAACTTCTTTTATCTTGGCTCATTTACGTAAAAATTTCTTTTTTTTTTTACTTCACATAAAAATTACTTTTTATCTTGGCTCCTTTTACGTAAAGTTTGTTGGTTGACTTTAATCTTTTTAATACTGAATTTTACATGTAAATGAGTTACTCCTTACTTTTGGGTATTTTTTATTTCTTTCTCAATTTAAAGAAAACTTACATAGATTTCTCAAAAATTAGATGTTCGCATTAAAAATTATTATTTAAATAATTTTCAAATTTCACCACAATTTAATGTGAATTCCATTTCTTCCATTCTTACCAAATTCTTCTACGTTATACCTCTCTGTGCTCTCTCTTGCAAGATTCGTTGCAAAAGTCCCCTTCACACTCCACTGAAAGCTACATCTACCCAATATATAAACTGACAAAATCTCTTTTTTAAATCCAGAAAACCAAAAAATTGACCACTCTTTAATTTTAAGTATCCTTCAGAAATCCTTTAGTAAAACCTTTGTGTCCTTCAAAAAAACACCCAATATATAAACTGACAAAATCTCCTTTTAAAATCCAGGAGAACCAAAATCTCCTTTTTAAAACCAGGACAACTAGAAAAGTGAGCACTCTTTCATTTTACATATCCTTCATAAATCCTCCAGTAAGAAATTTGTATCCTTCAAAAATCACCAAATATATAAATCGAGAACACCTCTTTTTTAAATCCAAGACAACCAGAAAATTGACCACTCTTTCATTTTAAGTATCGTTCAGTAAAAAAAATTATCCTTCAAAAATCTTTCAGTAAAAACTTTGGTTTGCAGTAAATGTAAATATTATCCTTCATAAACTTTACCTACTGTGATTAAACTCCTATTTACTGTCGTAAATGCAAATACTATCCTTCAGACATTTTAATGTGATTAAATTCATGTTTACTGTAGTAAATGCAAATACTATCCTCCAGAAATTTTACTATGAATGAAAATACTAGTTTACTATGAATGCATATACTATCTTTGAGAAATTTCACTGTAAGTAAACTACTCCTGTTTCACACAATAAATGCAAACAAAACTTGTCCTTGAGTGCATGGAACTTAGACTTTTAGCAAACAATCCAACAATTATTGGTATTCGACTCAGTATTGGAAATTTTTATTGAGCACAATAAGCACTCAAAACTCCAACATAACTTCCAAGGATATGTTAAAAAAAAACTTTATACCTCTGAATTTCTTTAATCTTCATTCATTATGACGAAAATTTATAAAAATTACAAAGATTCAATAGTTTGGGTGTCCCACTTGTCTAACCTTATGTTGCATTCAACTATCCTCACATATTATGCTTCATTCAACTATCCTCACAGCCTTCATGCTCCGTGTCTCCTTTACGCCATAGATTTCAAATACATGTAGTTTAGAAACAACTCAACTAGGGCTCTAATAATGTTCAAATAAATCTCTGAAGTCCCAGATTCATTCTATTTAATGAAGAAAATTAGCCATGCAAATTAACGATGCTCTCATTCAATCATCTCACCTGCTTTGATACCATTGAAGAACACAAAAGTCTGGAACCCAAATCAAATGTATATTAATTAATCTCAAAGAATTATGTACATGTTGTACATATAAATACATATTGGAACCAAATCAAATGTATATTAATTAATCTCAAAGAATTATGTACATGTTGTACATATAAATACATATAGGAAACAGTTGAATTAGTTCTTGAGAGTTTTTGGACTCCAATAACTACCCAAACTAAATGAAGGTTAATCTCGAGGATTAGCTATCTAACATTATTAGTTCTTGCGAGTTCTTGGACTCCAATAACTACCCAAACTAATTGAAGGTTAATCCCGAGAATTAGCTATCTAACATTATTTTTAAACCTGAACATGAATCATCCAATACCAGAAGCATGTACACATAAATGGATTAACTTTAACCGGCGTGTATTACATCAAACCATTCATGTTCATTTTAAAAACATAACCATCACATTTCCCCGTTTATTAGGCATAATCATGCTTTTTTTACGTTATTTCTTTTGTTTTTTTTACCAAATGCTTTATAATCTAAATGGATTAGAAACATGATTTTCCATATAAACTAATACATTATTTACATATGAAATTAACATATTAAATATGAATATTAACGGGCATGTGGTCAATTCAATTTTAGGAAATTTTTTCTTTTAGAGTATGGATTAATTTTCTTTCATCCGCTGGTCATAATATCTCTTTTGTATAATGTAGGCCATTTTGTCTATGCTTTTGAATAGATAATATGGTATATTGAGATTTTGAAACTCTGAATTAGCAGCTTGATGTGCTTATTACATTTGAAAGACATAAAATTACATAGTGAAAAATAAAAAGTTGGCATTTAAAATCAAAATTACATGTTTAAACAAGATTTTATGTTTACAAATCATCTTTAGATAGTGAAGAGTTGTTATTTCATCACTATGAGACTTGCTGACATTATGCAATGGAAATGGTGTTTGATTGGACCTTGAAAACCTTAGGACCTAATGGTAACCTTGACTGACCAAAAGACATGGTGACTTTGACCTCATACCCTAGGACCTAATGGTAACCTTGACTGACCAAAAGACATGGTGACTTTGACCTCATCACTGTTGTACATTCAGCGAGGTATGACAATGTGCAAGAAATTAATGAAATTTAAGGGAGAGTGATGTTTTTTTTACTAGGATTACCATCAGTGAGTAAATTCTTGAATGATAACCTACTGGAATAACAAAAATTTATGAGTGGGACCCTAATATGATATGAAAAGAAGATTTTTGATCACTGATGGCAGGATGAAAACACTAACACTAACAGGTCCAGCCAAGATTGTGCATGCTTATGCCACCCTTTCTTGAGAGGGACTTGATGAGTTAGATGTAATTTTAGGAAACATATTGGCTTCCATGTTGTATAATTTCTAATACATAATATACCTTGTCACAATCATGCTTTCTATAGGGGAAGGGCTTGCTTCAATTAATAGCATAAGATAGGAAATATTTCTTTAATCCTAAGCTTGTAGGTTATAAATTTCTTTTGGATTTGTTCAAAAATAAAGAGATTATATAGCCGCAACTACACAATTAAGAACTTTTAACTTTGCTCCATACAACGAATACCATTTTTTGTGAGTTATATCCAATATGCATGAGTTGCAAATTTTATCAAATAATGACACGCTCAAGGTCACCAACCGTTGGAAATTGAAATCATGTTCACAACCTCCAAAGATATCTCCCAAAACTAGTTATATATATATATATATATATATCAAAATTGTCTTTATAAAATTTTTAACTTGAGACTTTTAATATACCAAATAGCTATATAAATTTCACTAACCACAATGTCATTTTCCCTTCTTGATTTTATATCCATAAACTCTACCTCCAAAAATATCTCCCAAATTTAGCTTTTAAAAAAATATCTTTCAAAATTGTCTCTATAAATATTTGAACTTGAGACCTTCAAAAGACCAAATAACTATATAATCTTCACTAACCACAATGTCATTTTCCCTTGTTGATTTTATATCCATAAATGTTGTTATTTAAACTTCAACAAAAACAAAAACAAAAAAACTTGATTTCATTCCCCAGAAGCTCCTTTTATGCACTTTCCACCAATCAAATTACTCCATTTAATGAAAATAAGAGAAAGAAGGAGAAAGCCTTACCACTTCTCTTATCTTGGCTCATTTACATAAAGTTATTTTATTTCTTTTACTTCACATAAAAAATACCTTTTATCTTGGCTCCTTTTACATAAAGTTTATAGGTTGACTTTAATCCTTTTAATAGTAAATTTTACATGTGAACGGGTTACTCCTTACTCTTGTGTATTTTTTATTCCTTTCTAATTTAAAGAAAACTTTCACACCCTTCTCAAAAATTAGTTGTTCACGTTAGAAATTATTATTTAAATAGTTCTCAAATTTCACCACAATTTAATGTGAATTCCATTTCTTCCATGTTTACCGACTTCTTCTACTTATACCTCTACGTCTACCCAATATATAAACTGACAAAATCTCTTTTTTAAATCCAAGAAAACCATAAAATTGACCACTCTTTCATTTTAAGTATCCTCAAGAAATCTTTTAGTAAAAAAATTGTATCCTTCAAAAAAACACCTAATATATAAACTGACAATATCTCCTTTTTAAATCCAGGCAACCAGAAAAGTGACCACTCTTTCATTTTAAGTATCCTTCAGAAATCCTTCCGTAAAAAATTTGTATCCTTCAAAAATCACCCAATATATAAATTGACAAAATCTCTTTTTTAATTCCAGGACAACTTGAAAATTGACCACTCTTTCATTTTAAGTATCCTTCAGAGATCCTTGAGTAAAAACTTTTTATCCTTCAAAATCTTTGAGTAAAAAATATGGTTTGTAGTAAATGTAAATATTATCCTTCATAAACTTTACTTACTATGATTAAACTCCTGTTTACTGTCGTAAATGCAAATACTATCCTTCAAACATTTTACTGTGATTAAACTCTTGTTTACTGTAGTAAATGCAAATACTATCCTTCATAAATTTTACTATGAATGAAAATACTATTTTACTATGAAGACTTTTAGCAAAAAATCCAACAATTATTGGAAATTTTTATTGAGAACAACAAGGAATCAAAACTCCAACATGTATATTAACTTCCAAGATATGTTAATAAAAAACTTTATACCACTGAATTTCTTCAATCTTCTTTCATTATGATGGAAAGTTATAAAACTTATGTCACGCACTCCCATATACTAAGTAAAAAAATTTTAATATTACATGGCAATCTTTTATCTTAACACTAAGATATGGTAAATACATGGGTTCATATAAAACATGTAAATTACATTACCTGATTTTAAACTATAAACTTATTACACAAACAGCGGATTTCCAATATCTATATATAAAAAGGTGGCGGCATAAATTAAAGATGATATCATGCATATGTGGCAAGTATATAGTTGCACGCATCACTATTAACCATGGTTGATTGACGAAGTTATATGATTATACATATGTGCATAGCGTTAATTACATAACCCCTTAGCAATTTTCCGCCACTACGAAGCCTTCGGCTTACATGCAATGCACAGAATTCAATTATCATTAAATGGCAACAGCTACCATTCGGATTTTTCCATATCCCGAACTTACCTGCATTCAATACATTCGTCCGGCCTCTGCATTTGGTACCAACTGTTCAAACCTGCGTCGTCCATTTGGCAAGGTGGACGGCTGTGATGGCACTTGGCCATGTGCTCCCGGAGCTCGAGGTGATACAGTCTGGCTTCTCGGTGATGTTTGGTTTCGCGCCCATCTCCGCCGACTATCGAACGGTGAACAATGCATATGGCAGATCGACGGAGGAATTCATGCCACGAATCGGTCATTGGTATGGAAGGTTTATAATCCTATCCCCTTTCTTTCGGGTTCTATTGTTCTTTTGGTCCTGCGATGAGTTTGCTGTAGCTCTGAGTTCCTGAATAGTTCTTATGCAATTTACAGCTGCTGTCAGGGTTATGAAACGGTTCAGGTATGCGTTCCATTAGAGTTTGCAATGCTTCAATGTTTACTAGCGGTAATACGCCATTTCTCCTCATATCTCTAATTATTACAGTCCCTTTGTCTGTCACGATTTCCAGCTATGACTTATCGGTTTTGGTTTTTATAATGCAACTGTTCCATACTGCATTTCGTTCTCAGGTTTTCTTAACTAATGGTTTTCTGGTTCAGGTAAGAGGCTGCCATAGCACATTGAGGGCAAGGGTAACCTCCAACATGTTGGCGGCCGCCCTTAACCAGGTATGCCCATTACTGTAGGTTATTTTCCATTCTCAACAATCGAACCGAAGTCTGAATCCGGCTTCCCTTGATCAGGGTTGTCAGACTTTGACTGTTTCGATTCAGATTCCGCATATACCAGGGTTCTCTGGCAATGAAACGACTTCTAACCTTGCTCAGGCGGGACTCCATTGTCGAGAAGCACAACACTCTGAGCTTCGATGGATTAGTTCAGGAACTATTTTAGCATGTTTATTTTAAGCTTTAAGCCATCCGGCTCATTATGTCTACAGACAAATATTTATGAACGAACTTAATGTTTGACTCTGACATAGATTGCTCTATTAGTTTCTTGTATAATGAGGTTAACCCTTTAAGTTTGGTTTGTTCCCATTCTCTTGTTTACAGTCCTCTCGGACGGGTTTTATCCTCTGTTTCCTAGATTTATATTCTGAGCTTTCCACACAGAATGTTTAATATACAGCTATACATTTTCATTATGATACATTTTGGTTTGTTTATGATACCCTGCGGCTCGTTTTCCTTTCCGTTCAACTGTATAGCTAGGGGTTTATTTGTAAGTCGGTCTGAAGAATGCATACACCACGGTTAACATACTATTCTGGTCGTATATATTATTTATTTGTTGGACGGTCAATACGTTTGCTCTGGATATGTATTCTGTGCATGCAAAATTGCAGAGTTTGATTTCATAATGTATAAGGTTCTTGTCGTTCTCCGGCTCCGGCTATCCGGGTCCGGGGTTTAATCTGCACATATGTTTTCTTTATTTTATGTTGACAACATTGTAATATATATGTGCACTCGTTATTATTGCGGCACTTTACCAGTCCGCCTTATGATTCAATGTCATGCTGTGAATGCATATTAAGGGTTTTCTATCAAGAATACATATCCTACTTTTCTCGAATCTTGCTGTGTCGAATGTATATTTCGCTTGCTTGTCCTGTAAATTAAACAGAGGGTCTACGGTATACCCTTTACATATTTCTAAATATCATTCTGATTATAAAGACTCGTCTACTCAGATTTATGTCGTATGGTCATTTCTAATTAAGATGCAAGGGTTTGATGTCTGTTTCTTCTTTCAATACAAATGCGTTTCGGTCTCTGTTTATACAAATACTGTTTGAATCTCTTTTTATATTCAGATAAGGTTAACAGTCAACTAACCCCTACTGTTCTCCATTTCTTCTCACAGAACAGTGTAATAGTTTAGCACAGTACAGTATAAGAAATAACTTCAGTAAATAAATAGTCTCACAGTAGGCCATACCTGCTATTCTGCAAACCTACTTGAGTGCTTGTCAATCCACCCGTCCGTAGGAAGTTCTTCGCTGAGCTTCCACCCCCAAGCACTTGCAGGTCCTACTCGACCGCAATAACACTGGTCTCGCCAGTCAACGCTATCTGATCCTAACCAGACATAGCGTGCACAGGAAAAATTCCTTTTTCCCTTATGCTATCTGATCCTAACCAGACATAGCATTTCTTTTTCTTTCCTTTCTTTTTCTCTGCCATCTGATCCTCACCTCCCTATTAGGGTGCTTGCTGATCCATTTTAACCAATGCCAAGAATCAGTTGTAACTGATATGTAATTTAAAATTACTTTTACGCAGGTTTGATTAACTGATTGGTAATTTAAAATTACTTTACGTGGGGTTAATCACAATAGGTATATTACAACTTACAGAGAGTCAATAATTTGGGTGTCCCACTTGGCTAAACTTATGTTGCATTTAACTATCCTCACACCTTATGTTTCATTCAACTATCTTCACAGCCTTCATGCTACGCCATAGATTTCAAATACATGGAGTTTAGAAACAACTCAACCAGGGATCTGATAATGTTCAAATTAATCTCTGAAGTCCTAGATTCATTCTATTTGATAAAGAAAATTAACCATGCTCTCGTTCAATCATCTCAGGTGCTCTGATACTACTGAAAAACACACAAGATTGGAACCCAAATCAAATGTATATTAATCAATCTCAAATAATTATGTACATGTTGTACATATAAATACATATAAGAAACAGTTAAATTAGTTATGGGAAGTTCTTGGACTCCAATAACTACCTAAACTGACCCAAAGTTAATCCCGAGGATTAACTATCTAACATTATTTTCTAACCCGAACACGAATCATCCAATACCAAGAGCATGGTGGAGCATGTACAGAAATGGATTAACTTTGATAGTCTTGTATTACATCAAACCATTCATGTTCATTTTAAAAACAGAACCATCACCTTTCCCTATTTATTAGGCACAATCATACTTTTTATACTTTATTTCTTTTGTTTTTTAACCAAATGCTTTATAATATAAATGGCTTAGAAACATGATTTTCCATATAAAATAATACACTATTTATGTATGAAATTAACATATTAAATATGAAATACCACTGGATACTAAATATTAACAAGCACGTGGTCAATTCAATTTTGGAACATTTTTTCTTTTAGAGTATGGATTAATTTTCTTTCATCCGTTGGTCATAACCTCTCTTCTCTACAATGTAGGCCATTTCGTCTATGCTTATGAACAGATACTATGGGATATCGAGCATTTTGAAACTCTAAATATGAAATACCATTGGATACTAACTAGCATTTGCACCAAATGTTGCAAAGGAAACGCTGTAAGGCATAAATTTTGAGGAACAATCACGACATGGGAATGGGCAAATCTAAATGAAATGTAGAGATGTAGCAGAACTGAAATTGATTTAGGATGTCTCACACTATTTTTTTATAAATTATTGAATTAATATTGCATATAAATCGTTGTTCATGACTATGAAGCTACCAAGTTGCTCAATGGGAAAGCTATAGCCAAAGGAGAGGAGAGGTAGGAGGGACACTATAAATTGTTCATGTGAGTTAATTTGAATTTACTTTAAAATCATAGTAATTTAGTTTCAATTTGAATTTATTGTGCCTCACACTATTTTTTATTAATTATTGAATTAATATTGCATATAAATCGTTGTTCATGACTATGAAGCTACCAAGTTGCTCAATGAGAAAGCTATAGCCAAAGGAGAGGAGTGGTAGGAGGAACACTATAAATTGTACATGTGAGTTAATTTGAATTTACTTTAAAATAGTAATTTAGTTTCAATTTGAATTTATTTATTTCTAAAGTCACGTTTATTCATAAAAATTAATTAATGGTTGTGTAAGACTGAAAGTATGCTTTAAAATCATAGTAAATAATTTAATAAGATAAAGATGATTATTAGAACTAAATCACAATTTTAATTTGTTTTATTATTTAATTAATAAAAATAATTAGTCTCTCTCCAATAAGATTAAGATGATTATTAGAACTAAATCATAGTTTTAATTTGTTTTTTATTTAATTAATAAAAATAATTAGTCTCTCTTGTCTCATACCCGTGGTTGGGATTATACAATGAGTCTTCTACATCTCATAACTTATCCAAAAAAAAATTCTACTCATAATTTGAATTTATTTATTTCTAAAGTCAAATTTATTCATAAAATTTTAATGGTTGCTTAACACTGAAAGTATGCTTTAAAATCATAATAAATGAGTTTTAATTTGAATTTGTTTATTTCTAAGTCACATATATTCACAAGAAATTAATAGTTGTAACACTGAAAGTATGTTTTAAAATCATTGTAAATAATCTAGTAAGATAAAGGTGATTTAGTTTACTTTTTATTAATATTTAGTTAATTAAATTAATTAGTCTCTTATGTGGAATTCTATTTTTCTCCTCCTTATTCAGGTACGATAATTTATATTGCACATAATTCTGGGTCTTGCTAATTAAGACACAAGATAGGTATTGTCATTGGAGTTTATTCAGCTCAGGAGTCCAGGGATATTTGTCAAGGTTGACTCTTATTTTTCATCTTGGTAACCTGAACTCTTTATTTTTGACAAGCCTTGTCAGCTTTGGAATAAGAAGAAATATCATACTTGGAAATGCTAATAAGTTAATCATACAGAGACTTCACAGGTAAACATATTGTTATTGATTTAATGATTTTTTAAATTCCTTGCTTATCATTAAGTTGATTTTTATGTCGACCAGTAAAACAGTGTGACGCTGTCAACATGATTCTGACTTGGTCAATGCTCACCAGGATTAATCTGCCAAACGGCAGTATCCTGTCCAGCTTGCCCCTTGGGACAACTCACTAGGATTGATCTGCTAAACAACATGATACTGTCAGGGTTACTTCTTAGAAACATTTTATCCTCGCAATGGGATCTCATTCTCAACCCTTTCCCATGAGATTTGAACTTGAAGACCTAATTGAGACTATAACCCCACACAATCCAATTGGCCTATAACTCACAGGTGCTCAACATCAAGTTGATAGAACAAAAAAAAAAAAGCAATATAGTATGCAAAATAGACTTAATGAAAATTCCACAAAGAATTCTTAATCTAGTAGGCTGGGTGGTAGTTTTCAAAAACAACCTTGCTTCAATTACTAATATATACTTGTTTTGTTATGTACACTTTGAAGTGAAAAGTGGTGCTAGAACAGTTGGTAATAACCTATTCATTGGTCCAGCTGAAAGAACTTATACATGCCATTAGCATTAGCAAGTGCTTTGTCATGGAACACTTAAGGCACTTTTTTTTTAAAGTTCACCGTCCTAGCGGGCATGCCAGATTTGGCCTATCAGAATTCCCTTTAGAAGATTCACTCCTTGCACCTTGTGTTTCAACTTCTTAAAATAGCTTGGGTGTTGCTTTAATTTGGGTGGTGTAAACACCGTATTGGCTCTTCCCGCTTTAAAAAGGGGGAAAATGATTATAAAACTGTTGAACTCATATGGATTTAGAAGATATTTCTGTAGAAATACTTGCAAAATCCAAGCAGGGCAGAGGTTATGGAAAGGCCATGCCCAGTTCTTGGAATCAAGTTGTTCTGCAATTGTTTTGGAACATGACATTTTAGGAAGACGAATACAAAGACAAAATGGAGGGTTCATTAGACCGGTGGGATGAAGGTGATCTATTAACTCCGTGACAATGTTATGCTCCTGGCTAAACTTACTTGTAAAATGGCCGAAAACAATACGAAATACCGAAATAGAATGAAGTAGAATTAATTGACCATTAACTATGTGATGCACCAAACACAACTTATCTGTAAATTGCTGAAAATAATATGAAATACTAAAATAGAATGGAGTAGAATGACTTCCCATCTTCTACATGTTCCAACATCCTTTATCTTTAAGGAAAGTGACTTTGTTATGCACCTGGCACAAGTTACTTGTAAAATGGTGGAAAGTACAGTACCAAAGTAGATTTAGTGAAATTACTGGACTATCTTCTACATGGTCCAACTTTCGTAATATGTCAATTTGAAATACCAAAATAAAATCCTGAGAAGGAATATTGATCCCCTTATGAAGGCCCCTGTGTTCATTCCAATTATGAACATTGTCCTTAAGAACATGCTTTAAATCTCGAGTCTATGAACGAATTTTACAATTTCTAAACTCAAACCCATAATTATATTATGTTTTATTAATGAAAATACAAAAACACAATGTGCGTGAGGGTGAAAATGCATATCAAATGCACGATTCTTCCATGCGGTTGAAGGATTTCTAGAAAATTGACGATTGTTTGGAAAAGTTTTTGTTTTATTGTTGACTAGGGTTTCGATGGCTTCTTGGGTTTACAATTTATAAGGCTATGTCATGTTGTGTTTCACTGTCTCTCATCTTTTGTAGGTGGATCAAACTTCTCATATGAATTATGTCTGCAGATCAAACTTCTCAAGTTAATTACATCTGTAGATTTCCTAGGACACATGTGCTAGCCACTGTCTAGAACCCCTTTTTGAAATCTTCGGCCCTCATCAATGACACATGCTTTGATATGTTTGCCGAGGGTTCTTGTGGAAGAGTATTGAAATTACTTACGGTTATATGAATCTTTTGGTAGATCTGATGAGAAGACAAGGGTTTCTGGTATTTTTGGTTTCTTCATAAAGGGTGCCGTTGGGTTTCAATTTGCAAGATTATTTTCCCTGGAAAAATGCTGGTAGCACGGATCTGTAGTTGTTCTCCATATTACTCAATTATCATGATGATTTTCCTCTGAAATTCTCTTTGATGAATTTTAATTTTCAGCGTTATATTTTGGTGGTGATAAATCTAACAACACTGATGGTTACAAGTGTTTGATTTGTCATTTCTGAAATCTAATCATCTTCACCAAAATCTGAGGAACAAGGTTTTTTTCAAGGTCCTTCTACCACGTATCCTTCATCATAGAATTAATTATATAGAGGCATAATAATTGAAATCGATTCCTGATTCCGTGAGCTGAAATTGTTTGAAGCAGATTGTCCATTGAAACTCCCATCTCCATCTTTGTCTATTGAATATCTCCATCTCTTGTTTATCAATAAGTCTGAGCATTATATTGACATCAGAGCTCACTTTTTTAATATCACAAGTGGCTACTCAAAGTGAACATTGCCCCTCATAAAATAGAAAGGAATGTACAATTTTGTGTTGCCATGTCTCAATAGCAAACTTAGAAGCACCATTACTTGAGAAGCCCGAGCTTTTCTTTGGGTATCTTTGATATTTATCTTCAGATTAGGAGGCTCTACCAGTTTCTTCTCTTCAAGTTTTGATCCTGGGTCTGAAGCTTCACCAATAGCACTAATAGCTAAAGACCTTGACACAGGATAGAAACCTTGTGTGACAGATCCTTGACGATTTTTTGATGCTGTAAGAGTAACATTGATTGCATGAAATTAACTTATGCGTGACTATAACAATGATAGAAATGAGCATCATATTGATTGGTTGTATATCAATGAGAAAATAACTTGTAATCAGATATGCCAATCAAGAACAAAGAACTTGTTGAATGTTGAACACTTTACCTGAGTGTGGACAACCGAAGAAGAACCTCGTGAGTAAGCCCCAACTGAATCATGGAAATCGAAAAGGATGAATAAAAAATACCTGCCAGTTTTCCTCTTCTACCAAATCCCCCATTCTTATTATAGATGTCTCTGCAACTCCAATTTCTGACAAGACTTTGCGATTTCTTGAACTTACAATAAGTCTGGAGTTGGAGTGGTGGGTTAGCAGCAACAAACCAAATTCTTCCATCAACTGGGAACCATCTCTCTAAACTTCATCCAGAAATAAAGCAAACCTCTGAGCCTGCAATCTCTGACTCAACCATATCTTTGCATATTCATCACCCTCATTTCTATCTAATTCTATCTTTGTAAGCGTGGCTATTTGCATACACAGTTCATTTCTAAGATTGTAAAAGATGGATTATTGGAAACAGTGAGCCAAAGCAATAAGTCATCTCTGAAGAGATTTCTCACCTTTGGACTGTTGAAGACTAATATGTTTGCTGAGGGTTCTTGTGGAAGAGTATTGAAATTACTTACGGTTATATGAATCTTTTGGTAGATCTGACGAGAAGACAAGGGTTTCTGGTATTTTTGGTTTCTTCATAAAGGGTGTCGTTGGGTTTCAATTTGCAAGATTATTTTCCCTGGAAAAATGCTGGTAGCACGGATTTGTAGTTGTTCTCCATATTACTCAATTATCATGATGATTTTCCTCTGAAATACTCTTTGGTGAATTTGAATTTTCAGTGTTAGATTTTGCTGGTGATAAATCTAGCAACACTGATGGTTACAGGTGTTTCATTTGTCATTTCTGAAATCTAATCATCTTTGCCAAAATCTGAGGAACGAGGTTTATTTCAAGGTCCTTCTACCACGAATCCTTCATCAAATAATGAATTATAAAGAGGCATAATAATTGAAATCGATTCCTGATTCTGTGAGCTGAAATTGTTTGAAGTAGATTGTCCATTGAAACTCCCATCTCCATCTTTTTCTATTGAATATATCCAGCTCTTGTTTCTCAATAAGTCTAAGCATTATATTGACCTCAGAGCTCATTGTTTTAATATCACAAGTGGCTACTCAGAGTGTACATTGCCCCTCAAAAAATAGAAAGGAAGCAATGTATAATTTTGTGTTGTCATGCCTTAGTAGAAAACTTAGAAGCGGCATTACTTGAGAAGACCGAGCTTTTATTTGGGTATCTGTGATATTTATCTTCAGATTAGGAGGCTCTACCAGTTTCTTCTCTTCAAGTTGTGATCCTAGGTCTGAAGCTTCACCAATAGCACTAATAGCTAAAGACCTTGACACAGGACAGAAACCTTGTGTGACAGATCCTTGACGATTTGTTGATGCTGTAAGAGTAACACTGATTGCATGACATTGACTTATGCGTGACTGTAACAATGATAGCAATGAGCATCCTATTGATTGGTTGTATATCAGTGAGAAAATAACTTGTAATCAGATATGCCAATCAAGAACAAAGAACTGGCTAAAGGTTGAACACTTTCCCTAAGTGTGGACTGCCAATTCCCACTCCCGTGGATGAGTTGTGGCTGCCATTGCGCTCCCCATGGCTTTAATAGCGAGTGGAAGCCCTCCATAGTTGGCGCTCACAACCTTTGCCGTTTTCTCATCTCTATTTGCTGGCAGTTTTCCATTGTTATATGGAAAATGATGAATAGAAAATAGCTGCTAGCTGTCCTCTACTACCAAATCCCCCATTCTTATTACGGATGTCTCTGCAACTCCAATTTCTGACAGGACTCTGCGATTTCTTGAACTTACAACAAGTCTGGAGTTGGAGTGGTGGGTTAGCAATAACAAACCGAATTCTTCCATCAACTGGGAACCATCTCTCCAAACGTCATCCAAAAATAAAGGAAACCTCTGAGTCTGCAATCTCTGAGTCAACCACATATTTGCATATTCATCACCCTCATTTCTGTCTAATTCTATCTTTGTAAGCGTGGCTATTTGCATACACAGTTCATTTCCAAGATTTGTAAAATATGGATTATTGGCCTATAGCTCACGGGTGCTCAACATCAAGTTGATATAACAGAAAAAAATGGCAAAATATAATATGCAAAATAGACTTAATGAAAATTCCACAAAGAATTCTTAATCTAGTAGGCTGGGTGGTAGTTTTAAAAAACAACCTTGCTTCAATTACTAATATATACTTGTTTTGTTATGTACACTTTGAAGTGAAAAGTGGTGCTAGAACAGTTGGTAATAACCTATTCATTGGTCCAGTTGAAAGAACTTATACATGCCATTAGCATTAGCAAGTGCTTTATCATGGAACACTTAAGGCACTTTTTTTTTTTAAGTTCACCGTCCTAGCGGGCAGGCCATATTTGGCCTATCAGAATCCCCTTCAGAAGATTCACTCCCTGCACCTTGTGTTTCAACTTCTTAAAATAACTTAGGTGTTGCTTTAATTTGTGTGGTGTAAACACCCTATTGGCTCTTCCCGCCTTAAAAAGGGGAAAAGGATTATAAAACTGTTGAACTCATATGGATTTAGAAGATCTTTCTATAGAAATACTTGCGAAATCCAAGCAGGGCAGAGGTTATGGAAAGACCATGCCCAGGTCTTGGAATCAAGTTGTTCTGCAATTGTTTTGGAACATGAGATTTTAGGAAGACGAATACAAAGACAAAATGGAGGGTTCATTAGACCGGTGGGATGAAGGTGATCTATTAACTCTGTGACACTGTTATGCTCCTGGCTAAACTTATTTGTAAAATGGCCGAAAACAATACGAAATACCGAAATAGAATGAAGTAGAATTAATTGAACATTAACTATGTGATGCACCAAACACAACTTATGAAAATAATATGAAATACTAAAATAGAATGGAGTAGAATTACTTCCCATCTTCTACATGTTCCAACATCCTTTATCTTTAAGGAAAGTGACTCTGTTATGCACCTGGCACAAGTTACTTGTAAAATGGTGGAAAGTACAGTACCAAAGTAGATTTAGTAAAATTACTGGACTATCTTCTACATGGTCCAACTTTCGTAATATGTTAATTTGAAATACCAAAATAAAATCCTGAGAAGGAATATTGATCCCCTTATGAAGGCCCCTGTGTTCATTCCAATTATGAACATTGTCCTTAAGAATAGGCTTTAAATCTCGAGTCTATGAACGTACTTTACAATTTCTAAACGCAAACCCATCTACTAACTTCTCTGAAATTCCTAAAGTAGCCCAGACTCATCTAAATCCCAGTTTGATATATCAGACTTTATATCAAACCCAGGATGAATTTAAATTAGCGCTAATATTTAATGCCCTGAGTTTATCTGCCTCTAGTGCCCTAGATAGGTTTAATAAGTTTCCTGACTTATTTCTCATACTAGGTTTCTGAAGTCATCTTGACGAGTCCTCAATTGTCAGGTTTCTGAAGTCATCTTGAAGAGGCCTCAATTGTCAAGTTCGCTATTAGATGATTCCAAGGAGTTTTTACCCTGCTTAAAATAAAGGAAGTTAGATGGTCAAATAATTTCACGGTATGAAGAAGGCTAAGCATTCAATATTTTGGAATATTTGGGTTTGCTTTCATTGGAACCATCTTCAAATCTATCAATCCAAAATGATAATTGCAATTCAAAATATTCATGAAACTTGCCAGATTTTAGGGGAAAAAATGCCAATTTTCCTTCACTATATTTGAGTGACTGAAAAACAGCCAATTCAAAGCAGCTCTAGAGTGGGGTGGATATTGTGCACTGCTAATGCGAAAAAGAGAGCTACCATCTTCCTCTGCTTCCACCACAAATCTCTCTAATACTGCAAAGGCGTCCTCTTGTTCGACTACGAGGGGATCTTCGATGAAAAATCCCTCTGTTCTTGGAGAAATAGGCTGCATGGAGGTAGATGTAGAGGCACTAGCTGAAGGTTGAACACTTTCCCTGAGCGTGGTGTGGACAGCCCAAGAAGAACCTCGTGAGTAAGCCCCAACTGAATCATGGAAATCGACTTGAGATGGTTGTTAATATTTGACTTCATATTGGCGACCTCAATGATCATTTGATAACGAGAAAAAATGTTAAAGCTGAATATTGTGCACTGCTGCGCCATTTGAGATGTTTGTAAGAGAAGCGCATCCAGTCTTTTTAGCCATACATTAACCGCTGAAACATTATTGTGACTATGAGAAGTGGAAATACCTCTCTTTTTGTTTATCTGCAGGTGATATTGCTAGATGTGGGTGATGATAGGCTCAATCTCTCTTACAACATCTTGGAGAGTTGACAACTCTTTCCTGCAGCGAATCGCAATGTTGATGCCGACACCTATAAATCCAGGGATGAAACCAATATCAGCCATTATAGGATTTCCTTAAAAACATGTTGATCCCTTTTAGGATGGGATAGCCATATAAGCAAAGCCTTAGGCAATAGTATGTAACAATAGGAACATAACCAGAAATGATGAATAACAAATAGCTGCCAGCTGTCCTCTTCTAACAAATCCCCCATTCTTATTACAGATGTCTCTGCAACTCCAATTTCTGACAGGAATCTGTGATTTCTTGAACTTACAACAAGTTTGGAGTTGGAGTGGTGGGTTAGTAGCAGCAAACACAATTCCTCCATCAACTGGGAACCATCTCTCCAAATGTCATCCAAAAATAAAGCAAACCTCTGAGTCTGCAATCTCTGACTCAACCACATCTTTGCATATTCATCACCCTCATTTCTATCTAATTCTATCTTTGTAAGCATGGCTATTTGCATACACAGTTCATTTCTAAGATTTGTAAAAGATGGATTATTGGAAATAATGAGCCAAAGCAATAAGTCATCTCTGAAGATATTTCTCACCTTTGGACTGTTGAAGACTGTCTTGAGGAGGAGGGTTTTTCCTGCTCCACCCTTGCCAACCACCCCAATGCGAAAAAGAGAGCTACCCTCTTCCTCTGCTTCCACCACAAATATCTCTAATACTGCAAAGGCGTCCTCTTCTCCGGCTATGAGGGGCTCTTCGATGAAAAATTCCTTTGTGCTTGGAGAAATGGGCTACATGGAGGTAGATGTAGAGGAACTGGCTGAAGGTTGAACACTTTCCCTGAGTGTGGATAGCCCAAGAAGAACCTTGTGAGTAAGCCCCAACTGAATCCCCAATTGAATCATGGAAATCGACTTGAGATGGTTGTCAATATCTGACTTCATATTGGTGACCTCAATGGTCGTTTGATAACGAGAAAAAATGTTAAAGCTAGATATTGTGCACTGCTAATGCGAAAAAGAGAGCTACCCTCTTCCTCTGCTTCCACCACAAATCTCTCTAACTCTGCAAAGGCATCCTCTTGTCCATCTATGAGGGGCTCTTCGATGAGAAAGCCCTCTGTGCTTGGAGAAATGGGCTGCATGGA
Organism: Pinus tabuliformis; assembly: GCA_031772625.1. Lineage (NCBI taxonomy): Eukaryota > Viridiplantae > Streptophyta > Pinopsida > Pinales > Pinaceae > Pinus > Pinus tabuliformis. Next base: position 368,369,110 of record CM062810.1, on the reverse strand, counting down.
GGTAGATGTAGAGGAACTCGCTGAAGGTTGAAGACCAACCTCATAGCCAAAAAGAATTCAAACAGCAGAGAATATGATGAACATTACACATATAAAATTCTCCCTCAAATCCTGTCATTACCAACAAAAAATAAAGGGAAAAATTACTTCAATGGGTGTCAAAATTACAACAATCTCTGCCATTAAAAAAACTAGTTAAAATCCATGACAGGCATCATCAGATACCAAGATTGCAGATTAACTCAAATCTAATGAAAGGATTGTTGAACCTTTGAAGAATTTTACAGCCTGCCAGAACAAAATGAATGTAATGAAAAACACCCAAATTTCCCCTCGAGTACATGTTAAGCGTTGCAGAAGTGGCAAAGAAGTGGCAAAGCGTCGTGCATAAGGAACAATATTGCAGGATGAAGGATTCGACTTTCCTTACCCTGCATCCTCAAACTGAAGTTGAAAGCCCTGACGAAATCACAACACTCCTCGTTGTTTTTCTTGGTCACCAAGACCAGAGAACCATGAAAAGAATGTAGTAAAAACAACTAATGCTAATTTAATCAATCTTCCTTTGGTTACTATTTAGTGTCACAGTATATATATCATATCCTTGTGTTTGCTATTCACTTAAAATTCTAAGAAGAAGATTGTGAATCATAGCATAACAGACACTTCCAAGTGTTGTCAATGGCCACTACAGATGGTTACACAGTCTAGGTCTGTAATTTGTCTACCAAAGCAACAATTAAGGATGTTAAGCAGCTTTTTTCATACTGTGGCACAGTAAAGAACAAAATTAGAGAGGTGGGTGTTGGATTTCTTGACTGAGTTTTATGTAAAAGTGTTGATTTCCAATTTCTGCAATATCTATTGAGCATAATAGTTGTCAACTTGTGTATCCATCAACCAGTACTTGATGACTATTTTCAATAGGTAGGAACCTCAATTAAAAGCTCTAGGTCAAGCACTAACATAAGTGATCATCAATTAAGGTCGCTCAGTATCATTCATTCATTCTGCTATGAGGGAATTTGAAGACAAGATCTTCCTTTCAATTAATCATGTAGTTCTAGATGAAGAAGGATAGGCAACATAAATATGAAGGTATAGGGCACAGTTATTGACAATAACTTTAGAATCTAGATGCAAGCATGGAGCGTACATGGGTATTAACACAGTAACCATCATGAGGAATATACTACAAACTAACAATTAAACAAGATGGAGTAAATGAAACCAAATCACAGTTAGACTGTCTCAACATCTAATGCTCTGGGTCAGCTTATTAAGTATATAATCTTCCAGTAATGCTTTTGAAACATACTGAAAATTAGATTACAGAATTCAGTTGTTTTTATTGCCTGTTTGGTTTTCTTCGTTGAAAAAGAAACACAACAAAATAACAATTAAACTATCTCAAAATCTAATGCTCTGAGCAAGGTCAGCTTATTAAGGGTAAATTCTTCCATCAATACTTTTAATTATACTGAAAATTAGTTTACACAATTTAGCTGCTTTAATTGACTGTTTGGTTTTCGTCATTAAAAAATAAACACAACAAATTAACCTACGCACAGATTTCCTGCCCAGATAAGCTCATTAAAGGGTAAATTCAATAAATTAATTATGCTAAACTGAGCTTTTGGAATATGTGACATTCATACAGAAATCACAACCAGCTTTCCAAATGCCCAAACTTTAGTTAACAACATCTAAGACAGATTTTTCTATCACAACTGTAAATACTATATATCTTAAAGAGCACAGAACTTATCAAATTCACAGTTTCCAACAGTAGAGCAGTAAACTTAAGGGACTTTTCAAGCAACGTAACTATGTCATATTGCAACAATAAATATAAATATCTAATAAATGGAAGTGAGATTACTGATAAAAACAAAGATTCTCTTCAAACTTCCTTTGGAGTGGAGAAGAATACCTGTGCTCTTCTTCAGTCCAGGGAACACCCTTCTTTCTCTCCTGTTCAGATGCCTTTGTTGATTGTCCCCTCCCACCACTCCCAAATTGTTGCTTCAATCCGTGCATAGCGCCTGATTTTTCTGCTAACCATTCAAGTGAACAGGAAGAGTTACTGTACGTGGGTAGGGCAACGCGGCCAGCTTCATTACAAGTAACATCTTCCACGAGATCTTCATAATGCTTTCTAACATCCGTAGCAGTTTTTCCAGGCAGCCTGGCTGCCACTTTCTTGACTCTTGGGAAGGCAAATCCATATCCCACGTCGCACAGATCTTAAGATCCTGTAAGAAAGGATGGCAGAGGGTAAAACATTTGCAAGGAAAGAGGAAAAACCCATCATCTATGTGTAAGAAAAATGATAATCAATTCTGTGAAAGCCAAACGTCTGAACTTGATCAAGTTCAGTATGTGGAAAAAAATCCACCTGATAAAACAGGGATCTAAAAATGAAACTGGAAAGTTAAAAATGTTTAAGAATCCGTTATTTAAACACACTTCATGAAATCAATTAAAGAATTTTCTTCTGAAGAAAGTTGAACCAACCAAAAGATGACAGATACGACTGATAACACTCTTTCAGAAATCAGAAAAACATGACCATCTTAAATTTCAATTCCGAGCTACACTTAACCAAAAGGAAAATGAAATTAAACAACAAGACTCACAAGTAGATAGGGAAAGTACATCTGGTGACCCCAGAATACATAAACAATGTTTTCCAGTCTCTTTGAATGACAATTCCAGCTGAAAACAGCAAATTTTTGTGAAACGGAAACAGAATAATCGTAAATAGAGGAGGAATTGTCTAAAAATTAGAGTCTGTGAATGATGAAACATCTTTTGGAAAAAAATCAGACAAGACCTCGACCAGCAGCACTACAGGGATTGGCGTGTACCTCCCAAGTCGGGTGCCAAATAACCATATAGTTATGGTTGAACTCTGAGCTTCGCAAGCTCAAAAGCAAAATAAAATCAAGGAAGAAGAAATGCGTTTGTAATCAACAATCTGCAACAAAAATTGACTTGAAGAAAAGCATTAGGCCTTGGTCCAAAAACTGCAACCAGATCCGAAAAATCCCACTGAAGCCCCAATCACAAACACCATCTAAATTCAAAAGTACCCAATAACACCAAAAGAAGGGGATTCATCAAAAGCTCAAACAAAGAACTACACCAAACAACAAGCTACAACAACCCAATTTGATGTACAATCCAAATCTTTACTAACTCAAGCAAATCCATTGCCATTGCTCACCATATAATCCATATTCCATTTAATATGACAACACAACAATGAATTCAAGCTGCTTTGACACAAAACTCCACAGTTAAGCATGTTAAGCCTAGGGCAGCATAAACAAGGATGATCTAATAACAAGCAGTGCAATTCTGATGTTTTTGGAGTTTTTGAACCAGGGAGCAACAATCCTAAATCAGGAGGTGTATATAGTGCCATGGGGAGGATCAGAGGAGGCAGTTAATCAATGGGAAAATCAAATGATAAAATGTCATGAAGTGGGCAATGCATTAGGAGTATTTTCATTTACTTATTTTTACTCTTTTATATTTTTTATTTATTTTTATATGTGGAGGAACAATGTTCAAATAAATTTAAGAAGAAATCTGTTTCCTCAAAACAGCATTAATATTGCACCTAGATTTAGACCTTGCTTACCCTGCCATAGTCATTTTTGTATCAAATCAACGATACAAAAACAAGCATGTGGTCAATTCAATTTTAGAACATTTTTTCTTTCAGAGTATGGATTAATTTTATTTCATCCACTGGTCATAATCTCTATTCCCTACAATGTAGGCAATTTTGTCAATGCTTCTGAATAGATCGTATGGGATATTTAGCATTTTGCAACTCTAAATTATCTTCTTGGAAATCATGTGCTTATTACATTTGAAAGACATAAAATTACATAGTGAAAAATTAAAAATTGGCATTTAAAATCTAAATTCTGAATAGATAGTATGGGATATTGAGCATTTTGAAACAATGAATTATCCGCTTGCAAATCATGTGCTTATTACATTTGAAATACATAAAATTACATAGTGAAAAATAAAAAAATCAAAATTACACGCTGAAATCCTCAGATATTGAAGAGATGCGTTTTGATGAATAGATGTGATTTGATCACTATGAGACTTGGTGACATTATGCAATGGAAATGGTGTTTTATTGGACCTTGAAAACCCTAGGACCTAATGGTAAGCTTGACTAATCAGAATTAATGGTGTCATGACTTATATGATGACATGATGACTTTGACCTCATGACTGATGTACATTCAATAAGGTATAAAAATGTGCCAACAAGTAATGAAATTGAAGGGAGAGTGATGTTTTTTTACTAGGGCTACCAACGGCGAGGAAATTTTTTAATGATGACCTAGTGGAATGACAAAAGTTTTTGAGTGGGACCCAAATATGATATTAAAAGAGGATTTTTGATCACTGCAATATGAAAACACTGACACTAACAGGTCCAACCAAGATTGTGCATGCTTATGCCATGCTTTCTTGAGCTGACAGTGAGGGATTTTACCAGAGAATGATGACCTAATGGAATGACAAAAATTTATGAGTGGGACCCTAATATGATATTAAAAGAGGGGATGAAAATACTGACACTAACAGGTCTAGCCAAGATTGTGCATGCTTATGCCATGCTTGCTTGAGCCGACAGTAAGGGATTTGACCAAAGTTAGATGTAATTTTAGGAAACATATTGGCTTCCATTTTGTATAACTTCTAATACATAACATACCTCGTCACAGTCATGATTTTTATGGGGGAAGGTCTTGCTTCAATTAAGAGCATAAGATAGGAAATATTGCTTTAATCCTGAGCTTGTCGGCTATAAAATTCTTATGGGGGAAGGGCTTGCTTCAATTAAGAGCATAAGATAGGAAATATTGCTTTAATCCTAAGCTTGTATGGTATAAAATTCTTTTGGATTTTTAAAAAAAAGAGAGATTTTATATCGGCAACTACACAATTAAGAACTTTTATCTTTTCTCCATACAATGAATACCATTTGTTGTGATTCATATCCAATATGTATGAGTTGCAAATTTATCAAATAATGACATCCTCAGGATCGCCAATCGATGGAAACCAAAATCATGTTCACAACCTCTAAAAATATCTCCCAAAACTAGCTATATATATATATATTTCAAAATTGTCTCTATAAAAATTTGAACTTGATACCTTTAATATACCAAATAACCATATAAAATTCACCAACCACAATGTCATTTTCCCTTCTTGATTTTATATCTATAAACTCTACCTCCAAAAATATCTCCCAAAATTAGCTTTAAAAAAAAAATCTTTCAAAATTGTCTCTATAAAAATTTGAACTTGGGAGCTTCAATAGGCCAAATAACTATATAATCTTCACTAGCCACAATGTCATTTTCAATTCTTGAGTTTATATCCATAAACATTGTTATTTAAACTTCAACAAAAACAAAATCAAGACTTGATTTCATTCCCCAGAAGCTCCTTTTCTCCACTTGCCACCAATCAAAATTACTCCATTTAATGAAAATAAGAGAAGAAAGGAGCAAGCCTTACCACTTCTTTTATCATGGTTCATTTACTAAGTCTTTCATTCTTTTACTTCACATAAAAATTACTTTTCATCTTGATGCCTTTTACATAAAGTTTGTTGGTTGACTTTAATCTTTTTAATAGTGAATTTTACATGTGAACAAGTTACTCCTTACTCCTAGGTATTTTTTATTCCTTTCTCAATTTAAAGAAAACTTTCACAACTTTCTCAAAAATTAGCTGTTCACATTAGAAATTACTATTTAAATAATTTTCAAATTTCACTACAATTTAACGTGAATACCTCTCTCTTCTCTCTCCTGAAACTCTGCTTTCTCCTGAAAGATTGGCTCCAAAATTCTCACAATCCCCTTCACACTCCCCTCAAAATCTCTTTTTTAACCTTCACACTCCCCTCAAAATATCTTTTTTAAATCCAGGACAACCAGAAAATTAATCACTCTTTCATTTTAAGTATCCTTCAGAAATCCTTTAGTAAAAATTTTGTATCCTACAAAAAACACCCAATATATAAATTGACAAAATATCCTTTTTAAATCCAGGACAACCAGAAAAGTGACCACTCTTTTATTTTAAGTATCCTTTAGAAATCCTTCAGTAAAAAATTTGTATCCTTCAAAAATCACTCAATATATAAATTGACTAAAATATCTTTTTTTAAATCCAGTACAATCAGAAAATTGATGACTCTTTCATTTTAAGTATCGTTTAAAAATCCTTTAGTAAAAACTTTTTATCCTTCAAAAATCTTTCAATAAAAACTCTAGTTTGCAACAAATGTAAATATTATCCTTCACAAACTTTATCCTTCATAAACTTTACATATTGTGATTAAATTTCTGTTTACTTACTATGATTAAACTCCTTCATTTTAAGTATCCTTTAAAAATCCCTCAGTAAAAACTTTTTATCCTTAAAAAATCTTTAAGTAAAAACTCTAGTTTGCAGCAAATGTAAATATTATCCTTCACAAACTTTATCCTTCATAAACTTTACATATTGTGATTAAATTTCTGTTTACTTACTATGATTAAACTCCTGTTTACTTACTGTGATTAAAAATAGTATCCTTCATACATTTTATTGTGATTAAACTCTTGTTTACTGTAGCAAATGCAAATACTCTCCTTCATAAATTTTACTATGAATAAAAAGACTATTTTACTACGAATGCAAACACTATCTTTCATAAATTTCACTCTAAGTCAACTACTTTTGTTTCACGTAGTAAATGCAAATAAACCCTGCCCTTGAGTGCATGGAACTTAAACTTTTAGCAAAGAATCCAACAATTATTGGTATTCAACTCAGTATAGGAAATTTTATTAAGAACATCAAACACTCAAAGCCCCAACATGTATTTTAACATTCAAGGATATGTTAAAAAAAACCTTTATACCACTGAATTTCTTCAATCTTCTCTCATTATGAGAGAAAATAAAACTTACAAAGAGTCAATAGTTTGTGTCTCCCACTTGGCTAACCTTATGTTGAATTCAACTATCCTCACAGCCTTCATGCTCTATGTCTCCTTTACACCATAGATTTCAAATACATGGAGTTTAGAAACAACTCAATTAGGGCTCTCATAATGTTCAAATTAATCTGTGAAGTCTCAGATTCATTCTATTTGATAAAGAAAATTAACTGTCACAACCCTTCACGTAAAAATATACATAGTAAAAAAAAAATTAACTATGGTATGTTGGCTACCACTCAAACTCCTTAAATGTGGACATACCAACCATTAACTTATGCATCTATACGTAACCTACGCTTGTCACACCATATATAAACTTATGCAGCCGATCTTATGAACATATATCACCCTTATACTATATGGGGTTCACTATAATAAAGTTAAAGTTGTGCATATACGTGATGGCTTTATGTTTGCGTTGTGATATAAACTGTGTTAATTTGTCAAGCCCATGAACATTGACATCAGGCTCTTAAACCTTTAGACCCTTTCCAGTATACAGTGCATTAGCTTTTTCTCGGTTTTCGAAGATCCAAGTGCAGGTTTGACATGCTTCTCCACCTACCGCACCGTTTACGAGGGTTCACTGCTGGACAGGTGGAATGGCTGGTACACAAGGCCATGTGACACCTTGGCCTTGGGGCCCTCGGCCTTCCCGCCTCTTCTTCCCGCTTCATTTGGACGTCCCAGATTTAGTTTGGCAATCGAAGGGTGGATATGACACTAAGGGTTTCACTTCATTACTTAAACCCCGTGAATTAAGGGCAAGGTTCATTTGTTCATTTGCTATGTGTTCATTCCGTCGGTTCGGCTCTCTGCTGCGACTATGGTTTGGTCCCTCCAGCTCACAGTTTAACCTGTCACCGCTCTGGAAGCCGCAAGAGACCAGCTCCGGATTGATCAGGTAACCTCCCATCCTGTTACACGGTTACGGTTCTAATTTTCTAAAACTGTAAGATGCATTTTAACTAAGTTTGTTCTTTGTTGCAGGCGAGCACCAGTGAGGGTTTCTCAACCCGGATTCAGAAACGAGGTAAAGGACCCCAACAATTCTCCTCTCGGCGGATACAGGTTGGTTTCCTCCTAAATTCTCTGGTTCAGTTTTTAAAAGGCTCGGAACTTATCGTTCTGAGCTATCTCAATGCTTAACTTGCAGACCTCCGAGGCTGCTGGCTTGCACTTGGGGTCCGACGAGGTACTCCCATGAGAACCCTCGAGATCTCGTTATGTAGGGTTCATTATTTATTTGAAGTTTCTCCGGAAGCTCGATTTGCAGATGGGAACAGTGTTCCAGTTATTATTTCTTTACGGTCATGATAGTTCCATACAGTCGAGCTAGGGTCTTTAGGGTTTGTATAGTTTCACTTTAGTCTGGCCGGAGGTTTGCCTTGTAAACTACGGCAACAGTCCAAGCTCATTGCTACTTCTATTTCACTGTAAATATGTATATGTTTCATGACAGGGTATAATACTGTTCGTTCATGAATGACAGACAGGAACTTGTTGTTTTGTTTATTTCTCTTGAAGGCATAAGCCTCTCTTCAGATCTATGTTAAATTATTTCTCTTAATTCACAGCCGCTTGGCTTGATGGTCTTTGACTGTGTTCGGCTGTCTGTATTTTCGTATTGTTTCGTACATTTACACGCTGTATAATTTAGCGCTACCGAACTCATGTTTCCTTTCAATTGTCATGCAAATAGTGATTAATCATATACAGGTTCATTCCGGTAGCATATGGTACTGGTTTATTATTCTTCTATAGATGCTTTCGATACCGCGATACATGACCATCTTTGTTGTTTTTCTTTACTTATAAAAAATAGCATTACTCAGTTCTTCGGTACTCATGGGTATGAGGGTTTACACGGGGTTTAGGGTCTATTCTTAAACCCTCTATCCTCATCCCGGAAAGAACTTCTCGGTGATTTTTATGAAATATTTGCGACTCAATCGCATAGATTTACCTGCAAGGACAACGTCCCAGATAGCTGTGAAATCTTTTATGTTCTGAGCTAATTTGCGTTCCTTTATATACATATCATGATTATGTTTGACTGTATGAACTTGCGCATTCTATTCTGTTTCATATATATATCATAGTTATGAGTATCTATGTATGGCCATGCGCATACTATCTTGTTTCAATGACGTATTTCGACTACAGCCGTGACCATGTTCCGAGATCTGGGTTGGTCCAGACTCGTATCTCAGGGTTTTTCAAGTTGTATTAGTAATGGATTCAGACATCTGAGTTACAGGTTTTTGTGTTATAAATAACTTCTGCTTGTCCATTCTATGGTTAACGCTGCCTGCTCGTGCTATACACAGGCCTTGACAGACTTTAATGAATCATTTAATCAATGCACAAACTAACTTAATAGTACAGAGATTTCCAGATAGTCTATAAACCTAACCCTTCATGTATTGCCCACTATCGGACAACCTTCTATACCTGTGTTAACAGCAAGTAACCTTTCTCTCTACACATTAAACGATTCCAGGTGCACTGGCACCGTACTAAGAACTATATGGTCTTCTTAAGTATCTATGCTTTAATAAAGAGGATAGTCCTTACACTATAATACCAAAGAATGCTGAAGTTAGAACACCGTACCTGGTTTATAGATTCATTATCAGATACTCAAGCAGTCACCTGTGCTTTGAGTTCGCTCGTCCACCCAGCCATGAGATCCATCTTCTGACGGAATTCTCTCCCCCGAGCTATCTTGCAGGCCTCAAGCCCTCAACAAGATCTGAGCACCTAGTGCCTGGTTATCTGGTCTTTACCAGACATAACCTTTTTCCTTTCTTGTGTTTCTTTTTTTTTTTCTCAGAGAAAAAATCTCCTTTTCTTGATTTCCCCAAATCAGTTATCAAGAATTAGTTACCAACTAATTCGTAACTTATTTTACGTTGAGTTAATTACGTGAGGGATATGACATACTCCCCCCCTTAACAGGAACACCGTCCTCGGTGTTCATCTTTCATCAGAACTAGATATTTTACTCGTGATATACCATCTAAACCACACAAAATGTGATCCTTTCTCTTTGAAATCAACGATTTCATTCCAGGAAAAGACGACAACAAAATAGTAATGATGTAGTCATAAGGAATATCATTAGTTATAAGCATCAATAGTCATAAGCACTCGTGATTGCAAAAATATGCAACTTCTAATCGCTACCACTTGACCTTTATTCATTCATAATAAACAATTCTCTATGTCAACTTACCATTACTCACCATTTATTCTTGGAAATCATGAATACTTTCATGTAAGCCTTTTAATAGTGGTTGGACAATTCTTCAACCCTCCATGGTAAGTAATTCCTGTAATATATGACTAACAAATTCAATTGCATTAGTCACTATATTTTGAGTCAAATGAAATACTTTTGACTATCAATTCAACTGTGCAATGCTAGATGATTTCTAAATCACAGTACTTTTACAAATACTTAAAGAGCACTAACACTAATCATCAAATGATGAATCACTGCTCTCGTGCACACTGAACGAATTCTCACTAAAGACATTCGCAAGTGCTTCTAGATGTACCAAAAGAGCACCTAGCTCTCTAGTCATCAAAACAGTCAATCACTGCACCAAGCATGAATTGTCTTGGCTCCCACTAAGATGTTCACAACATTAATAATGCAATAAAGGAATTAAAATTTCCAATTCTCCTTATTGAGCACTAAGCTCATTTCTTGTTAAATGTGCATAACACAACTATATGTAAAATTCATTTTTAACTTAACATATAGCTGATTAGTTAATTCCTTTAGCCATGAGACCACAATGGACTAAAGAATTCCCAACCCATGGGAACTGGTTCCCACAACCAAACCGAGTCATTTTCACATCCAGACAGTTTCTTTGATATAGACCTTACCAGGTCTAACATGGAATTCCACTGGCCAACCAGCTCAAGAATTCCAGGGAGAGTAAATTTGGGCAAACAAGTACCATCAACCCCCCGGGCAGGTAGCTGCCATCAACCAACTCCGGGCAGACAAGTACCATCAACCCCTCCGGGCAGGTAATTGCCATCAACCCAAGGCATTCCAGCCTTTCACAATCCGGGCAGACAAGTACCATCAACCACTCCAGGCAGGTAACTGTCATCAACCCAAGGCATTCAAGCCTTTCACAATCCGGGCAGACAAGTACCATCAACCACTCCAGGCAGGTAACTGTCATCAACCCAACTATCCGCAACTGTCTGGTATGTTAAATTTCACTTTTATTACTCTTTCTCAAAGTAATTTACACAATGAACCATATGAACATTATCATTAGCACAACAGACATGCATGTATACCATGCATTTACACTTAACCCCCAACATGGGTTCACAACATCAAGATTGATGGGAAACATATCCATCATACACGTTGTATGCATGCAAATTTTCCAAATAACATAATTCATGCATATCATATAACATCATTCTTCTCATTTATAATTGCATTTCACATTGCAGCAATTTATGTGATGAGTTTTCTTGTTGCCATTAAGCTACTACTACTTAATCCCATCAGCAACGTTAGTTATAAATATGCATCAATTAACACGTATTCCATTTCCGAGAATGTTCATGCATACAATATTGTCATGTCTAAAAGCATATGCAAATACTCATTAATGTATAAATGTCAACAACAGTTGAGTTAATAATCTACACATTTCCAATTTTGCCATAGTCTGTGATCTTACTCCAAATCGTCATTACTGGAGTATTATCTTACGTTTATTATGGCTAGCTTTAATCATGCATCGTTAGTGTAATTAAACATAATTTCTCTAACATGCAAGAACATATCTCTTATGTCACACTGACTAATCTGTGTGCATACTATTGCTTATCATATAAGCCCTTCTTTAATGTATGCAACACTTATTCCCTTCACTATAAGACTACCATCATTTCATACGACAAACCACATACCTCTTTCTTAAAGGAAGTCATTTTAATCCTCATTTCTCTATCTTCCGATGTGAGGATTCCTCAAGATTCCCTTTCAGGAAATTATTAAAGATATCTATCTTTCGGCATAAAAGTCAAGATACAAAAACAAGGTTTACTTATCCTTTATGTATCAAAATCAAGCAATCAGCACAGCTCATCCAACAAGACAATCTCTCCAAGAGATTATTGTTTTCAAGGAAGCTAACATGACCACTTTCTCTAAGTACACACAGACTCATAATTCCAAAGTCAAAATAGCTACCAATATGCAACATGTGTTATCCTAACACAATTACTTTACTTTAATGCACATAGTTCTTTTCATGAAACAAGTAAGGATTTTGATTCTTGTATGAACACTATTCTAATGTGTCTTGAAATGAAAGAACCTCTATTTCCATTTTCAAGAACTCTCATAAAATCCTTTATCTTCATGCATGAAGTATGCACACTCTTAGAATGAAACTATATTTATGCATATATATATATTATACTCTTCCTTCAAAAGTTAGAAGTGAATATCTATGTGCCTAGAAGCACATCTTTAGCTATCTTTATCATGCATGTAATGCATAATCTTTTCACTAGAACTTAGAAACTAGCCAGTATCATAATGCAATTAACATATATATATATATATATATATATATATATATTCCAAGAAGTTTTTATCAATAAAGATACACATTTAAAACTCGGCCACCTTCCATGCTATGTCCTCAGGACATTTACATGCCTCATCCTCTTTTCTCAAGAAGATACTTGGCTATATTTAGCAAGGATTTAATTCCAAAGAAAAACAACAAGAGACAGACATTTCTCTCACAAGACTCACATGTAGTCCTACTAAGAGGAACTACCTATTCTCTTTACTAAGAAGCATATAAAATAACCAATTCTTTTACTGCAAGTATTATCATATTTTCTCTACCAAGAAAACATATAATCAATCAATCTTTAACTGCATGCCTTAACCCATTTTCTTTACCAAGAAAATCTATAAAAGAACCATTCTTTTATTGCATGCATTCAAATACTTTCTCTACTAAGAAATCATATAAAACATTCATACGTGTTCTTCAAGTAAGTGAGCAAGATACTTATCTTATCCTTGGATCAACACGCATAACTAACAAATTAAACCACCCTTACCGGAAGCAATTACTCTACTTAGGCAATTAAAAGCATGACCTCCTAAGTGTCACACTTGCACCAGAGTTACCACTTGATGCTAGATGCAACAACTATCATAACACTACTGTGTGACCATTTCAGAGTAATGACTTCAAGGAGACATTACGAAAATCATTAACATCAACACACTATAGTTATCATTTTCCAACTCCTTAAGCATTGTCAAGGGAATACTCATATGCCCATCGAGCGCTTTCTAGTCATCCCCAGACTTAGAGTCTCTGCAAGATTCTGCAAGATTCTGACACTCAAAGCTTGCTCTATCTGGTCATCACCAGACTTAGCGATTCTATTTTCCATCTCCGTCCGTCCCTACAGCACAGTCTTCTTCCTTCTCCTTGCTTCCATTTCCTTTTGAAGCATCTATAGTTGGGGAAGGTAGTTAGAGTTTACTGACAGCTGTATTAACACAGGTAGTCTATTTATGAGTAATTATCATATGTAATTATACCATGAATGGATCCTAGAAATGTTACCCACCGAACATGCCTCTCTAATTAAGTTCACACTGGAATGCAATATGCATAAGAAATCCATCACTCCCATATTAGAGATAAATTCAACCATCATTAAGTCGAGGCTCCAATGGTTTTTATCTCTCAACAAGTAATGATAAACACAAACCATGCTAATGGATTTCACTTAATTAGGGGGTAATCATCATTAAATCTACATAAGCATATACTATTCATCATGCATTCTCATGGTGAATAAAATTAAGAACTTTTCTCATGCACAACTGGACTATAACACCGAGAGAGTAAAAATCTTCATACACACATTCCATGCATGCGACATCAATCAACCTTCACTGGGTTACGAACTGTAACAATCTTAGTCCATTCGAATTAATGCATATAAGTTCTATGGGTTAGTCATACAACACTAACCAATCTCAACTACCAATCGTCTTCATGCATCCATGACAAGACTGAATCAAAAGTTAGTTATGACAATTAAGTCTCGCTGCTTGACTCATTGCATCATTGTTATTGCCATATTTGCAAATCAAACTTGGTAGTTGATTGTCATTTCCCTCAATGAGTGTTCAATATTGTTCATGAATGTAATGAGTACTCAATATTGTTCTTAGGTGTGACAAAAGTTTCATTGTCTTTTTATCCTCATCAGGAATTTAACGTTATGAAGTAGTTATGCAACAACTTATTACTTACTACTTAAAGCAGTTATAAACATGAATCATGCCTATCATGCCAAAAGTAGTGTCCTACATAAATGAATATGTGAATGCTTAAACTCGTAACTGAGTTAATGCCTACTGACGGCGTACCTCAATTCCTTTTCCGCTTACCAATTCCCAAAGGCGCCAGTACTGCAACCTTTGGCTCTGATACCAATTTGTCACAACCCTTCACGTAAAAATATACATAGTAAAAAAAAAATTAACTATGGTATGTTGGCTACCACTCAAACTCCTTAAATGTGGACATACCAACCATTAACTTATGCATCTATACGTAACCTACGCTTATCACACCATATATAAACTTATGCAGCCGATCTTATGAACATATATCACCCTTATACTATATGGGGTTCACTATAATAAAGTTAAAGTTGTGCATATACGTGATGGCTTTATGTTTGCGTTGTGATATAAACTGTGTTAATTTGTCAAGCCCATGAACATTGACATCAGGCTCTTAAACCTTTACACCCTTTCCAGTATACGGTGCATTAGCTTTTTCTCGGTTTTCGAAGATCCAAGTGCAGGTTTGACATGCTTCTCTACCTACCGCACCGGTTACGAGGGTTCACTGCTGGACAGGTGGAATGGCTGGTACACAAGGCCATGTGACACCTTGGCCTTGGGGCCCTCGGCCTTCCCGCCTCTTCTTCCCGCTTAATTTGGACGTCCCAGATTTAGTTTGGCATTCGGACGGAGGATATGACACTAAGGGTTTCACTCCATTACATAAACCCCGTGAATTAAGGGCAAGGTTCATTTGTTCATTTGCTATGTGTTCATTCCGTCGGTTCGGCTCTCTGCTGCGACTATGGTTTGGTCTTTCCAGTTCACAGTTTAACCTGATACCGCTCTGGAGGCCGCAAGAGACCAGCACCGGATTGCTCAGGTAACCTCGCATACTGTTACACTGCTAAGGTTCTATTTTTCCACTGTAAGATGCATTTTAACTAAGTTTGTTCTTTGTTGCAAGCGAGCACCAGTGAGGTTTGCTCAACCCGGATTCAAAAACGAGGTAAAGGACCCCAACAACTCTCCTCCCGGCGGATACAGGTTGGTTTCCTCCTAAATTCTCTGGTTCAATTAAAAGGCTCGGAACCTATCGTTCTGAGCTATACCTTCATGCTTAATTTGCAGACCGCCGAGGCTGCTGGCTTGCACTTGGGTCCGGCGAGGTACTCTCCATGAGAACCCTCGAGATTTCATTATGAATGTTTCATTATTTGTTTGAAGTTCTCTGGAAGCTCGATTTGCAGATGGGAACAGTGTTCCAATTATTATTTCTTTACGGTCATGATAATTCCATACTGTCGAGCTAGGGTCTTTAGGGTTTGTATAGTTTCCAACTTTAGTCTGGCCGGAGGTTTGCCTTGTAAACTACGGCAACAGTCCAAGCTCATTGCTACTTCTATTTCACTGTAAATATGTATATGTTTCATGACAGGGTATAATACTGTTCGTTCATGAATAACAGACAGGAACTTGTTGTTTGGTTAATTGCTCCTGAAGGCATAAGCCTCTCTTCAGATCTATGTTAAATTATTTCTCTTAATTCACAGCCGCTTGGCTTGATGGTCTTTGACTGTGTTCGGCTGTCTGTATTTTGGTATTATTTCGTACATTTACACGCTGTATAATTTAGCGCTACCGAACTCATGTTTCCTTTCGATTGTCATGCAAATAGTGATTAATCATATACAGGTTCATTCCGGTAGCATATGGTCCTGGTTTATTATTCTTCTATAGATGCTTTCGATACCGCGATACATGACCATCTTTGTTGTTTTTCTTTACTTATAAAAAATAGCATTACTCAGTTCTTCGGTACTCATGGGTATGAGGGTTTACACGGGGTTTAGGGTCTATTCTTAAACCCTCGATCCTCATCCCGGAAAGAACTTCTCGGTGATTTTTATGAAATATTTGCGACTCAATCGCATAGATTTACCTGCAAGGACAACGTCCCAGATAGCTGTGAAATCTTTTCTGTTCTGAGCTAATTTGCGTTCGTTTATATACATATCATGATTATGTTTGACTGTATGAACTTGCGCATTCTATTATGTTTCATATATATATCATAGTTATGAGTATCTATGTATGGCCATGCGCATACTATCTTGTTTCAATGACGTATTTCGACTACAGCCGTGACCATGTTCCGAGATCTAGGTTGGTCCCGACTCGTATCTCAGGGTTTTTCAAGTTGTATTAGTAATGGATTCGGACATCTCAGTTACAGGTTTTTGTGTTATAAATAACTTCTGCTTGTCCATTCTATGGTTAACACTGCCTGCTCGTGCTATACACAGGCCTTGACAGACTTTAATGAATCATTTAATCAATGCACAAACTAACTTAATAGTACAAAGATTTCCAGATAGTCTATAAACCTAACCCTTCATGTATTTCCCACTATCGGACAACCTTCTATACCTGCGTTAACAACAAGTAACCTTTCTCTCTACACATTAAACGATTCCAGGTGCACTGGCACCGTACTAAGAACTATATGGTCTTCTGAAGTATCTATGCTTTAATACAGAGGATAGTCCTTACACTATAATACCAAAGAATGCTGAAGTTAGAACACCGTACCTGGTTTATAGATTCATTATCATATACTCAAGCAGTCACCTGTGCTTTGAGTTCGCTCGTCCACCCAGCCATGAGATCCATCTTCTGACGGAATTCTCTCCCCCGAGCTATCTTGCAGGCCTCAAGCCCTCAACAAGATCTGAGCACCTAGTGCCTGGTTATCTGGTCTTTACCAGACATAACCTTTTTCCTTTCTTGTGTTTCTTTTTTTTTTCTCAGAGATAAAATCTCCTTTTCTTGATTTCCCCAAATCAGTGATCAAGAATTAGTTACCAACTAATTCGTAACTTATTTTACGTTGAGTTAATTACGTGAGGGATATGACATTAACCATGCAAATTAACCATGTTCGCATTCAATCATCTCACCCACTCTAATGAAAAACACACAAGATTGGAAACCAAATAAAATGTATATTAATCAATATCAAAGAGTTATGTACATATTAGGAAATAGTTGAATTAATTCTCGGGAGTTCTTGGACTGCAATAATTACCCAAACTAACCCAAAATTAATCCCTAAAATTAACTATCTAAACATTATTTTCTAACCCAAACATGAATCATCCAATACCAAAAACATGTACATAAATGAATTAACTTTAACGAGAGTGTATTACATCAAACCATCCATGTTCATTTTAAAAACAGAACCATCACCTTTACCCGTTTATTAGGCACAATCATGCTTTTTTAACTTTATTTCTTTTGTTTTTTTACCAACTGCTTTATAATCTAAATGGCTTAGAAACAAGATTTTCCATATAAAATAATACTCTATTTACGTATGAAATTAACATATTGAATGTGAAATACCACTGAATACTAAATATTGACGGGGATGTGGTCAATTAAATTTTAAAACATTTTTTCTTTCATAGTATGGATTAATTTTCTTTGTTTTCACTCTGTTTCGTTATCTACCCGTCCAAGAATTTGTGGTTATTTTCTCTTTCCAGATTATTTATTTTAAAACGATTAATGGTTATCAAATATTGCTTTCATTATATTAAATTATGATTACATCTAAATATCATTATTTCAAAATGGTTTTATCAATTTTGTTTTTTTTTTTTTTTTTTTAATTCCAATTCCAATTTGATATCACTGTATTTATTAAGCTACTTTTTTTTGAAAAAACATAATTTTATTTAACAGAGAAAAAGAATTACATTTTGGGTATGTATAAAACACGTCCCAGATAATATAGATTGAAAAAATATCATTAGTCATATGAAAGCCATGGAAAAATGTTAAACATTTAGATTAAAATGAAAACTTTAGGGATCACACAAGGCTCCTAAGGAAAGAAAACAAAAATCGGGCACGAAGGCCTGCAGTATAACCCAAATGGGGTAAAACATCACAAAGGCTAAACCCAACAACATTCGTAGAAAATAAAAGAATCTGGAGTCCTTAGAAAAAAACAGAAACATGGCAGAGGTTGCCCTGGTAGCCCAAACAAAAAACCCCTTGAAGTGGGCATCTAACATAAACAAGCGAGATATAAAATCCCCACAAGAAGCCCATGGCATCATCTTAGTACGAAACAACAATGGTGTCATCGGACAAAGGAAAATGCAACGGCATCAGTAAGCAAGCAATGTCGCATCCCAACAAACCATGAGTGGATCTTTGGACCAGATCAGAAGACACACATGGCCCTGATGATGAGATGAAAAGCTACAACAAAACACCCTAGAGCGCGCGAACAAACATACCTCCATACATGCTGCTAAGAGGGCCCCAACCAAAGGGACGATGACGTAACCAACCTAATATGAAAACCCCAACAAAAGTGTGCACAAAGGGATGAACTAGAGGGACGAGAAAAGTAGGATTCTCCTTCCAACCCTTTTCTCCTCTACTCCCACATCTAATCGCTATGTACTAATATATAGGCTTACGAAATAGTCTTTAGGCTTACGAAATAGTCTTTTTTCACTTCTGGTTAATTTTAATCAATCAAATTTTGATAGAGATTGCAAAAATTTAAATTTAAGTTGTTTAATTTGGAAAATTTTAGTGTCCAAAGGTTTTTTAGTGTGTTGAATCTATTTATGCATTCAAACAAATATTTTAAAGAACAAAAAAATCACAATCTTGTGTGAAATTGTATCACTTGATTAAGTGAAAAAGATATTTTATAAGTTAGGCTATGCCATATATAAATAATTTTATTAATATTTTTTTTTTTGCGACCCACAGGAACCGAGCAACCCACCTACTAGTAAACCTTTGGGGGTCTATGGCGTGTCCTCCTCTTCGTAAACCTCTGGGGGTCTACAACTTGTCCTCCTCTTCGTAAACCTCTTCGTAAACCTCTGGGGGTCTACAACTTGTCCTACTCTCCATAAACCTCTAGGGGTCTAGAGCTTGTCTTACTCTCCATAAACCTCTAGGGGTCTACAACTTGTCCTCCTCCATAAACTAGGGGATTTAAACCTGGGTTGCTCAAGTTTCAATGATTTCACATATTTTGGATTACCAATTTATTAATAAATTTTAATATTTATATTCTAAATTATTATTTTTCAAATAAATATCTATAAAACTATTAATATATTTTAATCATTGTTTTGATCGTGGTATTAATTAAATAATTTATATTTGTCATTTTTCTATTTAGTTTTTTAATTTTTATTATTATTATAATTTTATTTATATTTAATAATAGTTTAAAAGTTTAGCTTCTTGGGAAATTCAATTGAGGATGGCTCTGAATATTAAGTGTGTCAAGTGTGAGGAGGTTTGAGATCCAAATTAACCTATTTGGAAAAATTCAACATTAAGCTTCATATAAAAAGAGGCTCAAGGATTAAATCCCTTAATTACTTATATTTGTAGAAAAAAATATATAGATAAATATGTAGTTATTAATTTTTCTAAATAAAAAATAATATTAATAAATTAAATTTCTACTCAAAATATAATGTATTTTTATAAGTTTTAATATAATTTATTTCTAAAAATATTTTAAATAATTTAATAACAAAATCATTTTTCAAAAACGAAATTATAATATTTAAAATTATTAATTTATTTTATTTTAATGTAAAGTAAACCAAGATAGAATATATTATTATGTGAAAGTGATTGATTTAAAATTGAACAAACCTAACTAACCCCAACAAAAAAAATAATACCATTTTAAATTTCCAATAAATATTAATATATATATTTTTGTGATTTTTTGTTGCGTAAAAATCACACTGTAAAATGAAAAGTATTGTTTTAAATAATGTTTTCCCTTTTAACTTTAAGAAAGAACATATAGTTTTAACTTAAAAAAAGAACATATAGTGACTATTCAAATGACAAGTATCGTTTTAAATAATGTTTTCCCTTCTAACATAAAAAAGGACATATGCTATTCAAAAAAGTTGATCCTGTTAACGAGGAAAAACTCCCTTTAAGAAAGAGTTCCACAAAATCGAAAAGAAACCCCGGAATGGAATGCAAATTCAAATTTGTTTGCTAGTGGAGTTAGTTAAGTAGCAGGTTAATAAGGTTATAATTTTATTTGGAAATTTGGTAGATTTTTTTTGAAAATGTACATTACAGTTGTCAAATTTTAAAATTTTGGGTGTCTTAAAATGTAGAATATAAATGTCAAGTTTTAAGATTTCGGCTACCTCAAAAGTTTTTGATGAATGCATTTCCACCATCAAAAAAGATTCGAACACTCTCAATATTGAATTTCTTGAAAAAAATCACCAAATTCTATAAAAACACTCTCAACATTAAATTTCTCGAAAAAAATCACCAAATTCTAACAAAAACAGATTATAACCTCGTAAACAACTCACTTAAATCAATCTTGTAAACCGCTCACTTAAGTCAATCTGGTCTTCCCAGACATGCTTCACAGCTCCACATTTCGACAATGATTTAGAAAATGGTGCAGTGAGTTATTTACATTTTATTTTTGTTTTATTATATTTTCGTAATAAAATTTTTTGTGAAATTGTAGATTTTTTCTTATTTCAAATATATTTTAAATATAAAATAAATTTAACATTATAAAAAATTATTAAAAGATTTCAATTACATAAATTTTATATCTCAAATTTGTAATTCCAATAAATAAATTATAGAAAATAAAAATTACAACTTCAAAAAAAACATTTGAGTTCTTTGAATTATAGAAAATAAAAATTACAACTTCAAAAAAACATCTGAGTTATTTGAATTTTTTTAATTGAAAATTTAATTTTAAATTTGGAAAATTGTAATTTTTAATTATTTTATTTACATAATTTTAATATTATTTTTTTCCAAATATTTTGAATCCATTTATATATATTTTCAATTTAATATAATATAAATAATTAAAAAATAATAATATTTTTTTCCATATCAATTTTATAAGTATATGTTTATATTGACTAGAAACATTGTTACCTTAAAAAGCACATATTTTCCCATTTACAGCATAAAAATTTACCCATAAACCACTTCAAACACCATTAAAATAATTGCATAGGTATCTAACAACGATGGAAGATATTCAAATTGCCACTAGAAGTCTGTAGTTGTTAGACCAGAGAATAAAAGAATATGTCAAAAAAATTGTTTGTCATCGAAAAAAGAGATTATATTGGTCATACTGTCTACCATGTCCTGTGAAAGGCCGTTGGCTCACGCTACTAAGAAACTTCATTTCCCACAACATAATTGCTAGAAGGTCGTGGCAAAGTAGAGTAACAATAGAAATTCAACAGGTTGGCGCTAAGTGTGTCCATCACGTGCATCTGCATTATAAAGTGGGTCTACCCTTGCATCTCCATACACATTTCTTTTCTTATTTTCTGCAGTGAGACATTTTATTTCGAGAGATGGCAAATACGGGTTATTCGACAGCAACTGTTACAGTGGCCACTGTACTGTTATTGGCTTCCCATCATATAGTGGACGCGGACGCAAAACCGAAATTAGGGGTGGAAAAGAAAAGCCACTTGCATTTCTATTTGCACAACTGGTTGGCCGGAAAGAATGTGACGGGCGTAGAGGTGGCGTCAGCTCCCACCACCAACTCTCCCTTTCCTCATGTCGTGGAGTTGGTGTCCGGTCCCACCACCAACTCTTCCTTTCCTCATTTCGGCTCGTTATGGGTTCTGGACGACTTGCTTACTGAAGGGCCAGAAGCGACCTCCAAAATGGTGGGCAGAGCGCTGGGTATCTCCATCTCTTCTTCCCACGAGGAACTCCATCTGTTTATGGCGACCACGTTTGTGTTTGAGAGTGGAAAGTACAAGGGCAGCACCCTCACCATGGTGGGGAAAAATGCGCTGTTGGATAAAGTGAGAGAAATACCCATCGTGGGAGGAAGCGGGCAGTTCCGATTGTGTCGGGGCTACGCACTAGCTCGCACATATTCAGTCGATCGAAAATCTCACTATGTAGTCGCTGAATACGATGTCATTGTTCTTCATTATTAAGGTCTTCTGTGTCTGAGTATATATATAGTTTACTAAACTGTATTTGCTACCATACAGCTGCAACGGCCATGGAGGGTTTTTGGGTTTCGTTTTATTGTTTTTATTATTAAATAAAACATTACATACCATCCAGAACAGTTGGATGTTCATGGATCTGACGAAGTGTCTTTCTTATGGGCATTGTAATTAATATTTTCGGCCATAAATTTGTTTTTCTTATCAATTCAATTTAATAAAAAAATAACAATAATAAAATATATACTTTTATCAAGGAAAAAAATCGAAAAACAGTAATTTTGGAAAATAATTTAAAAGTTTTTTTAAATTTCCAATAACAAGATTTAATATCTTTATACATATAAAGAATAACTTTAAACCAGAGGCGCGACAATCCCAAGTCAGTTCTGGGATGTGTTTATTTCCCAGTCCGTTTTGGATGTGTTTATTTTGTCTTTTTATCAAATTCAATTTATTAAGAAAATAGTAATAAAAAATATAATTTTATTTTTCTTATGAAATTAATTTTTCAAAAAAATCGAAATATAGTAATTTTAGAAAGTAATTTAAAAGTTTTTTAAATTTCCAATGACAAGATTTAATATCCTTATACATATATAAAGAGTAATTTAAGAATAAAGAGGCAAAACTTTCCTAAGTCAGTTTTGGGATGTGTTTATTTTCCCCAAATTTTTAATAAAGTAATGTTTAACCTTTCTTTCTTCTTTTTTTTTTGTTAATGTGAGTTTTTGGAATATTTTTTCGTATTTTCTCTTTTTAAAATTCAGCAAGACTCTAACTTTATTATGTCTAATTTTTATCTTTTTTTTTAATGTGAGTTTTTGGAATATTTTTTTGTATTTTCTTTTTTAAAGTTTGGCAAGACTCTATCTTCATTATGTCTAATCTCTCACTTTGTTCGGGGCAAGGAATTGAATGGATGACTTCACACTTCACATCAAGGAGTTTCTTAATAGACCACCCGATCACCGTCTTTCCAAGACCCCGTGGACTTGTTTCTTAATTTTTAATGAGTAATAATTGTGATTTATTTTTAAAAATTATGATCAATAGTTTTGTTTTTTGAATGGGTTAAAATTATTATAGTATAGATCTTACTTAACTTGTATCTATTAATGACCAATAAGGATCAAATGTCTCAAGATACAAACATCTTTCTAAATTCAAAATTTGAACAAAATTTTAAGAATGAGATATTTTAGGTATAAGAAATCTTTTATTTTTACTTGTTTTATAAAATATATACTTAATTGGCATTGAAATATTTTATTTATAATTCACATTTTCTACATTAAAATTCAATCACCGCCCCCTCATATTCATAAATAAAAACCCCTGTTTCTTTATCTTGATTTCAGGTTATATGTTCTCGCGTTCTCTCTATACAAATACACATTGAATTATTTTTGTTCTTATTAATTTAAAAAATGTTACATGTTTGTCTATCTATTTATGGATAATATTTTTTAAAATATTACATATTATATTGAATGAATTACAAATTTACATCATACTTTGAATTAAAATACAATTATTAATGAAGTAAAATCTAGAAAGTAAAAGCTTGGAGAAACAAATTCTTCACCAAACGACTAGAGATAAAATATTTTGACTTATGTCAAAATCTTTTACTCAACATACATATTAAAATTTGTTACTTATAGTTTGCATCTCTCTCATTCTAAAAGAGTAAATTAATTTTGTTTACCTTAGATTACTTTCTTTTTTCTATATAATATTAATGTAAAAGCAAAATAATTATTGAAATATTTTACTATAATTTATGTTTATTTTTTTCCCTTATTACTTTTCAATTAACCAATGTATATTATTTTATTATTTATAAATATAAATATTTTCTATATTAAATTGTAAAATGTGTTTAATATTTGAAATCTCCATAAAAACTATAATTTTCTATAAAATTAAAAAAAAATTGATTCTCTTTAAAAAAACAAACTTAAAAATAATGTTAAATTTTTAAATCATTGCAGAGGGTCAAATTTTTTATGATTTTTTTTAATAAAATTATAATTTAATTTGATTTCTTCAAAATCATAATAATGCGAACAAAATGCGGAAGAGAAAAAAATCATTATTAAAACTCAATCAACCAAATAAAGTTATCTTTTAGCAAAAGAGATTTCTATTTTTAAATAAATAAAAATATATTTATAATTAATTTAATTTAATATATTTATTTTGAAATTCGTTATATTTCACAAATTCCAGTCTTTAATTTCAGACCTTTTGGACAATATGTATAAGCCACATGTAGGACAACTTATTCTATCAAAATAATGCTTAAGTTTAGACCTTTTGGACAATATGAATAAGCCACATGCACGAAAAGTTTAAAACATTTAAAAAAAAATATTTTGAGTAATTTTCTAATAAACTGCTTTTAAGGATACATGTTTAAAAATGTTTGTGGAATTTTTGTTAATGTTATTTTAGAATTTTAACAGATATTAATATTGTGGGGGTGTAGTTTTGAAATACTTAAAAAAAATCAATATTATTTATGGAAATAAAATTAAGTCAGTTAAATATTTTAAGGCGAACAAGAATGGGCAATGAAGTGTATTTTTGGTTGAGGTATTTTTTTTTAAAAATAAAGGAAGCGTATGTTTGGTTGAGGTATTTTTTAGGTAAAAATCAAAGGTTTAAATCTAAGTTATATATATTATTTAGATATTAGAATGTTATATCCAACTCATATGAAATTGATTTAATTACCAATTTTTCTAATTACCCAAGAAAATAAATAAAAAAATCATTTCATGAAAAATATGTTTATGTTTTGGAATATATGCTAGTGAGAACATTACATGATTTTTATAATGTCATTTTATGATATTTAAGTTTGGTGATTTATTTTGAGTTTAAGAATTTTTAAGAAAATAGTGAATTTATTTAATAAAGGTGAATTTTTTCAATGATGATGATGAGCAATGTCTACTAAAATTTATATGGTCTACTAGACAATCAGAATGTAAGATATTAATGAGAGTCATTTAACATTTTATTTTTATGGTAAAAAAGAAGTGAGAGAAGCATTCGGATATCATCATAGCTTTTTCGAGTTAAAAGGTCAAGAAGGTCAGTAGTTTAACAAATATTTTGAAATTCCATTGAATGTGCATGTAAGATAGACAATATAACAGAAATCGATTTTCATCTTCAACTTTCTTAGGATCACATAAGTGACAAAAGTTATCTTCCCATGCCATTTTGGGAATTGACCAATGTCAACTTTCATAGAGCTCATGAAAATTAGTTATGATCTTTGTAATGTCCATTTTCTTCTTGACACCAATCAAGACAGAGAAATAATTTTGGTTTTCGAGATTGGATTTGATCATCTCCCTATAACATAACATTTTCTCCACAGTTTCTCCTTAAATCTTGAAGTATTAATATTGTTAATATTATCTATATTCTACAAGATGATATCCTCTTTTATTGTCCAATGGTCCAACTAAGATTGTGCATGCTTATGCCACCCTTGCGTGAGTCGACGATGAGGGATCTGGCTAGAGTTAGATGTAATTATAGGAAACATATGGATTTCATGTTGTATAAATTCTACTACATAACATACCTTTTCATAGTCATTTTTTTATGGGGGAATGGTTTGCTTCAATTAAGAGGATAAAATAGGAAGTATTGCTTTAATCCTGAGCTTGTAGGTTATAAACTTCTTTTGGATGGTTCAATCTTCTATCATGAGTGTATAGATATACTACAACCTAAAGCCTCACATCCATATAAAATAATAGGAGTGACAAGTGTCTCAAATATGAGCTTTTTTTTCTTTTATCACAAATCCAAATATCTACTAGCTCACAATTGTTTTCCATCCCATGGTCATATTTCCAACCTCCATTTTTCCCTTTCTCAAAGCTATAATTCTAATTGAGTTTATGATGAATGTTGATTCCCAAATATTTAGATGAAGGAAATTCCTCCAAGGAGATGTTATCATAAATGAAAGTATCACAAGTGATATTTTGTATTTAATTATCATGACTTTAGTCTCTTTTGTACTTAGAGCCATATCCATCTTGGAGCAGAAATATTGGAGGATTCTAAGTTGCATAGTAAAATCACTCCTTTCCAAAAGAATAATATTATTAAGAAAAAGTAGAAGATCTATGACCATAATAGTGAAAGTGGGGCCATCACAACCTACATCCTCCAAACACACTTCTAGCTTGTCAAAATATATAGCAAAAAGGGTATGGGATAAGGGACATGTTTGCTTGATTCCAACATTGCATTTAATTTATTTCAAGTAATTGCCAGTGATCCTATGCTTGGAAATAACATTCTCATACAACCTTTTCATAGAAACCCTCAACTTGTGAAGAAACATTACTTATTCTAGCCTCTTTCATAGTTTCATTTTAGGAATGGTTATAACAACTTTTCTAAATTCAACAAAAAAACAAAAGGGATTAGTTGTATTATTATGGAATTCCTCTAGAATTATCCTAAGAATAGAAATTTTGTCCATGGTTGAATGATATCTCCTAAACCCACATTGTTATTTAGCTCTTTTATCATTGATTTCAAGCCAAAGGCTAATATTCATTTCCAAAATATGCCCATATAGCTTGGATAAAATTTTGCTAATCATAATGGCCCTATAATTAGAGGGAACAAGTTTATCTCCACTCTTGAATATAGGTACAATAAGAATATGCATGCAAGGCTTAGGTAAGTCTTGCCTCACTCCTAAATTAAAGGGATTATGTATGTGTGGGATGAGTATAGACTCTACCATTTTAGCTTGGTATCCTCCAATATCCTTAGCTTTCTCATCAGTGAGCTGCTCAATGCCAAGCTCAAGGTGTTACAAGGAAAAAATATCATCCTTTATAGGGGCATTCAAAATGGTCTTTGTGGTGTTAAGGGATTCATAGAGGTTTTAAGGTAAGTATTTTGATTTGTCAAGGGAATCAAAATGTTTTATTTACTCTTATGAATTAGAATTTGCGTCCAAAACTTATTAGGATTAAACTTAAAGAGGTGTAGTGATTTCTCTTACTATATACTTATATAGTATATTTTCTTTCTTTTAATAGGATATTTGTACACATTTATATTATCAAGTTTTAATGGTAGTATCCCTAATCACTTTTCTAGAAATTTTACAATTATTATCATACTAACAGTTGGAAGTTATATTTTGTTTCTATATGACACCTTGTTAGAGAACATTCTAATGGTAGAAGAGAGAGTTGCGGTGAAGTAATGATAGAGGTTTGGAATGTTATCCTTATAGATAAAGAGGTGTAAATCACTATTTAAATCCTTTAAGAAGAGGTCCATTTTACTCTTGTAAAAAAGAAGGTGGTTTTGAATCTCAGAATTCTCATGCTTGTGTTTGTTTTACATGAAAAAGTTTAGAGATAAGGTTAAAGGTCTATCATTAGAGTCAGGCTCATGGTCATTTACGAAGTCAAAGTTTACAATTTTTTTGGAAATAAAGATATAAAATGTCACATAATGACACTTCTTCCAATCTGATGCATACAATTCATTTAGTTGGAGTTTGGCCACTTAATTATGCCATTACAAATTATATAGTCTTAAGAACTACAAAATTTAAATAACTTGATACCAAATAAATTCTTATTCAAATCTTTAGGGTTTCTTTTAAATTTATTAGCTAAATTAAAATCATCCTCTAATTTAAAAAAACTATAACTTAAATCATTACTTAAAAAATAACTTTATTTAATGCAATTCTAGTATTAAAATCTCCTATAAAAAAAACTTTAATTAATTAACATCTAACCATAACTCATTAATTATTTTATATAAAATAAAAGAAAATCACGTACATATCAAAAATGGGGAAGAAGAAACCTGAAGTAATAGAATTTCTCGAGTGCAAAAAAGCTAGTTCCTTAACCTAAGGAAAAGTGGCTATTAAGAAAATAGCCCCTCATAAATGAAGCAAAGTTATTAAAAATATCGCTCCCCATTAACGAAGCAAAGTGATCAATGGAAAAGAATTGGCTCCGAATATATATAGAAATGAAACACGCTATAAGAGAGAAAATGGAAATCATCATGTCTCTACGTGGAGTTGCATCTTTCTTTCGCGATGAAATCCTAAAAATATCCCAAACCTTCAATTCAATGATTTAGAAATTTTGACGTTTCTATAAATGACGACCATGGAGCGTAAAAGACCCCATACATATTTGCTTTTAATTTGGCAGTCGTTTGAAGATGAACTACTCCAAGTTTCTTGTTGTTGCGACAAAGAAAGCCATACATGTAAACAATATCTTCGTCGTTGATCTTTTCAATGGGAAGAAACCAATTGATATTTATTATATAGTCTATGACACACTGTAAAATTCCATTGATTCAGTTATATCGAAACAAATGTGGCCTTGAATTAAGAAAGGGGTATTGTTTTGGATACTATAGTAACCAAAACAAAAATTACAGTTAGCACAATCATATTAATAAATATAGTTGATATATGCTAATTAATGTTATTTTCAGATGTCAATTGACATGTAAAATTTAGAAAATGCATCGATCAATATATACCAATCACATTTATTAATATGGTTATGCTAACTAACAACCAATGTGTATGAGAAAGATATGACTATGGTTATCAATGGATAAATATGTTCCATTTAGTAAAAGGTTTGAAATTAAAGAGTGGTATTTGTAAAATATAATGAATTTCAAAATAAAGATATTAAATTAAATTAATTATAATCTTTTTTTTTTTATATATTTAAAATTGATAAAAATTTTTGGGTTAAAAGATAATTTTATTTAGTTGATTGAGTGTTTATGAAGATTTTTTTCTCTTTGATTTATTTGAAAATAATTTGCATTATTATGATTTTGAAAATAAATAAATTAATTATAATTTTGTTTAAAAGCAATTTACAAAAAAATCAAACTATTTGAAATGTTCGATTGAGTATAAATCTATTATACATTTTTTTTTTCCTTCTGGAAATTTCTAACAATATGAATCACTGTAGAAATTTTAGATCTCTTAATGATAACATTTTCAATAAATTGAAATTTTAACATTATTTTTAAGTTTTTCCTAAAATTTGTAACAATTATTGGAAATTATAATTTTTATAGATATTTGAAATATTAAAGGCATTTTACAATTCAATATAGAAACAGTGTACCTTTATAAATAATAAAATAATACATAATATTAACAAATTAAAAGGACCATATTAAAATATTTCAATAATCATTTTATTTTTACATCAATTTTCTATAGAGAAATAAAGTAATTAAAGGTAAACAAAATTAATTTTCACTTTTAGAAAGGTTAATAATAGACTTTTTTAAATATATATGTTGAGTAAAATATTTTGATATCAAGTCAAAGGATCTTATCTAAAGTGGTTTGGTGAACAATTTGTAATTCAAAGTATTTCAAAGTATCATGTAAATTTGTAATTCTTTCAATATTTAATATAAAAATATTTAAAAATATTATCTACAAATAGGTAGACAAACATGTAACATTTAAAAAAATATTAATAACAAAAATAATTCAATGTAGTTGTTTTTAAATTCAAAGTATGATGTAAATTTGTAATTCCTTCAATATTTAATATAAAAAAATTAAAAAATAATTATCCACAAATAGGTAGACAAACATGTAACATTTTAAAAAATATTAATAACAAAAATAATTTAATGTTTGTTTGTCTAAAGAGAGCATCAGAACAAGATAAAGCAACACGAGTTTTTATTTCCAAATTTGAGGGGGCAGTTAGTGACATTTCAATGTACAAAATGTGAATTATAAATAAAATATTTCAATGCCAATTAAGTATATATTTTATAAAACAAGTTAAAATAAAGGATTTGTTATAATTAAAACATTTCATTCTTAAAATTTTGTTCAAATTTTGCATTTAGAAAGATGTTTGCATCTTGAGACATTTGATTCTTATTGGTCACTAATAGATACAATTAAAGTGAGATATATACTATCATAATTTTAACTCTTTCAAAAAACAAAAGTATTGATAATAACTTTTAAAAATAAATTGAAGTTATTACTCATTAAAAATTAAGAAACAAGTCTACTGGGTCTTCAATAGAGGATGATTGAGAGCACTCCTTATGTACTTACAAATTATAACAAAACAGTCACAGGCAGAAACACCAGCAAAAGTGAGGCAAAGCTCACACAATTTTCATTAGTTCAATTGCTTAATGACATCTCACTTATATAGGAAAACTCACAACTAATTCTTGTTCAACTGCTCATAACTAATTCTGTTCAACTCCTTCATAACTAAATCTATTTCTACATTATTTTCACATCCTCCCTTAATGGAGAAATGGATTCTCTACAATACCTAACTGACTTCTAAAAACTTCAAATTTGATTTTACCAAGGGGCTTAGTAAATATATCAGCCACATTATCCTTGGTGTTACAAAATATCAATCCAATTTCTTTTGACATAATTTTCTCACGTACAAAGTGGTACTGTAACTCAACGTGTTTTGTTCTAGCATGGTAAACTGGATTATGTGCTAATTTGATAGCACTCTGATTATCACAATTGATACATGTTGCACCACTTTGCGCTTCTTCAAGATCTGCAAGAACTCTTCGCAACCAAATGGCTTCACAGGTGGCATTGGTCAAAGCTTTGTACTCAGATTCTGTTGAAGATAAAGAAACAGTTGGCTGTTTCTTACTGCTCCAAGATACGACCCCTGATCCAATATGAAATGCATAGCCAGAGGTAGATCGTCTGTCATCTGGATTTCCTGCCCAATTTGAATCAGAAAAACCTATCAGTACAACATCAGATACATCAGTATACATAATACCAAGATTCACTGTTCCCTTTAAGTATCAGAGAACTTTCTTTGCAGCATTCCAGTGATTTCCTGAAGGCTTAGCCATGAACTGACTAAGGATACTGACTGAGTATGCAATGTCTGGCCTGGTAGTGGTGAGATAGTTCAAACTTCCCACTAACTGACGATATAATGTTCCATCTGCCTCTTTCGAACCATCTTCTTTGTACAAATTTGCATTCTGTTCTAAGGGAGTTAACATAGCTTTGCAATCTGTCATATTGAACTTTTTAAGAATCTCCTTTGTATATTTGCTTTGAGTGATCAAAGTTTTACCAGTTTCTCTCCATACCTCAATGCCTAAACAGTAATGCATTTCACCCAAATCTTTCATTTCAAAAACCTGTGACAACTGAACTTTAATTTCTTCAATTAACTTGTGAGCACTGCCTGTTATAATGAGATCATCCACATATAAAGATATTAAAGCAACATTTCCTTTTTCATCTTTCTTAACATACAAGTTAGGATCATTGTTGCTTTTCACAAACCCATTCTGAAGAAAGAAGGTATCAATCTTTACATACCATGATCTTGGTGCCTGTTTCAAACCATACAATGCCTTTCTTAACCTGCAAACCAGATGCTCCTGTCCCTGTTTGACAAACCCTTCAGGTTGAACCAAATAAACTTCTTCCTGTAAATCACCATTTAGAAAAGCAGATTTGACATCCATTTGATGTATATTCCAATTATGTTTTGTGGCTAAGGCAATCAGTAATCTAATTGTATTCAACTTAGCTACTGGTGCAAAAGTGTCTTCATAATCAATGCCCTCCTGTTGAGCATATCCTTTTGCTACTAATCTTGCCTTAAATTTATCAATGGTACCATCTGCTTTAAATTTTGTTTTATACAACCATTTGCTTCCAATTGGAACTTTATTTTCAGGAAGTTCCACTAATTCCCATGTTTGATTTTTCATAATAGAAGCATACTCATCATTCATAGCATTAATCCATGGTTCATGTTGTTTAGCCTGCTCATAATCAATTGGTTCTTCAACATTCATTATATTAGACATTAAGGCATAGTCTCTATACCTTTCAGGAAGCCGAGTCTGTCGGGACGACCTTCTTGGTGTGGGTGTTTCATCCATGATTCGTCGGCTTTGAGGTGTATCACCCCCTTGTGATGACTCACTGCTGCTAGATGTGCTCGTACTGCTGCTATCATCCTGATCCTGTACCTGTACCTGGACCTGTTCCTGTTCCTGCTTAATCAACGTATCAAGCTTGATATGCGCATCATTAGAAATATGCCATGTATCATTCTTTGTATTACTTTTATCAGTCTGCTCATGAAACAATACATCACGACTTGCAAATAGTTTATGGGAACTTGGATCAAACAATTTATAGGCTTTCTGATCCGTACAATATCCAATGAAAATACACTTGATGGACTTGGCATCAAGTTTTCTTCTGTTAGCTTCAGGAATATGAGCAAAAGCAGTACATCCAAAGACTTTGAAATGACTCACATCAGGTTTATAACCATAAAGAACCTCAAAAGGAGTTTGAAAAACTAATTTCTTAGTGGGACATCGATTCTTCAGATAAACAGCAGTGTTAATGGCTTCTGCCCAGAAACCATTAGAGATGTTCTTACCTTGCAGCATACTACGAGCAGATTCCACCAAGGTTCTATTCCATCGCTCAGCAACACCATTTTGCTGAGGGGTATGTGGCACTGTGAACTGTTGTTGAATTCCATTAGATTTACAATAGGTGTTAAATGCTTTTGATTTATATTCACCCCCTTGATCAGATCTGAGTATTTTAATGCACTTTCCTGTTTGTTTTTCAACCATATTTCGAAACTCTTTAAAATACTCAAATATATCACTTTTCCTTCTAATGAAATAGACCCAGGTATATATAGATCTATCATCAATAAAAATAACAAAGTATGTAGCACCACCAAGAGACCTAGTTTGCATAGGTCCGCATACGTCAGTGTGAACTAATTCTAGTATATCATACTTTCGTTTCTCAGTATGAACAGGAAACTCTTCTCTATGCTGCTTACCAAGTGCACAAGCTTCACATGGTAAATATTCACACTTCATAACAGGAAGACCTTCAACCATTGATTTCCTTTGTAACAACGATAAATCATTGTAATTTAGGTGCCCATACCTGTGATGCCATAATTCTGCTGTCGATGTCTCTTGGGATGTCAATGCAACATGGCGCTTGACTGTCACATCTAATCTGTATAATCCTCCAACCCTGGTACCTGTAGAAACAACCTTGTAGTGGTCCTGAACATCTTTTACTATACACCCCAATTTACCAAATTCTACTTTTAAATGATTATCAGTGATAGCGGAAACAGATAGCAAATTCTTTTTAAGAGCAGGTACATACATCACATTATGAATCTGTCGCATTTGTCCATTAGGTAAGTACACATTTATTATGCCATAGCCTTGAACTTTAAGTGACCTATCATCTCCTAGGTAAATGTGTGTACCATCAGATTTCTCATAATATTTATCATACCATTCTTTATTACAAGTCATGTGTGCCGATGCACCAGAATCTATAAACCAAGTATTCTCATCATCAGTTTCAGCAGACAATGCAGCATCAGAAAGAAATAACTTAAGATTTTTAAATCCATCATTCACTGAGGTGTCTCTGTTTATGTAATTTCCATTATGCCTGCTATGTCTTTGATTTGATTCATTATTCTTTCTCCTATAGCAATCTTTTGCCAGATGTCCAGGTTTTCCACAATAATGACATACAATGTTCCTTTTAACATAAGAATCAGGAGGTGCCATACCTTTCTGCTTTGCTTGAAAACGGCCTCTGTTTCTGTCCCATGGTCTCCCTCGAAATGGTTTTTGGCCTCTTGCAGTCAAAGCCAAATCAGAACTATTTGACTCCAATTCAAAAGTTTTCATGCACTCTTCTTCTTGAAGAAGAATTCCAGCCAATTCTTCAAATGTAGGAGGTGTCGGTCTAGCGGAGAGAGCGGAAATAAAGACTTTATAGTCTGGGACTAACCCCTTTAAAGTAACAGTTACCAAGTCTGTACTAGAAACCTTTTCACCAATATCACCAAGTTTATCACTAAAGTCTTTAATTCGGGAAACAAAATTGCTAATGCTTTCATTGGTATCCATTTTGATAGATAGCAGCTTTGTTTTTAAAAATAAAATACGGTTTGCATTAGAAGTCTCATACAAACCTTTGAGAGTGTCCCATGTCGCCTTCGAAGTTTCACAGTCCCGAATGTGAGGAATAATATTGTCCTTCACTGACATGCGTAGCAGCACCCTTGCTTTTATTTCATGCTTCTCCCAATCTTGAGTGTTAGTAGGAGGTTGAGGCTTGGTCTCGTCACCTTTTACAATCGGCCAGAGATTGTATGCCTCCAGTACTGTGATGATCTTAAATTTCCAATTTACGTAGTTTTCTCCATCAAGTTTTGAAGACTCATTTAAATATGAATCTGCAAGGGGATTAGCCATTTCTCCACCAATGACCAAATTCAATCCAACAGGAAAATAAAACTCTGTCTATCTTTTAAAAACTGAACAACCTCTGCTATCAAGTAATTACAAGATTCGGCAAACCCTTTCAGAATTTAAAAAAAAAAAACGATACTGATTCTGTGGTAATAATGTGCCCTCGGGTCAATAATGTCCAGGTTACTTATGCCCTCGATCTGGGTTCTTGTTTGTAATCACTAGAGATTATAACACTTGTAATTAATTTAAATGATTAATTACACCAGTTCTTTGTGGCTGTAAGGTTCGGCTTTTGCCGTGACTGTTATAATTATAAATTCAGTCAAAACACAAAACTTTTACAACAGTTCTTTTACAACAGTTCCCTTTTTGTAACCGAAGCGATTTATGACAAAGAACGAGACCTTTCAAAAAAAAACCAAACCACAAGTCTGTTCAAAAGAACAAACCTACCGAAGCAATCACAAGTCTGTTCAGCAAAACCAACCGAACCGATTCGATCCGTCGTGTGAAGCTATTTGGGGCTGGACCTCGGTTGTTCGGAAACACAAGTCTTTTCAGCACTCCTCACAACAGTTCTCGACAGCACCACTGTCTCGCGTCCACCAGCGTTCTTACACAGCACCCCACGCAGCCGTCTTGAGGTCACGCAACCGTCTTGAGGTCTCCACGCAGCCGTCTTGCTCCACACAGCCGTAAACTTCCTTGAGGTCTCCACGCAGCAGCCGTCTTGAGGTCTCCACGCACAACGCACACAGGTCTCTTCACGCACACTCTAATGGCAGAGTCACTCCCTGCCCACGAAGAGAAGAGAGGTGCAAACAAAAGAGCACAGAGCTCTGATACCAACTTACAAATTATAACAAAACAGTCACAGGCAGAAACACCAGCAAAAGTGAGGCAAAGCTCACACAATTTTCATTAGTTCAATTGCTTAATGACATCTCACTTATATAGGAAAACTCACAACTAATTCTTGTTCAACTGCTCATAACTAATTCTGTTCAACTGCTTCATAACTAAATCTATTTCTACATTATTTTCACATTTAGATGTGATATATTGGACATGATGAAAACGTAGTCTCTGTAAGAAATAGTAATTACTCCCGCATGTGGAGTTGGCTAAACTTAGAGAGTCAGTGAACTCAAAGATTGAGTGAGTGAGTGTTTGAGTGTTAAGTCAAGTCAAATTAAGTAATAGGCGAATTTGAGTGTGTGGTTGCATGTCAAGATATTTTAGGCCAGTAGCTAGTTGGAAAATGATAAATACCCTTCACCGAGTTCGTTGTAAACATCAAATTTTGTGTGATCAATAGACAAGCCGTACCTCGTGTTTTATGTTTTATATCCTCTACCTTTCCAACATATTCATATCAGAACTAAGTTAAAACCCTAATATCTTAGTGTATTGCAGAGCCACTAGAGAGAAAATTCATTACCGTTGGTTGCCGGAACCGTGCACAGCCCAAGCTGCCGTCAACCACCATCGCACCATCGTCAAAGAAAAGAGCATGCTAGAGAGTCACGAGGGTCCTCCTACATAAACCGCAGCTTATGTTGCTGCCATGACCGTGAATCCCCGTTGTATGTATAGACTCTCGTCGTTGTTGTGAGCTGTGTGAAGAGCGTTAGTCAACACGGGGCCAAAGTTTTAAACTGCGCGTGGACGTGTATTGTTTTTTAAAAGTCCCTTGGGCTAGTTCAAAAGTTTGAAAAAAAAAAAAAAATTGAATTTTTTTGTTTAAGGGCCGAGGGGCACGTGCGCAAATACGATTTTCTTTTGAAAGAGCATATGTTTTTTTTAAAATGGGTTTTATTTTTAAAGTGCTTTATTCGTTTCAAAATCAGTTGTCTATAATGAGATTTTTTTGGAAGCTTTTCCGGTGGGTTTTTCCGGTCAAAATCCGACAGCAATTTATTAGAATCGCAAGTTTGATAGCTAGTTTCTGCACAATCAAAGCCTCCCAGGGGTTTTTCAGGGTGCTGAATCCAAATATGCAGTTAAAAAACCATTTTAACTGCAACAAATCAAGATTTAACCTCAATTTCTTCCGCTGGATTCCGTCACCGGAATCTCCAAAAAGTCGCATTATAGACAACTCCGTTTCAAAAGGCCAAGTCACAAACAAGGGGTTAAAGAGTGATTTTTTTATTTGAGGATTCAAAAGAAAAAAAATTATTAGAAAGTAAATTTAGGATTTTGCAAAAGTTTTTTTTTTTTTTTTTCAAGTATGATAATTTTTTTGGTGAAGATTGTGCTTTACGGGTGCATATTGAAAATCATATATATATATATATATATATATATATATATATATATATATATATTTCCGGGGCGATATGGAAGACAACTTCATACAATTAACAAAGCAGTGATAAAACAGAGAAATGATGGCAGTCATGGGTAGCAAAGCGCAAATGAAACAAATTAAGAAAAGAAATTGAATAGAAGAAGCAAAGATCATTGCCATGGTTAGAGAGGTTCAGGCCTCAACCGAGGAACTGAGAAGTCTAGCAGAAGACAAAGAAGAAATCAAGGGTGATTGGTATAGCTTTGATCTGCTACCACCTCCTTTGTTTATAGGTAAATATTTTGATCATTGGGTTATCAAGATGTTAACTTTTCTTAGAGCTAAACAATTAATTGAGTATGAGTATAATAACCCATATGATGAAGTATGCAATGCTTTATCATTGAATTTTATAAAACAAGCATTGGATGATAAATGTTTGTGCAAGGTAGAAAAAGCTACAACTTCCAAGGAAGCATGAAATATTTTGGAAGCAAAGTTTGGCACAAAGCGGAGTGACATGAAACATCAGGTTATGTCACAACCAAAGAAGTCAGCGAAAGATCTGAGAGTATATGAGCAAGACTTTGAGAGGAAAATAATGATTGGAGAAACCCACTCAAAAGTGGATGATGGTTGTTAAGATCATAAAATTGAAACCCATTATGCAAGCATGCATTTGGATGAAGAAGATGCAACAAAGATTGCAGAGAGAGAAGTTGAAGCCTCTGTGTGTGAAGCAGAGCAAGAGCATATAAATGATCAAGGACTCCACTGTAATGTGGAATGCAGATGATTGTGAATCCCACTGTGACGAGACACATATGGATGATGATTGCAAAGTTATATGTGAATTGGTGGCCGCAACTGTTGGATTTGGCGAAGTTGAAATTATCAAAGAAATTGACAATGAGCACATGCATGCTCGAATATACCACAATAGTGTGGATGAGCATTATGTTGATGATATGAGTGGTTTATTTTTGGAAACAGAGATTGATTATGGAAATATGGCAAGAGCAATGTTTGATGAAATATTGAAGGTTGAAGCTGCCACTGTAGCAACAAGATATGAAGCAGTTGGAACTGCTCATGAAGCAGTATTTCATCTAGTAGCAAATGATGATGAAGAACATGATAAAGTGATTGAAGGGTTTTTGATGAGAATATCCACTAATAGCATAACAGTGGAAGACAACTTCCATGCAGTTGAAAAGAAGGTAGATGTAGAGTAAGGAGCTCTCACTGAAGAGCATAATAAAGATGTTTTTAACATTGTTTTTGAATATGCAGGTGTTCAAAATAGCGTGGACGAAAAAGTTGAAAAGAAGGTCGTTAATAAATTTGATGCAGATTTGGAGCTCATTGAAGAATGGATTCAGAAACCAATAGAGCAAATTGATGTGAGTCCTAAAGCAGGAGTTGGAATAAAAGAATTGAATAAAATGGTGGTGTATAATAATCTTCAGTATGCAGATTACAGGAAGAAAAAGCAACAATATTTGATGATGAAAGTGAAAATAATGATAT
Organism: Pinus tabuliformis; assembly: GCA_031772625.1. NCBI lineage: Eukaryota > Viridiplantae > Streptophyta > Pinopsida > Pinales > Pinaceae > Pinus > Pinus tabuliformis. Next base: position 368,330,429 of record CM062810.1, on the reverse strand, counting down.
GGATGTTTCTAAAGACAAAGATGAATGCATTGAAACCATTTTTCAACAATGGAGTCAAGTAGAGATAAGATTCTGTCATCAAGAAATATGGCAGAAAGAAAGTCAGGAATATGAAGTGCACGAAGAAAAGCAAAGAAGACAGTTTGAAGATGCAATATTTTGGCAGTGGTTCATGGTTGAACGAATAGTTGAAGATGAAGTTGTAGAAGACATGATCCAATTGTTTTCAGAACAAGTTCAAGACAAGTCAAAGAAAAATTGTAGCAACAACAAATGAATAAAGCTTACAACGAAAATGTTCAACAAAGAATGAAGCAATTTCCAGGGTATAGAATATGGAAGCAAAGAAAAAGAAAATGTAAAATTGTAAAATTCTTGAGTCGTTGTAAGCCTAGCTGAGACATAGACTAACAAGCATGTTTGAGTGATAATTAAGTCAAGTCATGTTTGAGTTATGTTGAGTCATACAGTGGTAATTAAGGGGGAGTGTTAGAAATAGTAATTATTGCCACATGTGGAGTTGGCTAAACTTAGAGAGTCAGTTAACTAAATGATTGGGTGTTTGAATGTTGAGTCAAGTCGAGTTAAGTAATAAACAACTTTGAGTGTGTGGTTGCATGTCAAGATATTTTAGGCAAGTAGCTAGTTGGAAAAAAATAAATACCATTCATCGGGTTCATTGTAATCATCAAGTTTTGTGTGATTAATAGCTCGTGTTTTATGTGTGAATTTATGTTTTGTCTCCTCTGCGTTTCCAACAATCTAGCCAAACTTAAAAACAAAAACAAAACATTGAAAAACAAAATATTCCAAAAATTTACATTAAAAAAATTAAAATTAAACATTACTTTATTAAAAATTTGAGGAAAATAAACCCATCCCAAAAACTGACTTGGGATAGTTTTCCCTTTCCATTCTTAAGTTACTCTTTATATATATGTATAATGATATAAAATCTTGTCCTTGGAAATTTAAAAAGCTTTTAAATTATTTTCCAAAATTACCATATTTCCATTTTTTTTCTTGAAAAATCAATTTCGTAAAGGATACAATTTTATTCTCTTTATTATTATTTTTTAATAAATTGAATTGGTGAAAAAAAAGAAATTTATTGCCTAATTTTTTTTTTACAATGCTAATAAGAAAGATACTTCGTCAGATCCATGAACAGCTACCGATCCTCAAATCCCATGAACAGCTACCGATCCTCAAATCCCATGAACACCCAACTGTTCTGGATGGCATGTAATGTTTTATTTAATAATAAAAACAATAATAAGAAACCCAAAAACCGTCAGTAGCCGTTCCAAATGTATGGTAGTGACTGCAGTTCAGTAAACTATATAGTCAGAGACAGAAGGCCTTAATAATGAAGAACAGTGACATTGTATTCGGCGACTACATAGTGGATTTTTCGATCGACTGAATATGTGCGAGCGAGTGCGTAGACCCGACCCAATCGGAACTGCTCTCTTCCTCCTACGATGGGTATTTCTCTCACTTTATCCAGAAGCGTATTGTTCCCCGTCATGGTGAGGGTGCTGCCCTGTGCTTTCCACTCTTGAACACAAACGTGGTCGCCTTAAACAGCTGGAATTCCTCTTGGGAAGAAGAGATGGAGATACCCTGCGCTCTGCTCACCATTTTGGAGGTCGCTTCCGACCCTTCGGTAAGCACGTCATCCAGAACCCATACTGAGCCTAAATGAGGAAAGGAAGAGTTGGTGGAAGGACGGAAAACTAGTAAATATTTTTTAGTAAGCGAGTTGAAATTATTTAATGTGTTTTAAAGATTTTTCTACGGTGTTAAATTTATTTATATATTTAAAAATATATTTTATTAAAAAAAATCAATATATATATATAGGAAATTTAAAATAGTATCATTAAAATTTTATATTTATAGGAAATTTAAAATAGTATCTTTAAATTTTTTGGGATTAATTAAGTCCGTCGAACTTTGAATCAATCACTTTCACATAATAATATATTCTATCTGGGTTTATTTTACCTTTATAAATAGAAAATAAATTAAATTAATAATTTTAAATATTATAATTCTTTTCAAAAGTTCATGTAATTAAATTAGTTAAAATTTTATTTTTTATTTTTATTTCTTCTATCTTGGTTTATTTTAAGTTTATTAATAGAAAATAAATTAAATTAATAATTTTAAATATTATAATTTCTTTGAAAAAGTTATTGTTATTAAATTATTTAAACTTTTATTTTTATTTTTAAAATATTTTTAGAAATAAATTATATGAGAATTGATAAAAATATATTATATATTGAATAGATATTTAATTTATCAATATTACTTTTTATTTAGAAAAATTAATAACTATATGCTTACGTAAGTATGAGTAATTAAGGGATTTTATTTTTGAATTTTTTGTACATAACACTTAATTTTTAGAGTTTGAATTTTTCCAAACTGGTAATTTGAATCTCAAACCTCCTTGCACTTGACACTTAATATGTAAAGTTCTCATCAAATGAATTGCCCTAAGAGGGCTTGATATTTAAACTATTATTAAATGTGAATAAAATTATAATACTAAAAAACAAAAAAAAACTATATTAATAATAGAAAAATGACAAGTCTAAATTATTTAATTAATACAATAATCTAAACCATGATTAAAATATGTTAATAATTTTATAGATATTTATTTGAAAAATAATAATTTAGAGCTTGAGAGACCCATGTTCAAATCCCCTGTTTGCGACCTGATTTATGGAGAGGAAGACAAGCTGTAAACTCCAGAGGTTTATGAAGAGGAGTACAAGTCGTAAACCCCGAGAGGTTCCCCTAGAGGTTTACGGAGAGGAGGACATGCCATGGACCCCCAGAGGTTTACTAGTAGTCCTTCTAGGTCACAATAAAATTATTAATAAAATTATTTATATATGGTATAGTATAACTTATGGACAAAATATCTTTTTGACCGGAATCGAGTGATACAATTTGACACAAGGTTATTCTTTTTTGTTCTTTAAAAATACTCTTTTGAAAGCATAAATGGATTTAGCTCACAAAAACACCTTGGGCCACTGGAATTCTCTAGATTGAACAACCTAAATTCAAGTTTTTAAAAATATCTGCTGAAATTTGATTAAATTTATCTAGAAAAAATGTCGTGAGAAAGACTATTTCATCTATAAGTTAGACCAAGCCTATATATATTACTAAATAGTGATTAGATGTGGGAGTTGAGAAGCAAAGGGTTGGGAGGTGAATCTTTCTTGTCTCGTCCCTCTAGTTCATCCCTATGTGCACACTTTTGTTGGGGTATTCATATTATGTCTGTTACGCTATTGTCGCTTTGGTTGGGGCCCTCTTCGCAGCATGTATGTAAGTCTATCGTAATCGTTCGCGCGTTGTAGGGTGTTTTATTGTAGCTTTTTGTGTTATCATCAGAGCTTGTGCCTTTCTTATAGTCTAGTCCAAAGATCCACTCATGGTTTGCTAGGATGTGTCATCGCTTGCTTCCTATTGCCATTGCCTGTGCCTTTGTTCGGTGACACCATTGTTGTTGTCTATTAAGATGATGCCATGGGTTTCTTGTGGGGATTTTATACCTCGCTTGTTTAGTTAGATGCCCAGTTCAAGGCTTTTTTGTTTGGGCTACGAGGGCAGCCTGAGCCCTATTTCTATTTTTTCTAAGGAGTGCAGAGTTCATTTATTTTCTACAAATGTTGTTGGGGTTTAGTATTTGTGATTTTCTACCACATTTGGGTTATATGGCAGACCTTTGTACCCTATTTTGGTTTTCTTTATTTAGAGGCCTTGTATGATCCTTAGAGTTTTCAGTTTAGTCTAAATGTTTAACATTTTTCCATGACTTTTATATGGCTAATACTATTTTTCAATCTATATTACTTGAAATGTGTTTTTATGCGTACCCAAAATATGTTTTTTTCTTTTTTGTTAAATAAAATTATCTTTTAAAAAAAAAAAAAATGTAGATTAATAAATACAGTAATATCAAATTGGAATTAGAATTTAATTTTTTTTTTTTTTTTTTTCTTAAATGTTGATAAAACCATTGTGAAATAATGATATTTGGAAGTAATAATAATTTAATATAATGAAAAAATATTTGATAACCATTAATTGATTAAAAAAAATTAATTTGGAAGTAGAAAATAACCCCAAATTCTTAGAAGGGTAGATAACGAAGTATCGTGAAAACAAAGAAAAATAATCCATAATCTCTAAAAGAAAAAATGGTCTAAAATTGAATTGACCACATGCAGTTAATATTTAATATCCCGTGGTATTTCATATGTATTTTATATATAAATAGTATATTCTTTTATTCGGAAATTTATGTTTCTATGCCATTTAGATTATAAAGGATTCGGTAAAAAAATCAAAAGAAATTGAGTAAATGAAGCATCATTGTGCCTAATTTTCTAGGAGGGGTGATGGTTCTGTCTTTAAAAGGAACTTGAATGGTTTGATGTAATTAGTTCATCCATTTCTGTACATGCCCTTGGCATTGGATGATTCATGTTCGGGTTAGAAAATAACCGAAGGATAATAACAAAATTTTATTCACGCACTGGACATGTAAAACATTACACTGTAACATTGTAATTATCAACGTGTTTTTTTGGTATTATTTTGAAGCAAAAATGAAGAATTTTGAGTATCATCAAAGTTATGATAGTATTAATAGTATTAACTGAGCATATATTATTATAGTCGATACTAGTGTGGATAGATTTTTTTTTTTCTCAAAAGAGAAAACGTTGATAATTTTCATTAAATTGAAAAAGACCAGTCCATATGTCATAAAAATATAATAACCACGTATCTCATGCTAGAAAAAAGCTAAAATATATAACTTGATCCTGTATCTTTCCATGTAAAGAAAAAAAAAACAATATAATATGCATCGACTTATTCACTGGATGTCACAATGAGAAAGCCATCCTCCTATATCCAATTTCAAAAATGTTGCGTATTACCCAGGGTGTCTATATGTCGTACCAAAAAAGAAAAAGGAACCAAAAAAAATGGAGGTTATTACTTAATCCGGATGGTGCCCTCTTCCAAGATGTCACCCCTTAGAAATTATGATAATGAAAATAACCCGGCCTTGCTTGAAGTCCTTGTCTAGAGAGAGTATCTGCAACCATGTTTTGCTCCCTGAAAATATGGTAGAAAAGAATAGACCCAAAATAAATTTTCAAATGAACATTGTGTGAAAACTATTTTAGAAAATTAGGGATAGAGATGTTTGTCTTTTCATTTACCTAGTCGATAATAACCTTGGCATCTCCAAAATTGTGCAACTGTGATATGTTTAATCTTCTAGCCTAGAGCAAAAGACCCCGAAAAGATAAAGCTTTAACACAGGTATTAGAGCCCCCTCCACCATACCAAAAAAAATTGACAGGTGAACCTGGTTCGAAATATAAAACTGCACTACAACCATATTTTCCATGTTGTGTTACCCCGTCAAATAAACCAGAAGATAATGTGATAAGATATTTGCAAACAATTTTCTGTTTAGACTTTGTAGACTTTTCTGCCTCGACTTTAGAGCAAAATCCCCAAAATGTAGTTGATTTTGCAAGCATTTCTACCAATGTCCAGTGGGGAACCCTCAAATATCTTCGCATTCCTTGCGTGCCAAATACCCCAAAATATAAAACAGGCAAGTTCCCTGAAAGAGAAATGTTGTTGTATCCACCATTGCAAACAGGATTCTATAGAAGGGAAACACAATCTATTTTGTAAATTATATGCCTGCAAAACCCTGCACCATATAACAATCGATAATGGACATTGTAAAAATAAATGCAAGACACTTTCACCTGATTCCCTGCAAAGTAGATAATAATTTGGTCCACAGAGCCCACATTTGATCAATTTGTCCCAAGTCGATATGTGATTTTTCCAAGATAACCCAACATAATAAAATAATGTTTTTAGAATGTTCCAACTCCATATCATCTTGAACCATGATTTTGTCCTGTAGGGGTGAAAACTATGAAAAATATGTGAGTAAGCCTCAGACACCAACAAGTTTCCACATCTAACGTTCTCGTCCTAATAGAGAGTGTTCGCACAGTTCTTAATCGAGATACCATCCAGTCAGAGGTCAAGAATAAACATCTACCATAATTCAACCTTTTTGTCTTTGAACCCAATCACCTTCGTCGATTTCCATTTGAGAGAAGCGGTCTTGGGGTTGAAATCCTCAATGGTCTGCGAATAGTAGAAATAACCACTTTTTTACAAGTGGAATATCAACTTTTCCAGCAAAGGCTAACTATTTAAACCAAGAATGAGATTGGTTCCTATGAGAGTAAGGCTGCCATTTCCAAAAGACTATTTTCAATTGTTGAGTAGCCATCACCTGATCATTTGGAAACGATTCCAAATGTGTGAACCACCCTATGATGGAAGCTTCGCAGACTTGAACCACTAGATGATCGAAGTTCCTTTTAAGTACTTACTCTTCACAATATCCTACCAAATTCCATCACCTGAATTTGCTTACCATAGACTCTTAGAAAGAAACACCCAACCAAAAATTCTAATATCCTTGATCCCCCATCTACCATGTTCTTTGGAAAAGGATAGACTATCCAGACTTGTCCAATGAAATAGAATAATCATGTTGATTTTGGAAAATAGAATTAGTAGGATTAAATTGATTCTTGGATTAAATAGCCTTGAGTTTAATTACATGATCCAATATTAGACATCATTTCTCTTGTATAAGGTATATGTCGAGAATTGGAAGGGGTGAGTTGGTTCAATGTCTTTGTCTTCATAGTCTCATTCACCAATATTGAGTCTAATAGGAGCTACTATATATTGTTGCATAATTGAATTGGTTTGCATCACAATATGCCTAATATTGTTGGATATAGGCTCGCTCATTGGAAGGTTTATGTACAATAATATGGATTTAATTTTATCCCTGACACAATATCATCAAGACCATGGAAGGTTTATGTTCAATGCAATTATATGGACTACAATGAGCGAGCATAATGAGAGTGTGATTATTTATTTTTAATAAAGGTTTTCATTAAAACTTAAACACACAGTTATTCTTGGTTTTTTCTTATAGTCATCATTGTTTTTTCTTTGATGAATAATTTTTTTTTAATTTTAAAATCGACATATGTTAGCTCCAACATGATCATGGAAGAATTACACATCTCCCTCTTATTGGGCTATAAAATGCACCTCTAAGTGAAATCGGTAACATATTTATTAAAAGGGGTGAGGAAAATATAATGCCGCTAAATAATGATATGATGAGAAGCCAAATGGGGAAGTGTTCAAGACCATGAAGGAAGAAAGAAGAAATATTAGCCACCAAAAAGCGTGTTTAAATAAAATTTAAACCATGTTGTACAAAGAAATTAAGAAGGAAAAAAAAAAAGAGAGAGAGAGAATGTTTTTGGAAAAACATATAGTGAGTAATATGATGGATCGATTTTTATTTTTGGCTAAGTTTATAGCCATCCTATTGATTAAAATTGTTCAAATATTTTCGAATTTCTAATGCTTCTCGAATGATATGAGAGAGGTAAATTTGGGTTGAGGGAAATATTTTGGTTTTTCAAAGTACAAGAGGTGTTTAAAATTATGAGTATGATTAGCAATAGGTGGATTGAAGATGTAATTGCCATGAGTATCAATGGAATATTCTTTCAGGTTTGTTTTGCAAGATCTTCCTAAAATGGCTATTCTACGATTTAACATAGAAGTAGGGAATTTTGAAAACTCATAAGCTAAGAATGGGACCATATTTACTTTTAATAGTTTTGAATAATTATTTGATGGTTTTATGGTGACTAAAAAGAATTTGATATTCTTTTTTCATAAAATATTATCAAATATGATTGATGCCTTAGATGTAGGGAAAAGAAATAAGAACAAGATCAGGGGAAAGCAGAGTGAGCGTTTTTGGACTTAGGATGGAGGGTTGAGAAGAAATATTAATTGATTTGAGGGATAGAATAATTGTTTTCTACAAGGATTTAGTAAGGTGGGAATTCTCTTTGTCAAGGAAACATAGAGTAAAATATTTAATTGGCTTCAATTATTTGAGTTTTAAGGACCACATATTTTTGGGATAGGTAATTGTGCGAATGGAAAGGAAAATATCTATTTGTGTGAGTGATGCAGGAGCATCCGGACACCTCAATGAAAAAAAATTAGAGAAAGAGGACAGGTGGACAACCACATGGACAGCCAGGCCAATCTTGAACAAGATTCCGTTAATGAACTAATTTTAGTTAAAAATCAGTTAAAACTGAATGTATCTGAATGTATGTGTAATAAGAACTGAAGGATTCAGGAGAGAATCAAAAAATGAAGAAGAAGAGAAAACCCTGTGCGTGTGAGAGAAGGCAAAATGTAGTTGCTGGAGAAATCCTGGATTAAGGCTTAGATGCCTTAAAATCGTAATCTGAGCTTGTACATAATAATAAAAAAAAATGTTTTATGTAAACTTGTGTCTTTATATGTTTTTGTTTTTTTCCAGTTTTCTTTTCTGCTCAAAATGAAAGTGTGAATGCCACATAATAGGCATGTCAGTGTGCAAGGTTTTCGATAGTGTTTTGTGAAGTCGGCCAATGCTGTGGAAAAGATCTGCAGCCTAGAGTTTTGTGAAGTTGGCCAATGCTGTGGAAAATATCTGCAGCCTACCGTCGGGTCTGCTTGAGGACTCCATAAGCTACATGACTATCTGTTTGTTGTATTGTGTTTGGTTGCAACGGTGAGTGGTGGAAAATGTTCACGTTCTAACAATGCTGATCAAAATAGTGAAAGAAAGGTGGCCAAAGTAAGACGCTGCCCAGGAATCGAAGCCTCCCTTCGAAGAAGATGAGCGTGGCCGAGGTTTGGCTAGTCGTGGTGCAGCAAGAAATCCGCGAAAGGAAATTTCCAGTAATAGCAACGAATGGATCAGTTACGACTTGAAAAAATGGTAAAACAGAATCGAGTGACAGTTCAGAAAGCGATTCTGAAGAAGAGAAGTCTCCGATGTAGATGATGATCTTCCCTGGGTCTGCAAGAGCACGGAAATTGCGGCCAAGAAAGCAGCCGACGTTTCTCCAAGAAGAAGGTAAAGGATTCAGGTGAACTGGCCTTGGGTAAAGAATGGTACTCGGGGAAAGTAAGGTCATTTGATGCGCAAATAAATCGGCACCTTGTTGTCTATGCTGACTGCTAGCAGCAACGGTTTGATCTTAAGGAGGAGAGGATTAAGATTTTGGCTGAAGCCGGCAACGTGTTTGTGGAAATTTCAGAGGTTAGAGCTGCGCTGATAGGCTTCATGGGCCCATAACCCACAGGTCCCAAGACCGGGCTTGTAAAAAAATTTTGAAAACGAAGAGACCCCAGAATTCGTTTTCATCAAGTGGTATCAAAGCGGGAAAAGATTTCCTACGGAGAGGAGTTTCTGATAGAAGAGGTACAATGTTTAATTTTTAATTTATTTTGTGAAGGTGAGAAGATTGCAGCAAACCTGGAGCAGGAGTGCTCAATTGGCTCGAGAAGAGAGAACTGCGGAGATGCCGAGAGAATTAAGGACTAAGCTCAGGAGAAAAGCTTCGTAGGGCATCTAGTAGCAAGGAGGACTTGGTATTGCAGAGGTTTGGTTGCAGCTCACATGAAGGCAGTTCCACTGAAGAAGTGAAACAGTGGGTAGAATTGCGAAGGAAACTCATATGACCAGGAGGTCATAATTTTGTACCTCGGGAGCATATGACCAGGAGGTCATAATTTTTGTACCTTGGGAGTCTGATGCAGGAGCATCCGGACACCTCAATGAAAAAAAAATAGAGAAAGAGGACAGGTGGACAACCACATGGATAGCCAGGCCAATCTTGAACAAGATTCGGTTAATGAACTAATTTTAGTTAAAAATCAGTTAAAACTGAATGTATCTGAATGTATGTGTAATAAGAACTGGAGGATTCGGGAAAGAATCAAAAAAAGGAAGAAGAAGAGAAAAACCTGTGCGTGTGAGAGAAGGCAAAATGTAGTTGCTGGAGAAATCCTGGATTAAGGCTGAGATGCCTTAAAATCGTAATCCGAGCTTGTACATAATAATAAAAAAAAATGTTTTATGTAAACTTGTGTCTTTATATGTTTTTTTTTTTTCCAGTTTTCTTTTTTGCTGAAAATGAAAGTGTGAATGCCACAGAATAGGCATGTCAGTGTGCAAGGTTTTCGGTAGAGTTTTGTGAAGTTGGCCAATGCTGTGGAAAAGATCTGCAGCCTAGAGTTTTGTGAAGTTGGCCAATGCTGTGGAAAATATTTGCAGGCTACCGTCGGGTCTGCTTGAGGACTCCATAAGCTACATGACTGTCTGTTTGTTGTATTCTGTTTGGTTGCAACGGCGAGTGGTGGAAAATGTTCACGTTCTAACGATGCTGATCAAAATAGTGAAAGAAAGGTGGCCAAAGTAAGACACTGCCCAAGAATCGAAGCCTCCCTTCGAAGAAGATGAGCGTGGCCGAGGTTTGGCTAGTCGTGGTGCAGCAAGAAATCCACAAAAGGAAATTTCCAGTAATAGCAACGAATGGATCAGTTACGACTTGAAAAAATGGTAAAACAGAATCGAGTGACAGTTCAGAAAGCGATTCTGAAGAAGAGAAGTCTCCGATGTAGATGATGATCTTCCTTGGGTCTGCAAGAGCACGGAAATTGCGGCCAAGAAAGCAGCCGACGTTTCTCCAAGAAGAAGGTAAAGGATTCAGGTGAACTGGCCCTGGGTAAAGAATGGTACTCGGGGAAAGTAAGGTCATTTGATGCGTGAATAAATCGGCACCTCGTTGTCTATGCTGATTGCCAACAGCAGCGACTTGATCTTAAGGAGGAGAGGATTAAGATTTCGGCTGAAGCCGGCAACGTGTTTGTGGAAATTTCAGAGGTTAGAGTTGCGCTGATAGGCTTCATGGGCCCATAACCTACAGGTCCCAAGATCGAGCTTGTAAAAAATTTTTGAAAACGAAGAGACCCCAGAATTCGTTTTCAAGTGGTATCAGAGCGGGAAAAGATTTCCTGCGGAGAGGAGTTTTTGATAGAAGAGGTACAGTGTTTAATTTTTAATCTATTTTGTGAAGGTGAGAAGATTGTAGCTAACCTGGAGCAGGAGTGCTCAATTGGTTCGAGAGGAGAGAACTGCGGAGATACCGAGAGAATTAAGGACTAAGCTCAGGAGAAAAGCTTGGTAGGGCATCTAGTAGCAAGGAGGGCTTGATATTGCAGAGGTTTGGTTGCAGCTCACATGAAGGCAGTTCCACTGAAGAAGTGAAATAGTGGGTAGAATTGCGAAGGAAACTCATATGACCAGGAGGTCATAATTTTGTACCTCGGGAGCATATGACCAGGAGGTCATAATTTTTGTACCTCGGGAGTTTGATGCAGGAGCATCCAGACACCTCAATGAAAAAAAATTAGAGAAAGAGGATAGGTGGACAACCACATGGACAGCTAGGCCAATCTTGAACAAGATTCGGTTAATGAACTAATTTTAGTTAAAAATCAGTTAAAACTAAATGTATCTGAATGTATGTGTAATAAGAACTGAAGGATTCAGGAGAGAATCAAAAAAGGAAGAAGAAGAGAAAACCCTGTGCTTGTGAGAGAAGGCAAAATGTAGTTGCTGGAGAAATCCTGGATTAAGGCTAAGATGCCTTAAAATCGTAATCTGAGCTTGTACATAATAATAAAAAAAATGTTTTATGTAAACTTGTGTCTTTATATGTTTTTGTTTTTTTCCAGTTTTCTTTTCTGCTCAAAATGAAAGTGTGAATGCCACAGAATAGGCATGTCAGTGTGCAAGGTTTTCGGTAGAGTTTTGTGAAGTCGGCCAATGCTGTGGAAAAGATCTGCAGCCTAGAGTTTTGTGAAGTTGGCCAATGCTGTGGAAAAGATCTGCAGCCTACCGTCGGGTCTGCTTGAGGACTCCGTAAGCTACATGACTGTCTGTTTGTTGTATTGTGTTTGGTTGCAACGGCGAGTGGTGGCAAACGTTCACGTTCTAACGATGCTGATCAAAATAGTGAAAGAAAGGTGGCCAAAGTAAGACGCTGCCCAGGAATCGAAGCCTCCCTTCGAAGAAGATGAGCGTGGCTGAGGTTTGGCTAGTCGTGGTGCAGCAAGAAATCCGCGAAAGGAAATTTCCAGTAATAGCAACGAATGGATCAGTTACGACTTGAAAAAATGGTAAAACAGAATCGAGTGACAGTTCAGAAAGCGATTTTGAAGAAGAGAAGTCTCCGATGTAGATGATGATCTTCCCTGGGTCTGCAAGAGCACGGAAATTGTGGCCAAGAAAGCAGCCGACGTTTCTCCAAGAAGAAGGTAAAGGATTCAGGTGAACTGGCCCTGGGTAAAGAATGGTACTCAGTGAAAGTAAGGTCATTTGATGCGCGAATAAATCGACACCTCGTTGTCTATGCTGACTGCTAGAAGCAGCGGCTTGATCTTAAGGAGGAGAGGATTAAGATTCCGGCTGAAACCGTCAACGTGTTTGTGGAAATTTCAGAGGTTAAAGCTATGCTGATAGGCTTCATGGGCCCATAACCCACAGGTCCCAAGATCAGGCTTGTAAAAAAAAATTGGAAATGAAGAGACCCCAGAATTCGTTTTCATCAAGGGGGTCTCTTCGTTTTCAAAATCTTTTTACAAGCCCGATCTTGGGACCTGTGGGTTATGGGCCCATGAAGCCTATCAGCGCAGCTCTAACCTCTGAAATTTCCACAAACACGTTGCCGGCTTCAGCCGGAATCTTAATCCTCTCCTCCTTAAGATCAAGCCGCTGCTGCTGGCAGTCAGCATAGACAACGAGGTGCCGATTTATTTGCGCATTAAATGAACTTACTTTCCCCGAGTACCATTCTTTACCCAGGGCCAATTCACATGAATCCTTTACCTTCTTCTTGGAGAAACGTCGACTGCTTTCTTGGCCGCAATTTTCGTGCTCTTGCAAACCCAGGGAAGATCATCATCTACATCGGAGACTTCTCTTCTTCAGAATCGCTTTCTGAACTATCACTCGATTCTGTTTTACCATTTTTTCAAGTCGTAACTGATCCATTCGTTGCTATTACTGGAAATTTCGTTTCGCGGATTTCTTGCTGCACCACGACTAGCCAAACCTCGGCCACGCTCATCTTCTTCGAAGGGAGGCTTTGATTCCTGGGCAGCGTCTTACTTTGGCCACCTTTCTTTCACTATTTTGATCAACATCGTTAGAACGTGAACATTTGCCACCACTCGTCGTTGCAACCAAACACAATACAACAAACAGACTGTCATGTAGCTTATGGAGTCCTCAAGCAGACCCGACGATAGGCTGTAGATCTTTTCCATAGCACTGGCCAACTTCACAAAACTCTAGGCTGCAGATCTTTTCCACAACATTGGCCGACTTCACAAAACTCTACCGAAAACCTTGCACACTGACATGCCTATTCTGTGGCATTCACACTTTCATTTTCAGCATTAAAGAAAACTGGAAAAAAACAAAAACATATAAAGACACAAGTTTACATAAAACATTTCTTTTTATTATTATGTACAAGCTCAGATTACGATTTTAAGGCATCTCAGCCTTAATCCAGTATTTCTCCAGCAACTACATTTTGCCTTCTCTCACACACACAGGGTTTTCTCTTCTTCTTCCTTTTTTTGATTCTTTCCTGAATCCTTCAGTTCTTATTACACATACATTCAGATAAATTCAGTTTTAACTGATTTTTAACTAAAATTAGTTCGTTAACCGAATCTTGTTCAAGATTGGCCTGGCTGTCCATGTGGTTGTCCACCTGTCCTCTTTCTCTAATTTTTTTTCATTGAGGTGTTCAGATGCTCCTGCATTAGTGAGTATTTTTCTAATAGAATTCGTGGGTCATGGTTCCACTAGGTTGATGCATGATGATAAAATCTACATAGGGAAGGGATTTTCCATTTTTAATTTCCATAGTAAACTAGTTTGGTGAAAAATGTTATTAATATGGTACAAGATGACTTCAATGGAGTAACTACATAAGGTCACACTATGAAGGCTCCATCAACAAATTAAAACCAACAATTGGGATTTAAATTAAAGTTGTTTAATGTTAGAGATTTAAAATGTTCCACAACAATATTGGTAATCACTATGACCCCATATTTGTGCCTTTAGTGTGTTGATAGAAAGTTTATTTAAAGGTGAAGAAGGATAAGGTGAGAAAAATTTCATTATGTTTAAGGGTTTTAACGTCTACTAATTTATAAATAAGATGAATATATTTAGGAATGTTGATTTTGATGAATGAAGAAACCACATCAATGCTCGCCATTATTTCATTTTTTACATGGTGAAAACCATCGTTGTTTTGAATAAAGTGAAAGGAATCTTTAATAAATAAATGGGCTTTCCTAGTGACTGATCCAAATTTATCAGGAAGAAATTTTGTTAGGGCATATGTAGGTGCGCCTAGACAACTAGTTGTAAATCTAAGGGGAATGTCTCTTTGAATTTTAGGTTTCTCAAATATTCTTAAGGAAATATGTGTAAGATTAAGTGGGCCTATTGGTTAAGAATAAGTGTGTCCTCCTAAGGGGTCATAGGTTCAAAACTAGAGAGGGTTAGAGTTTGTATATATTTATTGATTAATATTTCTCATTGTGATGATTAATAAGGGTATCCCCTTGGTATAAGTCCCATAAATCATCATTCTTTGGAGTTCCTCTATATTTCACATCCCTTTCATCTGTAACCACCCCTCCCACATTACTCGATTTCACTAGCTTACTAGGGTAAACATGAGACGAAGAGTTATTATGATATGAACCGACCATTAAGCTCCAATTAGGGAACTAGGGCAAAGAAACTGACCAAAAACTGACAAATCACCTCATCCCTTGGGGCTACATGACAGTAAGGGGCCAAAGAACCACCCCAGGTGACCAAAACCTAAACTAGGGCTCCTTTTCACACAACTTAACCCCCAAATTTCATGCATGACAAGGCCTCCATGCACTTGAAGGCCTCCAACTACACTCACGAGACTTCTTGAGTGTGGTTGTGACCCAAATTGTCTAATTCATTGGGTGTTGTCTTCATATCTGAGTAATTCTCTAGACCACTACCCAAAATTGTCTGAGACTTATCATAATCATAAGTGACTTGAAAACAAGGCCGCACTTTCAAACTTGAAGGCAAAATGTGATCTAGATCGCCTAAAACATAAGAAACATTTCGTTAAACACATGGAAAACATGTAAGGTACAGGTCATGAATGCGTATATGATCATAATAGTATGAGATTCATCTGAGAGTCACTAAGAAGGTCCTATGCCCTCTTAACATAGCTACAATAATAGTTATTAATCCATACATTCACCAACCAATCAACAACTAAAACATTCATGACAAGAGCCATAGACGATACACATCATATAACCAAAAAATAAGTACCATAGAAATCATGGCAACTTAGCCATAATATCACTAACATAATTTCTAAAATATACATGAATCACAATAGAATAATAGCTCCTCTTAACATATGAAAAAATCAACAAAGTTAGGTATTTCCACGTACAACACGTCCATATACTGGGGTGAACCAAAAATCTCTTTCATCCAATCACCCCCACGCCATAGTCAAAGCATGAATGTGGTATCTCATGGAATAAAGAAAAAAAACAAACCAGAGCTTCTCGATGCTAAACAATCTCAACCCTCAACTATTGATTCCACCTCATCACTAGACATCACTAACATGACCTAGATCCAACTCTACCAAAGTTGACTAGTGCTTGAGGAACTAGTAACTCAACCCATAGCCTTCTAGGGCTCTAGAGAATTTGTCCAAGCCATCACCAAGGACTAGTAACTCAACCCACCAAGGGCTCCAGAGTGATTGTCCCAACCTAGGCTCTAGGACTAGTAACTCAACCCAAGTTATTCTAGGTCTTCCAAATCATTTGTTCCAACCCACAGCGATAAGAATTTATGAGCACCAATCACAACACCATGGCTATCTAGGAACTGACAAGGAAAGGATAAAACCACTATCAATCCAGGAAATCCTCCATGCCAGTGACATCACATAACTAGATAATCACATGAATATACCATGCAACCATAAATAAATAAGGAAATCACACATGCAACATGTTACCTACAAGGAAATGCAATTTTATTTGTTGATCCACCTATTCCCTTACTCTTTCCTTCTTTTCTTTGGCTTCTTTATCCAATCTAAGTGAAAACTAGAGCACTCCAAGAAAACTCTACATGTGGAAGAGTCAGAGAGAATGAGAGAATAGAAGAGAGCTCCACCCAAACTCTGTTAAAAGGCTAACCAACAAAAGCTGTGAACTGATCCTCAGAATCCTTTTTATCATCGAGGCCTCTATTTTCTTAATTTTCCTTCATTTTTCCTTCACTTTCCTTGTCATGCAAATATTGGACCTTTCATCTCCATTTTCTCCTATTTTCCTTTATTTTCAAAAACAATTGTTAATTAATGACACTTTTCATTTGTCAATGCCTTTGCCAATTTCCATAGCCATTAATTAATCACCTACGATATCCATTGATATGTTTTTCCCAACATTCACCTTGGAATATGTGTCCCATGACCTTGGTCTTATTTTATTTACATGGAAAATATACCAAGGGTTGTTACAAACCCCTCCCCCTTGGGGGAACATTGTCCTCGGCGTTCAATGATACTAATAAACCAGCAAAAGACATGTTGCATGGAGCTTTATAAAACATATCAATGCATTATTTACATCGTATTATATTGCTCACACCATGACCATCATACCATGAACACCATAGCACTTATTGGAGCTTTATAACACATCTCAATGTGATATTTACATACATATGCATATACATATAGACACAACCAAAACACAACATCAAAATATATATCAGATTAAATTCATTCAACCAGTGAATATTGAAGAATACATAGCCCACAAATTAAAAAATCTTGAAATATAAAAAATCGAATGGAATGGCTCACATTGAAATAACCCAATTTATGGGGGGATGAGAAAAGTGACTGGTGGCTCTGTAATCTGAACTAGGGTTTGAGTTAGGGTTTGGCCATTGGTAACCATGGTGGGTCGTGGAGGAGGGAATTCTTCTCCCTCCTATAGTCAAATAGCCACGAACAAAAGCAAAGGAATCGGCCTGCATCACTTCAAGAAACCACCAGAGGTGATAACTAAGGATATTAACAGAGGAAAACTCAAACCTCACGAACAGAAAGAAAATCACGAGGAAGATAGCAGGGAGAAGAGGAAAGATGGTAGTAGTTAGAAAGCTACACCTATGAGTGCGATAGGGGTTTGTAAACCCAAGTTGACCATTATTCCTTGGGTTGTTTTAAGTGTCCTAGCACTTTAGGTGCATAGAGAACACATGGAGGAACACGTGGTTATATGCAAATTTATGGGGATTTGGCCGACGGAGAAGGACTTACACGCATGGATAAGGAACCATTGGAAACCTAAGGGGGAAATAACCCTTCACCTTGTATCTGAGGGATTCTTTACGGTGGTGTTCACAAGCCTAGAAGATAAAGACAAAGTGTTCGAGGGAAGACCCTATTTTTACGTTGTTGCAGGCCTTTACATGCAACCATGGGTGATGAATTTTGTCCCAGAATGAGAAATGTTCACTTCAGTATTGGTATGGATAAGACTATACTCCCTTCCTTTAGATTATTTGTTGCTGAAGTCTCTAAAGGCTATCGGCAATAAACTAGGGCATTTTATAAAAATATCAGATGCGACTCTAAGAGGTAAATACACTTCATTCGCCCGGATTTGTGTGGAAATGGACTTATCTGGGGCACTTCTGGACGAGATCATTTTAGAAGTGTATGATGAAGAATGGGTGCAGGTGGTGGACTATGAACATGTCCTATTCAGGTGTCGTAAGTGCCATGAACATGGGCACCTAAACAGAGATTTCCGATCAAACGAACTTGAGAGCAACACAAAAACCACCACAAGTAAAGATCCTGAGGGTTTCACTAAGGTGGGGGCCAAAGGGAAAGGAGGAAAGCAGTACCAAAGGAAAATCAATGAGGATGGGCAACTGAGCCACAATTGTTTCAAAATCTTAGAAGAAGAAGTTGGAAACAACGGGGTAAACCAGGAATCAGAGACTAATACCAATGAGAAGGATAGGGATGCTAGCATGGAGGATATACCAGAGAACAACCAACAAAGGGATGATCTACCGAGCATTGTGGAGCTCCCTAGGGACCATGAGATGACCCCAAGTGAGGCGGGAATGGAGGACGAGGAATTGCAAGAGATTGTTGAGAGGGAGAACTTAGATCTAGAAAAGTTTTTAGAGAAGGGTATTTCCAAAGGGGTTGACTCCCTGCAAAATGAGGAGTTTGACAAGGTTCAACAGCTCTTCCTCTGGAGATCCCAATCGAAGGGATCTGGAGTCAAGAGAAACCATGAAAACTATGAGAATAGAGGGATGAAAACAATGGAGGAAACACGGGGGCACTCTTCCAAGAATCCAGGTAGGAAAAGAGGAAGAAAAAGACAGAATGAGCTGCTGATCGAATGTGGAAAACTCATTATTAACTCAGGTAAGATGAGAGATCTCACCAACTACTCCTTCACAAACCTTTATTAATGAAGCTTACAACCTGGAACATTAGGGGCCTAGGAAGTAAAAGGAAATAAAGAAATCTTAGCAGTAGAATAAAAGAAGGAAAACCAGATATGGTTTTTATTTAGGAAACTAAGTGTCTGATGGACAAGATCAGAGAAATACATAGAAAATGGTTAAGAAAGTATGAGTATCTAGAGGTTAAGGCAGATAACTTGGTAGGAGGGATTCTTACGCTTTTGGATCCCCAGAAACTTGGAATCTTGGATGCGGAAGCGTCTAGGAACTATCTATCGCTGGTGATTCAACCTTTGGGTGATAGGGAGACTTACATTATTACAAATGTCTATGGTCCTCAAAAACTGGAAGACAAACTCAAGCTTCTCACCTCCCTTGAGGAGCTGAGAGAGAGATATCCTGATATGCCCTGGATTCTGGCAGGGGATTTCAATATGATCAAATCTCTTATAGAGAAAAAAGGTGGCACCAAAAAACTTGGCAGAGACTCCATTCCCTTTCAGAACTTTATATATAAAATGAGACAAGTGGATGTTGAAACAATAAATGGCACTTTCACCTGGAACAACAAGAGAGGAGGGGCTTCTCAAGTTGCCTCTAAACTAGATATATTCATAATCTCAGAGGACCTTCTTCTCACAGGCCTTGACATGTCAACTCTAATCCTTCCCTTTGGAGGCTCGGACCATTAGTTTGTCCAGCTTGAAGTGAGTTTTATGGGTACATTGGGGAACAAACCTTTTAGGTTTGAAACTGTCTGGCTCTCTCACCCTGACTTCGCCAACAATATTGAAAAATGGTGGATGGAAGATTTTCCCATTCAAAGCACTAAAATTTTCATGCTGCAACAAAGACTTAAACACATCAAATCCAGACTCAAAGATTGGAACAAAAAAGAGTTTGGTAATATTTTTAAAGCCAAAAGAGAAGTTGAACATAAACTCCAAGGGATTAATTAGATCATAATCACAGATGGTTTTACCGAGGAAAGGAAAACTCAAGATAATTCTATTCAAAAGGAATGTGAAGATAGGTGCATCCACCAGGAGATATTCTGGAGGTAGAAATCGAGAGTGCAGTGGATTAGAGAAGGGGAAACAAACACAAAGTTTTTTCATAAATCAACTTTGGATCACAGGTCACATAACAGAATTTCAAAACTCAGAGATTTTCAAGGGAAAGAGCTTGTCTCCCACAAAGAAATGGAATCTGTCCTAGTTCAACACTTCCTTAGCATTGCAAAGGAGCCTCTCTTAGACAGGTCCTGGTTCATTAACAATTTCAGAAAGCACGTTCCCAAGCTTGTAACAAGGGAAGACAATCACAATCTTAATAGGCCAGTGTCTGAAGATGAGGTCAGTGAAGTTATCAATGAGATGCAAAATGGGAAAGCTCTTGGCCCGGATGGATTCAATATGGGCTTCTTCAAATCATGTTGGAAAACAGTCAAACAAGACATCCTTGATGTAGTGGAAGACTCCAGAACATCCAGAATAGTTTTGAACGTTCTCAATGCCTCTTTCATAGCTTTGATTCCAAAGAAGGAAAAAGTTATGACACCAGACAGATTCAGACCCATAGCTTTATGTAAGGTGGTGTGCGATATTATTTCTGAAGTGATTGCTAGCAGACTCAAGCCCCTTCTTCTAGCTCTTGTATCAAAGGAGAAAACTGGTTATGTGTTAGGAAGACAAATTCTCAATAACATCATACAATCTCATGAGGTGGCACACTCTCCTAAGAGAAATAAGCAAGCTCGTATGATCATATAGCTTGACCTAGTGAAAGCTTATGACAAGATAAGCTGGTCTTACATTAGGGCAGTGCTGAGAGCTTATGGTTTTGACCACAACTGGATTAGATGGGTTATGGCCCCGGTATCCACGACTAGTTTTTCAATCCTGGTTAATGGCTCGCCCTCAAGAACCTTTATGCCTTCTAGGGATCTTAGACAAGGAGATCCGCTCTCCCCCTTCCTCTTTGTTCTCATGATGGAAGGGCTATGCAGAGCGAAAAAAAGTGCAAGTGTTG
This sequence comes from Pinus tabuliformis, assembly GCA_031772625.1. NCBI lineage: Eukaryota > Viridiplantae > Streptophyta > Pinopsida > Pinales > Pinaceae > Pinus > Pinus tabuliformis. The sequence goes on along the minus strand of CM062810.1, from coordinate 368,309,740 downwards.
AAGGAAGAATCCATGGACTGAAACTTACCATAGATGGAGCTGCTTCAACTAACCAACAATTTTTGGATGATACTATGTTGCATGGAATTCCCACGGTCAAGGAAGCTGAAGCTTTTAAACAAATCTTGAATGACTTTGCTATGGCCACTGGTACAGAGGTAAGCCTTGAAAAATGAAAGGTTTTATTTTTTAACACTAACATTGCTATTTAGAGAAACCTTACCAGAATTCTAGGGTTTCAAAGGGATCAATTACCTTCTAAGTACCTTGGAATCCCTATTACGAACAAACCTCTAAGTAGGGGAGTGTGGGAGCCAGTAATTAACAAACTTTAGGATATGATCAGGAAATGGACATGCAAATCTTTGAATTTGGCAGGGTGCCTTGTGCTTACAAAGGCTGTCCTCCAGGCCATACCCATTTGTATGATGTCAGCTCTTCCTGCTCCTATAGGTGTTATGCAACAAATCAGGAAAATTCAAAGAGATTTTCTTTGGGGCAAAGGGGAAGAGAAAAGTAAATTGGCTTTGGTAGCTTGGGACAAGATCTACAAACCTAAGGCCCATGGTGGTTTTGGGCTTCATGACCCTGAAACCCTCAGTAGAGTTTCGGGTGCAAAACTTTGGTGGAGGTGGCTTAAGGAATCAACAACCCCTTGGGCCAAGCTTTGGAGATAGAAATATGCAAATAATTGGAAGGAGAGGGATCATATCCGAATGTCTGGGCTTATCAAGGGCCCCCACATTTGGAATCTTTCTTGGGAAAACAGAGCCATTGTCCAGCAGCATAGCTTCTGGGAGATCCGAGCTAGAAACCTTGAAAGATTCTAGGACGACAACTAGCAGCAGGAACCAAACTTGTTTAGGGAAGAACTAACCGCTCTCAAGAATGACACTGAAAACAAAGGATTATGCTTGGTAAGTGACTTCTGGGATTAGGCAAGGAACAATGGTAAATGGAGAATATGGAAGGATTCGGGCTATAGTGAAGAGAGCCCTTCGAAAGCTCAGGCAGGCTCTCTTGCTTGGGACTTGGAACAGAGGAAGATTTTGGTATCATCCTCGTCTGACCAACTGAGATAGGAAAGAAACACAAAAGGTAACTTTAACCTCAAAGAAGCTAAATAAATAGCCCTAGGGTTTGATTATCAAAACCCTAATAAGGTATGGAAGGACCTGCACTAGCATTGGATGAAAATAAAGTTGTTTATGTGGTTGGTTCAACAAAAGAAAATTATAACTTGGGAAAATCTTCTAAGAAAGGGTTTTGTTGGCCCATCCAAATGCCATCTATGTGGTTCACAAGAGGAGACAATGGAACACTTACTCAACCTCTACCCTTTCACTTCTACCTTGTGGGGTTAGGTGGCCTCAATCTTCAAGTAGATTGACAGGGACAAACTCAGTATTACCAACACTTTTAAGAATTGGAGAAAATACTTCTTAGGCAATGAAATCATCAACAAATATTGGACTCTGGTTCCAGGCTTCTTAATCTGGGATGTCTGGAAAGAACGCAATGGCAGGATTTTCAAGAATAAAACTGGCTCAACCCATAACATTATTGCACAAATATTAAGACAACTCAAAGACATTGTTGGAGCCCTTTTAGGAAGACCTCTTGAAGACCCTACTCTGCCCCAAGATGCTCGTATACTGCTAAAGTTGGGTCTCCATTCACTAGTTCCCCAGCGGATAAGCAAGGGTGTGAGCCAGATAAATGTTGGTAAAGACTTCTGGCAACCTCCTCCTCATGGTTACTTGAAATTCAATATAGATGGAGCCTCTAAAGGTAACCCAGGGATGGCTGGTTTTCGAGGGGTCATCAGAGATGAGCAGGGGTGAATTAAGGATATCTTTCACAATCATTTGGGGACTACCACTAATAACATGGTAGAGGTCATGGACTTAAAGCAATGCCTGGAAATATTGATCGAGTCAAATTTACATAATGCCATCATTGAAGAAGACTCTGAATTTATTATTAATGTGGCCAAGAAGATATGTAATGGAAAAGCACCAGGAAAAGTTTCAAAACATTGGTGCCTTTTGCAGGTCTTTCAACGCATTCATACCCACCTACAAACCCTGAGAACAATTAGCTTTGTTCATGTGCGAAGAAAATCCAATATGGTGGTTAATCATCTAGCAACTGAAGGAGTGTTATGCAAAGGAAGTGTTAGTGTCGATGTCTTCATCCCTCCATCAGTGATAGAAATTATCTTGTTGCATTGCATTTTAGGTGTCTCATCTGATCATCTACATTCCATTAGGGTCATGGATCATCTGATGGCAGTGGCATATTATAAATTTTCCCTCATGGTCTTTACCTGCTGGCCCATTTTCATACAATCAGGTCATTTACAGTCATTTTTTGTCTTTACATCTGCAAAAAGCTATTTTTAGGGTTTTAGGTTTCATTAGGTCTAGGTTTTTGTTAATAAAGTCTTGTAAAGGCTCAATAATGGTCAAAAGGCACATGAGGAGGTCAAATAAAGTCTCAACAACAAAAATTTCAATAATCACATGCTCAATGATTGGGTTTCCCTCAAAACCCTGTTTTGAGGGAAAATAGAGTTTTTATATTTTATGTACAAAATTTCATGTAATTTCATTCTTCCTATATGTAATAATTCTAAGATGCAGCCTTGGTCACCTTGCCAAGCTCCTGCAAAAGAGTCAAAATTTCAAAGCATTTAGTCCATCAAACTCAAAAAGCAAGTCAAACTGCCAAAACAGAGTTTTAAAAGACAAGTGAAAGGAAAACATTATAAAATGGGTTTTATAAGTGAAAAATTAAAATACTTTTATATAAAGTCTTTTTCATCTTGAAGAAGTTCAATTGTGTCCAAAGAGTGAAAGAGAACAAGACCCAAGTCGTTTTTGAGCTGAAGGAGTGAATTTGTGCTAAATTGTGAAAAATTTTTAGGTGCGACGCACCTAGGTCGAGGCACGCGCACCTAGTTGGCACGACGCATGCAACACAGGTTTAACACTATAATTGTAATGGGCATGACGCACCACAGAGGTGCGGTGCATCTGTTAGTGGGCGCGGTGCACCGATCTTCTAAGCACAACTTCACTCAAATCGCCTCCTCCAAGCTCTAAACTTGTAAACTTCCTCATTCCAAGTAAGTCAAGCATCTCATATTTCCATTGCAAAGGTTTTAGCCAGTTTTCATATTGTTTCAATAAGTAAGAAACAAAACCCTAGTTCCTTGCACAATCATATTGAAAATCTGCCTAGGGTTTGCATAGTTGCAATTTTTTACTGTCTTAGTCCCCTTTTTCCATTTTCACACCCCCTTCACTACATTCCCCTCATTTCATTTTCCCTCCCCTCTCTCATTCACACTCATCCATTCCCTTATCCCAAAAACTAAAAACCCTAATCCCTAATCCCACTACTCCAAAACCCTAATTGGCATATCTAAACCCTAATCCTCATTCCCCAAAACCAGCCACTCCTAAAAACCCTACAGTCAGTAGCAAACTCCCACATTCACTGTCCCCCACCATCAATCCCTTTCATTGAACAACAAACACCTATTTTTCATATAAAATCTCTTCATACTCATCAAGGAACATTAAACAATGGAAAACATGCAGACATATTCATCTTATGGCAGAAATGAAGAAACAGTAAGTGATTCCTCCCAAGAAATTCATGCACCAAGGAAGCTTCACAAGGGAGGAAAACACATCTGAGAGGAGCCCACTACACTTATTGAGTTATTGGCTTGTCCTCTTACTGTAGCATGTTTCAAACATCAATCTTGCTACTGGTTTTGTGAGATGGTGGAAAGAGTCAAATACCACTATGAGCTTGCCAGATTATTTGTGCTCCATCTTCATAATGGTCAGGTCAATTTGGCAGGTGTGACATTCACATTGACACCTGAGACTATAGTTGAAGCAATAGGTATTCCGAACGTGGGTGAACAGTGGAACAAGGGACAACTGGTGGACAGAGATCATTATGAGCCTTATATCAAGGCTGGCTTTCAGAGGCATATCAGTAGGGTCTTCCCTTTCAGATACCTACAGGACACATATGCTCCCCTTATGAAACTCATAATCAAATATTTCAGCTGTGAGGGCAGATTTCTCGCCTATACACCTATCATGTCAGATTATTGATGCATTTTACTAGAGTGAGGATGATGAACATCCCCTATTTCATATGTCGGAATATTGAGAAAATGACCACATTGGTGCAAAGGAAACCTCCTCATCAGCAGTATAATAACATCTATCAGTTTACATTGATCAAGATTGTGGTTTTGCATCAACTTAGTTTACTGAATGTTTCATGGGAGGATTTCATTTCACATGAGGTCTTCACAAGCCCTCAAGTGCCCCCATCAGTTTTTCATGAGGCAGGAGAGCCTTCACATCAACAAGAGGTGCATGAGACTCAAACCACCAGTGTGCTAGTGTTTGTCACATACCAAAAGGGCACAAGGAGATTGTTTGCAGCAGCAAAATGAGTACTATCTCCACCTGGGGTGGAAGGGGTCTCATTTCCTTCAACAGAAAAGCAGGTACATGACAAAGGTAAATGGCCATTGCATGATGAGGGACCTTCTGAAGGTCAAGAGAGAGATTTCATTCTCATTCAGGATGATGACACTGATTTGGGCTCCCAAAGCTCAAAGCTTAAGGAAATCATCCAGGAACAACAAGCTGACATTCATGACTTGTCTCTCAACCTAGAAAGAGCCAAGCGGGTAATAAACTATCTTGAGTAAAGGAGCAAATAGTTAGAGGACCAGCAAACTATCATGGAGCTGCAAAACATAAGAGAAAATCGACAAGTAGCCAAGAGGAGGAAAGTCAAGTTGACACCACTTGAGCAAGAAATTGAAGTTGATCGTGAATCTTGGCTTGAAAGGTCAAACATGCACTTGGAGAAGATGCTAGAGAAGGCCAACAAAGAGAAAAAGATGTTGAGGCACATGGCCTATCATTATTTGGCAAGAAACAAAGTTTGCAAAGCAAGAATAAGGACTTTGAAGGCCAAGTTGAGGAAAGCTTTGAGGAGGAATAAAGAGCAAGAAAAGCTCAAGATTTTGGCTAAGCCTTCCTTAGCCCATCATAGCACTTGATGCAGGTCACTCAGCCCAAATTTCAAGAAATTTGGCATACTTTTTGTTAATTTTGAATTTTTGGAGCAAAACACAGATTTTTCTTCCTGGTGCATAGCGCCACCCGACGCTCACTTTTGCTAGGGACCTCCTCAGGAGAAAAACTAAGCATTTTTGGATTCCGCATGCAAAATTATGAATAATCACAAATGGATAGAAAATTTTGTCAAGTATTGAGCTTCCAAAAGGGTCAAAAACACCTCAAAAATGCCCTTTCTGCCCCTTTTTGGCCACACAGGAAGCAGTGTTGGGAGAACTAACTTTTGGAGGGGAAAATGGATACCAAATTCAGAAATTCAACTTGTTATGGAAAGTAGACAGACATACCTTTCCAAAAAGCCCACTTGGACAAAATTTAATGCACGGGAAGGCCTTCTAAATTAGCTACAAAAAGGCGCTACGCACAGGGACAGTGGTGCGGTGCACATGATGGAAAATTGATTTTTTTTGCCAAAACACTCTGTTTTTCGCCTAGTTTTTTCTCAGTTTGACTTTTCTCTTTCTCATGGTCAAAATCATGTTGTAATTTGATGTAAATGGATGGAATTTGATGTAAAAATGTTGAAAATTCACTCATGGAGGTAGATACATCATGAAAAGGTAGTTTTGAACTGAATGAATTAGTTTCCTAGGTTTTAGAGGCAAGTTGTTCCACTGCCTACTTTTCAATTCTTAGTTTAGATCTTGTTGAAACAGCTCCTAAACTCATGAATTCGACCCCTAAAGCCTAGCATGAGTTTTTTGTTGCCTATATCTAGTAGTTTTTCAGTCATTTGTAAAGGTTGGACTCTTGTGAATGCTTTGAGCATTATTGTACATTCATCTCTGCAGTTTGGCAAAGGAATAGATGAGGGTTTGCAACATTTCGTGGGATTCTTGTGGCAAGTTGATTTGGTATTGTTTTTCCTTCTGTAATGCAAGTTTACATGTGTTTATGTATGCCATCATCTCTTTCTATTTAGCTTAACTAAATGAATCAAGGATAAAGGTAGAATTCATTGATGTTGCAGTGCTCTACCTAGGGTTTGTTTAGTTATCCATGTTTTCAACTGTTTGAAGAGGATTCCTGAGACTCTCATGCCATCTCCAACTCCTCACCAGTGTTAAGACTTTCCATCTCATTTATTTCAAAGTACTAAACCATTTTCCTACCTCGCCCCACAGAAACCTCTGCAAGACTGTGTCCATTCCCCAGACCCAAATCTGCCTTTCATATTTGTGCCAGCAAACCAAAATTAAATTCAATCAAAGTCCTCTGAGAATATACCTAGCCTAAAATTAGAATTCATATTAGTCATCTCAAGCTTTATTGGCCATCTTCTTCTGAGATTGACAAGGAGAGAGCCCTCTCCCGACTTGGTAGGGCTAGCTACTAGGTTAAGCATGGTTTGATGTTACCCTAGATCCTGCCTTTCTCAGCCTGAGGTAGATTTAGGTCATAACAGAAAATTACAACAGGTATGCTTGGGATTTGACACCTTCGGTAAAATTATGTGAGGATTGTCAAACACAGGTGGCCAAAGACGTGGAGAACTTCCAGACTATTAGGAATGAACAAGAAAGAAGACCAGTGGAAGTAGGAGTGAGCGGAAGCGAAAGTCTTTCTTAACCATTGATCCCTCAAAAATGCGTAAAATAGAGCTTTCTACAAGGGAGGGGCACTTGGTAAATAACAGGCTTCTTAGCAGGTCGCCAACCACAAATCTTGATAGCCTTCGCCATCAAATGGCTATCGAGTGGGAAAGCGATCGAAGGTTAACTATTCAAGCAGACCTGAATATTTTTAGATCAGTGGTTCATAATCTTCATTAGGTCCATAAAGAGGGTAAAGACCATGCAAGTTTCCAATCTGATATCTCAGAGGACCGTCAGATCAACAGGGACCTAATCGTATGGATATTTGGTTCTAAAAGTAATCAAAGGTTAAGTCTCAAATCGGACTCGAAAATTTATAAACCAATGGCTCATAATCCTTATTGGATCTGTGAACCGAGTAAAGGGGGCACATGTTGCCAAGGCGATAATGTTTGTGACCGTCAGATCTTATGGGATCTCGATCGAAGGGATATCGAGTTTCAACATGGGAGGAGGTTAAGTCCAAGAACGGACCCGAAGTTTTATACATTGACAGTTTATTTACCCTGTCAGCTCCGTAAGGCTAGTAAAGGTCGTGCATATCTCCAAAGCGAATTCTTTAATGACCATTGGATTAGTGGGGGTCTTATCAAATGGCCATTGGGTTGGATAATGGGTGGAGGTTTAGATGTATGATTAAGGTATAATGTTTTGAGATTGTTTCGGGTTTGTTTTGGGTTGTTTCAGGTTAATCTTCATCGGGTTAGCCCTTTTTGGTCTTTACACTTGTAAAGACATGTAATATATGTAACATTTCTTGCGGTTAATAGAAGGCTCCACTCTTACTTGACCAAAAAAAAAGAACAATACATAGCCCGCATATGATCAACAATCTCCCATGTAGCTTCATTGGGCCCAAAGTCCTTCCACTGGACTTTAAATTTCTCAGTTGCTTATTTCCAGAGGATGAGCATCTTTTGTTGCAAAATGCACTGAGGTTCCAAGTGGAATTCTTCTTCTGAATCTACCTCCAATACAAACCATTCAATCACATGATCAACATCTTTCACACACTTCTTAAGAAATGAAACATGGAAAACATCATGGACTTTCACTGTCATATATAATGCAAGTTGGCAAGCCACTAGTCCAATCCTCTCAAGGATCTCGAAAGGCCCACAATATTGAGGTACCATCTTGGCAAATGATATAATCCTCAATGAGATCCTCTTGGAATTCATGTTCAAGTACACATGTTCCAGAATCTGAAAGTCCTTAAATACCCTGTGTGTATCTGCATAACTCTTTTTCTGGTCCTTTGTTGCCTTTAGATTCTTCTTAATAACCTACATTTCCTATTCCATCTTTGCCAACATATCTGGGCCAACCAGTACCCTATGCACTGGATCACTCCAACTGATGGGAGTATTACAACTCCACCCATAAAGCTCCTAAAATGGACTCATTTTCAAGGACTCTTGATACCCATTAATATATGAAAACTCTACCAGTAAAAGATACTCTTCCCACTTTCACTATTGATGCATGCTATACATCCTCAACATGTGCTCAAGAATCTTGTTAACCCTCTTTGTCTATCCATATGTCTATGACTGATAAGTTGTACTGAAGGCCAACTTTGTCCCCAAACCTATAAACAACTCCTTCCAAAACCTGGAAGTGAACTTGGCATCTCTGTCAGATACAATATTCTTAGAAACACCATGCAATCTCACTATATCCCTAATGAAAATCCGAGCTATGTCACTAGATGAGTTTATAAAATTAATTGTGATGAAATGAGCTACCTTGGTCAACCTATCAACCACAACCATAATATAATCATGTTGCTTCGATGTCCTTGGAAAACATGTAATGGAGTCCATGTAAATGACATCCCATTTCCACTTTGGAATCATAATCCACTCCAATAAACCACATGTATGCTTACACTCTCCTCTTACCTGCTGACAGTCCAAACATCTTGGAAAAACTCAACCACCTATTTCTTTAAGTTTAGCCAATGATATAAATTCTTAACCATTGTCAATGTCTTCTCATATCCTAGGTGACATGAATATGGCTTGACATGAAATTCCCTCAAGATAACTCCTTGATCTTGTTGTTGTCCCACACATAGATATTTTCCCTAAATTTGACCAAGCCATCTGTTGTGAGATGACAATTCACATTCTGATCAGTTATACCCTACTGTTCCAACTTGTGTTTAAGTTGTTGGTACCTATCATCCTTTTTTCCTTCCTAAAAGATCTGATCCTGTAAATCTGTCCCATATGAAATCATAGTTGCAATGTGATTTATCTTCACTCTTCAGCTAAGAGCATCTGCAAACCTATTCTCTTTACCCTTAATGTACCTGATCTCAAAGTCAAACTCATTGAGCCTTCCCAACCACCTAGTTTGCTTAACATTTAGATTAGGTTGATCTAACAAGTACCTCGACCCACTGTGATCAATCGTCAAGATGAACCTCTTGCAAAGAAGGCAGCGTCTCCACAAATTCAAGGCATGGATGATAACTTCCAACTAAAGATCACGAGTCACATTGTTTGACTCATGCACATTAAACTTCCTTGACTCGTAGCATACCACTTGTCCTTCCTACATCACGACTCCACCATGTCCTCTCTTACAAGCATTTATACATGCCACACAATCTTTATCTAGATCTATGATCTTTATAAATAGAGTGTTTGTAAGCAACTACTTCAACTGCTCAAAATTAGCTACACATTCCTCTTTCCATTCAAACTTATTCCCTTTTCTCTACAATGATGTAATAGGATAGACAATATGTGAGAAGTTCTTGATGAACCTCCTGTAATAACCTGCTAGTCCCATGAATGATCTAACCTCATCCACATTCCTAGGAATTTCATATTCCATGATAGCTATAATATTTTCTAGGTCCTCGACTATACCTTCTTTGGAAACAACATCTCCCAAGTAATGAAATTATATTTGAAAGAAACTGCACTTACTAAGCTTGGCATACAATTGATGCTCTCTTAGAAATCTCAACACTGTTGCTAGATATTTTACATGCCCTTCCTCATTCTTACAATATATAAATATGTCATCAATGAATCCTATCACAAACTTGTCCAAATAAAAACACAACACATTATTCATCAAACACATGAAAGTAGTTGGAGCGTTAGTCAAACGTAAATGAACCACAACAAAATCATAATTTCCATACCTATTATAGAGTGTAGTTTTTTAAATGTCTTATAATTGGAAGTGTACTTGATGATACCTTTATCTCAAATCGATATTCAAGGACACTGCTACTTGTTCAATTGATCAAACAGGTCATTGATCCATAGAAAAGGGTACTTTTCCTTAATCGTCACCTACTGAAACTACTTGTAGTCAATGGAAAACTTGAGAGTACCATCCTTCTTTTTCACAAACAATATTGGTACACCCCAAGATGACACACTAGGCCTATTGTATCCCTTATCAAACATTTCCTTCAACTGCAACTTTAGTTCCACTAACTCTAGAGTACTCATCCTGTATGGTGCCTTTGATGCTAGTGTTTCTCTTGGTACCAAATCAATAGAGGCATCCGCTTCCCTATGAGGTGGTTTTGTCACTCACTGCCAAATGTGTTTTCAATTGTCCAAAGTGAAAAAGAGCAGTGAATTTTGAAGGCATCTTCTAATCTATGTAATTTCTCAGAGCTAAATAGGTCCCCCTCCATCGGATAGTGCTCAGAATAATATTTCCAACGGTATATGTAACTCCTCAAATGGACCCCAAAATCAGAAGATATGGCCTATTAAAGATGGGGGTTTTGTCACCTTTGAAAGGAGGAAAATATCGCAAATGGGTGATAGGCGGGTTCAGGCAGTGATGAGGCAACCAAAGCTTTGGGGTAAAACCAACGGCCAATGATCGCTAATATCGCAAATTGGCGATTAGTGGGTCCAGACATATCAACAATCGATTGGTCTAGGCCGATCGGCGATTAGTGGGTCCAATGAACAACTCTTAAGAAGTTGCGGGAGGAATATGATGATGGTGTTAAAACACCGAGAAGGTCGAAAATAATTTAACAAAGGTTTGTAGTGAAAAACCAAGGGCAGGCGAACCCTTTCTCTCTCCTCTAGGGGGCCACATGGAAGAGCACTATTGGAGCCGATAAAGACATGGTGGCACTGATGTCACCATGATGTGGCAGTACGGAGGACATGTGGCATGCTGATATGGCATTTTCAGGGTCCTATGGGGGCATATCCAGGTGACATATGTCACCACTCAGGAAATGACATGTTGCAATGATGAAATCACTAATTGGCAATCGATGTTCTATGAAACAAGGCATCATTATATAGTGAAACCTTCGATTGTGCTCACACGATAAAGGGGTTGGGCCACAGTCACATAAAGAACCGAGGAACCAAGGGCTAAGTGCAGAAGGTGGTTGGCGATCGAAAATCAGCGAAACCTAATATCACATCACTCTAAGTTACATCCCTGCATGCAAACCACCTATTAGAAACCTCCGATAAAAAGGATAAGCCCCAGGTCATAGCCCAAAGTCATATGATGTAGAAACACTGAATGGAACTAAACCATAGGGGGGCAAAGGAGATCGACGTTCGCAATTTATAAATCATGTTCAATTTTAAATCCCACGATCTCTGAGCTCTGATACACTTGCATTAACTATTTCACAGGGCATGTATGTATCTGATAGTGTTCTGCGAGAAGTTAAGGAGACGAATGAGTTGGCAGTAGTTTTCAAAATCTTTATGACCATCATGGCTGATCGCTCCCGCTTCCTATAAAATAAGAAGAGAAACTTTTAAGACCAAAAGTGATAGAGAAATGGCTAAGAGAGCATGAGGCATAATTTAGCAGAATCACATTTGGACTAGAGTCTAACAAAGAGACTGGCGTGGAGATATTTGTACAGGACTATCATTTCAGTTTCACTTGTTAATTTTGTTTTGTTGTTTTATGATCGCTATTGATATTTTATTTTATTTTCAAGAAAAGTATCTTTCTATTGTAATAATTAGAGGTGAAAGAGCCTACAGGCCAAGACAGCAGGTAGCTGGAAGATCTAGCCTGAGATATTTTGTAATTTCCATGTTCTCTCCCTCATAAAATAGAGGAAGAAACAATTAGAAAAGGTTTTGAATCTTAAAGATTAATTACATGTTATTTCTGAGACTGTATGAATTCAAGACTTTCATCTTTCATAATATTAATGAAATGGTGGTGATTCCTACATTCGAGTACTATAGTATGTTCCCTCTTAGTTCAAATTCTATTATGTTCCCATGTCCTCTCTGATTCATGTAATTGCAGCTGCAAGAAATATTTCATATGTTCTTATAGATTCATTTGTATTGACTTGTTAATGCACATGCCTATATGTATCTATGGGATTATATCTTTAAATAGCGCTCCATGAATCATAGCACCCAATCCTCTTTCATCTAATATGTCTGTCTTTAACTCAGATAAGTGTAGAATTCTTGAACTTTCAAGCTCTATATGGTGAGTTATTCTATCTCCTTCTCTTTTTCCATTGCCCTGGAAAAGCTGATTAAACTGTAGGTCCTTGAACTACTTGGCCTCCACAATTTCATACATATATTTCTTTGAATTGTATATGTGAAAGAGTACCAAAAATACATGGCTTATTTCCATGGATGAATGAATCAACCCATGTTGTTTATTGTATGTATTTACATATGTGTATAAAATGTATATGATGTCTCTAGTTTCCTGAAAATCATATGAGACACATAAAATATATATGTTACCAAGAACTGGTCTTGTAAGCAATCCAAGGATGTCTTTGGAAGCGACAACATATTTTGACACCATTTTCAGGGAACATGTTGAAGGATCTTTCCCCTGAGATACGACAAGTTAAGTACTCTTTGTCTATGTGAGCAAAAACATTTTGATTACATCCTCATCACCTTGGTGACTCCACAAATCTCATTATCTGTTATCATCCTGGATTTTAGAAAGCCTCACACTCGCTCAGATACCTCTCAACAGAAAAACCCTTCTCTATCTGACCTTGAGAAATTAATTTTCAGGTGATCTAAGATCTTTTGCCTATAGATGTATTAAATAATTACATGAATGAATTTTGCATCTTAACCATAGAAAACTTAATGTGCACATGAAATAAGAGAGGAAACACATAAGGCATAAAAAGAATACAAGAGACTTAATAATAGAGTTCATCCAATTTGGACTATGTCTTCGGACCCTGCTCGATCAATGGGGAGACCTTCATTCATTAAATGGCATAAAAGATGAAGTAAAATTAGCATTTACATAATGAATCTTATAGCTCTAATCTAGAAAATGGCTAAAAAGTGGAGAGATCTATTCCAAATACTGACATCGCCATTGAGTTACTGTCGCTGAGGGGTGAAAAATCGATATAAAACTCACCCAATTCTCACACTGGACCAAAATTGAACCTCTGAAAATATGTGTAGGGAAGGTTCTACCCACCTCGTACAGGCCGCTCATGATTCTGCCCCTCTTGCAAAAAATTAACCTCGAAATTTGTTTCACACTCTCTCCACCAGGTCGCACTGTGCAGAAAGGTTTAAATACCAAATGGATGGTGGATCTCCCAACGAATACCATTGGCACATTGGTTAAAAATGAGGAGTGGTTGAGGAAGGGTCGGGGGATCAAATCCCACTCCTCCCATTTTTGTTACATAATACATTGAACTGTTTATTACGGGTGGCGGGTCCATTGATCTAGTGGCTCGCTCCCCCTCATTTCAGCTGAGTTATATGGTATTCAAATGAGTGGAGGAGTGGCGAGGTCGATAGACTGCCCCCCACACGATATATATATATATATATATATATATATATATATATATATATATATCTATATATATATATATATATATATATATATATATATATATCTATATATATATATATATATATATATATATATATATATATATATATATATATATATATATATATATATATATATATATTACATGCACTATGGTGGTTCCGGGGTGGCAGGGTCATGGCCACCCACCACTCTTATTTTAGTGTTAATTTGATTGCGGGCTCCATTGGGGGCAACGGGGGTCATGGCCTGCCACCCTTTTTTTTAAAACTTTATAAACCCATTTTAGAAAATCTCTCGAACCTTAGGGTTATGTTGTGGCCGCTACAACACCACCCAAATTTTTGAGTATATTCAAAATTTTGGGTACCCCACCACTCACCGCAGGCTGCTAGGGTTTTCGATAAAACCTTCAACTGATTACTCTCCCCGCGACCCTTCCTATGAAACCCTTTTTGATCCCCCACTTATGTAATGCATATCGCGTTGATGAATTTGTTTTTATGGGTAGATTCTTTGATAAGGCGTTAGAGTCCTCACGTGCTCCCAAGCCCCATCTTGCCCTACAGACATTGTATAGGGAGAGATATCATGATATTGACGAGCAGGGTTGCCTCTAAATTACGTTAAGGTTTAGGTAGGTGTGACTTTCCCACACACTTGGTAAATCATAAATGATCTTGTAATGCCGCATCCTCGAAGATGCTTTTCACTAAGCGCATGATAAAAATCCTTTGAAGTTTTATTTTACAAAATCCAAATCATTCAGGGTTACCACTGTAATTCCATATCACCTAGAATCCTACTCAATTAAATCCTTTGAAGTTTTCTTTTACAAAATCCAAATCATTCAGGGTTACCATTGTAATTCCATAGCACCTAGAATCCTACTCAATTAAAGCATTAGAAAACAATGCAAATTAACTACAAAGAAGGATAAATAAACTTTACATCTATTTTTTTTTTAAATCCCATCGCCAATGGTTATAATGAATCCATGTGAATAATTCCATTTAGCAAGAATCACTGGAATGTTTAATTATTGTTTCTGTGCCATATGTGTAAAAGGTTCCAGTTTCATATAATTTTGCAGCATTAGTCCTTGCTATTACGATCACATGTGAGTATTTTTTCTGTGCAGTATATGGGAAAGGTTCGAATCTCATATATATTTTTGTAGCATTAATCCCTGCTATCATGATGACATGCATGTATTGGTTTGATCACAGCATGGCATCATAGTTGGCTCAGCAGAAAGACTTCAATTTATAGGACCCCTCAACTTACCATTATGATATCTTAGTCTTAGGTTTCATGGCTCAGATAAGTTGACTCATTGGATTGCCTCCATCAAACGGTGTCCTACCTCAATCCCTGATTCATACCAAAAGTTTGGCAACACTTAGGAGACAGGTATATGAACACACTTATGAGACAAGTAGATGAATGCAGCAGATGCCTTAGACTATTAAGGATCAGAATGCTCATATGGAAATTCCAAGTCATTAAGGGTTTTTGGAGCAATGATATCATACATAACCCTACACATATACAACAATGCACATGCTTCGGAAAACAAGGTTTCCAAGGAGGCAAAGACTCAAGCCCGTGAGGTTGGCATATATGGAATACAATTATGGAAATCCCATGTGATGACAGTGTCCATGAAATGCATGCCATTATCATTACACCTAAAGTTCCAATGAATCCTTGATAATCACATTTTTCATGAGACAACTCTCGACATAAATTTTAGTTTTGATTCTTTGTCCCAACAACTACTTCGCTAGCCAAAGCATCCTAGTTGTTACCTGATCATATGCTTTGCCTAGTGTTGCCTTCAATAATCCATGAAGAAATGTTCCAAGCCATAATAAAAGGAATGAAATGCACTGCCATAAAGAACATTTAATACATTAAAAGTCTTTGGAGGGGAGCTATCACCAAAACACGCAGCAAGGCACTGTAGGAGAGGCCCATACACCCATATGCACAAAATTTCTCCACATAGTTCCCAGGTGCCAATAACGTACACAGAAGTCAATGATGAGGTTGTAGTCCAAGCAGGTAAGTGATCATATTGATGTTGTCTACACCCACTAGGAATTGGGTTTGAACACTCTACATTAATATAGTATAAAGGATCACATTTCAAAGGGAAAGGTTTAAAGTCGTTGAGACAATGGGTTTTGTGACACTGGTTTATTTCAAGTGACATGCAACAGTGGACTTCACTGTCATCAAGCTGGCCATGCCCATGAATTGGCAATAGGCATATGAGTCGGGAAGTCACTGGACAGAAGCAGAGGGGTGTAGATCTGTAGCATGACTTGAATGGAGTGCGACCACAGGACCTCATTATGAGTCGTGAGGTCTCATCTCGGAGCCGCAATGAACAAATAGAAAATGCAACTAGCATCATGACATGGGATTCGACCTGCATAGTCACAACTACTAAAATTTGGAGAACACTAAATTTGTTGATCCTTACCTTAAGGCCAGTGTATAATCTCGACTTTCTAAATATGCAAAGTGTTTTGCAATCAATGAAGTCTTTCCAACAAATATGATACAACTCTCAAATGTACCTACCATCAAGTCACAGTTCCTTCTCAGGTCACATGATCGCAGTTTAGACTCCAACTCAGGAATGCGACCCACAGAGCGCTGCGATGATGCGACCTTCACCAAAGTCACTTCATTTCTTTGCCATCCCTATCCAGGTTGCAAAGTCGCATTGTAGAGCCTCGAAAAATGACTGAGATATGTGACCTACAAGATGTATGCGATTATGCGACCTGCTTGTTAGTCGCATCCTCTGCTGCTAGTCCTTGACCATGATATGCAACCTACAGGATGACTGAGAGTATGCGACCTTCCTACTAGTCGCATCCTTTTGCTACTGGTCCCTAGCTCGCATACCTACCTTGCGACTTTGAAGGATGAGAAGTTATTTTAGTTAACGTCAAGATTAATATGGAGTTCCCATTGGGACTATGCGAACTCGCTGAGGTTTGAATGAAATAATATGTGCCATCACATTGGAATGAATATCGCCAAGCTGCATCTCTCCAACAGTTCCTTGGTAGAGGAGAGAGTTATACACGACTCTCTGCTACAATCACGAGAATATCCTCACTTAAAGATTTGTTTAACAGTTGGCATGAGAGGGGTTTCTGTTCCACAATGTTATTTACCAAACGAGTGGCCTAAAATGATGCCATGCTCTTAAAGTTAATAATTGATCAAATCATTACATAGTAGGTCCGTGAACAAAACATTGATCAAGGAGGTGCGAGGCGACCCTATAAAAAATCCCCCGCCCCCAAGGCCACATGCATTAATAATATGGTGGCCCAGCAATTGACCACACAGGGGTCTCAATTAATTATTTATAAATGCCATCCTTTCAATCAATTAATTTTATTTCTAGTATTGTATTTGTTATAAATGTGCTTGACCAATGTTATTTTCTTGCAGGCATGGAGAGGGATGAGAATGTTGATCTATGTGAAGAAGTTAAGAAATCTTACACATTGTGCCAATCTCAATGGAAGATCACAAGGAAAAGCAAGAATGTTGCCCTAGAAAAGGAAGCTAGGATCTCTACAGAACCCACACAAATAGGGCTTCAATGAAGAACACAACAACAAGAGGTGGTCAGGTGTGGGCAAGGCACAACAACAGGCACTTCAACAATTCATGTTTTCATGGTTTCTTAACAATGTCAACAATGAGACCCACACTAGGGTTTCCTTTCAGCAACCCAGATGCCCCCTTCCAGTTTCCAAGAACCTTTCAATAAACTTGAAGGTGCATCACCAAAAGATCGATGAATGTGAGCGACGCATAGTGGCAAGAAAACAAGCTGGCTCCAAGACCAATCATTGGCATCGTTGCGACATATGGGCAACAAACACACTAGGTTTTTGAATAACCCTCCACCTTTTTCTCTCTATCTCTTTCATCGTAATGTAAATTTCACCCACCATTATATCAACGAGTATGTTGGGACTGATGTGAGCATGTAACAAGCATTCTTGGCTTGAGAAAGAACTGGGGAAGCTCAAGAGTCAGAAGGGTAGCCGAAAGGTCATGGGGGAACATCAAGAGTTACAGTAGATAAACAGTCACCTGACCCCTATAAATGTACCCTCATAGCTCATATAAAAGGAATTTATCACTTGAGTTGAGGCAATAGGGCTAGGGTTTTGACATCGGGAATGGTATGAACAACCCATTTTCCACTATTGGGTATTGACCAATTGCATGATATGTATTAGAGGTTGTAGCATATTGATAAGATGTTTCCTTTTAGCTTTGGCATTGATTCCCATGCTCATTCATGGTCGTTGTATTAGCTATCTGGTACTTCACCATATTTGTATGTATGCTTTCATATAGGCAAGATGTTATGTTATGATACATAGTGGTTGCATTTATGTTTCGCTTTCGAATCTGTGTTTATTTGTTCCTTGCCATGACGGTGACCTATTGTGAAATACTTCACAATTAACCTCTGACATGTTCCTGTTTATTATGTCCGATGGGGTTTTAGCTCACTAATTTCTCTCATCGTTTATCTCTTCTTATTGTTGTTGTGAATTTTTTAAATATCTTTCTGCAATTTGTCAATCTTGGATTGATTTTGTTTCTCTATCCAAAAACTTCATTTTTTCCCCACTCTCACACCTTCTCATTTGATAACCAAGAGCAGAAAACATTCATGGCGGCAGCCGGGCCCACATACTAGATGGGGCTCCTATCCCAAATGGTGTGAGGTCTAATTGGGACCTCACAATGGGGAGACCCCTTTAGTCATTGGCAATACATTTTGGCCCATCAACAAATTGGCACTAGAAGGAAGGCTAGATGACAAGCTGAGCCCTTGGAGCTTGCTGTTTAGTTTCATATCTATTAATGGCTTTGACTAGAATCTTGGTCCTTGGGTGTTTATTTGTTTGCATATTTTTCAATTTTCCATCCCCAGGAGCAACGCCATCACTTGTCTCAATTAAAGTTTGATGGTGAGGATGGAACACCTTAAATCGAGCACATTTCTGATTTCCTCGAGTTTTGTAAATATTTTGATATTGACGATGAGGAGTTCGTTTGTGTGTTTTTCTCCCTCACCCTTGAAGGTCACGCCAAGCAATGGTGCCACACATTTCCAGAGAAGTCCATTCTTTCATTCGAAAAACTCGTTGGTAAGATCCAATAAGCGTTTGATAGGTACGATTTTCAAGATGTGTTGAAGAGGATAAATGAGCTTAGGATGAAACCTGAAGAGCCTTTAGAGGATTTTTCTTTTAGATATGTGCATCTTTTCTTTGAATTTCCTGAAAGTGATGCCGATTGGGTGTATTTGAATATAAATTTTCATTGAATGGTTCTCTTTTCTTTACAACACTTTCAATTAGAAACAAGTCCTGTTTCGCATGAGTATCGTCATAATTTGCAGATTACAAAGTGTCTAGATTCTACCCGTAATTTTGTTTTGCTTACCTCTCTGAATCTGGAACAATCTCAACCCCCTTAGGAAGAGATTACTGTTTGTGGGATTTCTCATCCTCCCCTTGATGTATTACATAGGAGTTGTCTCCTTCTTCTCTTCAAACTCAAATATTACCTATCAATCTTATTAACCAAACTTCTTGGCATAGTGCTCATATTGCTACTATGTACTCTACTTATGCTGATGAAATGGAGACAATGGGTTGCTTCTTGGATGCCCATCAAATCAGTCATACACCTAGGTGAAATGCATATCCCAAGGTACTCTTTTTTTCATCAATACTTCCTACAAATTCACTATTTGTGTAACCAAGAAGATGGTTGTCTTTGGAATTAGTGTACAAAATTCCATATTGCATTATTCCTACAATTTTATCTTAAAATTACTTTTCCTACTTTCCAATGGGTTTCTCTGGGTGACTCCATAAACCAGATATAAGGTTGAATGAATACATCACGTCAAACCTTGTTGTTGTGAGATAGATTAGGATCTAGTTGCTTGTACAAAGTGGAATTGACTTCTCGACTATTGTCATCTTTGCTTAGCTTAGTTCTTGGAACAATTGGCATGTTTTTTGGTTTGTATTCACTCATTTTAAACATCGTCAACATGTTTCTTGCATACTTTCTTTGAAAAATTAAATTCCATTTTCAGTCTGTTCAACTTCAATTCTAAGAAAATATTTCACGTGACCAAGATTGGGCATCTCAAATGTTGACACCTAATCCAACAGGATTAATGTAAATATTGTTTGAGCAAACCAAGAGACCTTTGAATTGGAATCCCAAGTGTCTTTCCACTCATGTATAAATTCATGATATAGCTAATGAAATAAAAAATTAAATTCGTGCAGTTAACTCTAGCCTGACATGGTATCAGAGCCAGCTCCTAAATTAGCCTTTTTGTGCTATAACTCCCTCCATTGTCCTCCTTTTTTTCTTCATGTCATTATTTTCTGTCCCTCTGTCCATCTGCCTAAATTTTGAGCCTTGGAGTCACGTTGACCATCCTCTATGAGTGTTGGTTCATTCGTTTTGTTGTGTGTTGTAGGACTATGGTAAGATGGGCTTGTAAAAGGAGCGTTGTTTGTTTGTGTGTTGAAAACCTTTTAAAAGGTTGTCTTGAAGTCTGTGAGTAGCTCATATGCTGGTTAAAAAAAATGCTAGCATGAATAATGGATTGTAACGTAATGCTACCCCACATTGAACGTTGTTACTCATTTTCTCAGTGGTGGAATACTGAAGGACTCTGCGTTGAATATGCTTGTCAAAACCCTTATGACAGAAGCATGTGCAAACATATGAATCTGATACCCGAGCACTGGTATAGTGGTGCTATTGTGTCAAAGAGCTAAAGTCATAAATTGCGTTGAATTTCATATGCCCAGTTTGTTGGTTGTTTCGGTCATTGAATGCATTGAAAGGTTTGAGGTATGTTGATTTATTTTTAAAGACTGAAAGATGTTGGAACAAGTTCTTTTGGAGGACCAGTTATAGTGAATTGTGTCTACTTTTTTTGCCGACCGTGTGTGAATCCATTTTTATGAAGGAATGTGTGTGGCTTGATGGTATGAATTTTTAATGAGTTTGATACATATGTTACATGGTAACAAAGCATGGTATTACTTGAAGCATGGTATATGAAATATCTTATGGTGAATGGCCTTAAGTGATAGATGGTATGCCTTGAAGACCGTGTTTCATTAGAGTTATTTTAAAAGGAGACATATATATTATGAAGACCATGTTGAGTGTTTTAAAAATAAGGCATATAAAGTATGGTGTATAGTGTGAATGACACTTAATTCGATGGCATGGTTTGAATAATATTTTTTTAAAGGCTACACATTTTATATAATACATATGAATAGTTTATGAATGGCATGAAGTGCATACATTGATTTATGGAAAGTGCCTAGTTTTAGCAGTATATTATGTTAGAAGAGGTGATATATTATAAAAATGTTGACTCAGTGGAGTGAACAGTGGATTTTTTCCATCTATATAACTAAATTTATCTTTTACACAAGAAGATAAAGGCTGCATTATTTTCAAAATCAAAAGTGCATAGTCTTTTTGATGATGCATTCACTCATCTCCATTGTGTGAGTAGTTCTCTTTGGCAAAGAGAACTATACTGAGTGGTCCCGGAAGATAAAAATACACCTTCATTTTAAATGAGTTATGGAAAGGGGTTTTTAAGGGAGAAGAAGACAATGCACCTAAAAAACCACTTCAGATAAGGAGCCTGCCATTTGGGAAAACAAGAACAACAATGCCTATGCCTTGATTGCAGTGTCAGTAAATGAAAAGGTGAGTCAACATATTTCGCCATTTTCAAATTCCTTTGAAGTTTTAAAAAATTCGAAGTAATTGTATGGCTCACACTCTGAACTTTAGGTTTTTTAATTGATGATTAAGTTGTTCAGCCTTGAGTTGAAAATTGATGACCCTTTGCCCTTATCATCAGAAGTAAGATCCATTATGCATTACATAAAATCAATTGGTGTTGAAATAGATATTCCTCTCATAGATGGCACTATATCCCACATATTCACATTACCTTGAGTCATTGCAAGCAAGTGGCAACCTTAACGAAATTACCTTTGACTCCCTTAAGAAGAAGTTTGTTGAAACAAAAAAGGATTTTGGGAAGAAGATAACTCCTCAGTCTACTGAAGAAGTTGTGTGCCTTGTACAAAATGAGAAGGACCATGAACAAGATTATTCTAGAGTAAGATATGGGCAAAGAGGAAGAGGAAGGGAGAATTTTAGAGGCAGGGGGGGTCGATAGTTCTGAGGATAAAAGTTTGATCTTCATCGCGTACGATGCAATAGGGATGGGCATGATGCTTACACATGTAAGCTGACTTGGGACAAAATTGAGCAGGAAATAAATGAAGGAAAAGGTAAAAGACTTGACAAAGGGAAAGGTAAAGCACCTGAGTCAGCTCATTATGGTGTGGCACATTCCAACATTGGAGTAACTAAAGACTTATTCAATACTTCACTTTCTTCATGGAAGGCTGATTGGTTACTTCATTCAGGAGAAAATTTCCACACGAATTTCAGGAGAGATTTATTTGAATAATTCATTGAGAATGTTGATGGAGTAGTATGCTTTGTAGATAATATAAAACTCAAGCCATCATGGCTTGGCACCATTAGGCTTGAATTGCCTAGTCTTCTAGACTTTCTTCTACATGATGTTCTATACCTCCCAGAGCTCAAAAGAAACTTGATGTATTTAGTCAGATCTACCAACAAGGGCACTCCATTCATATATTTGATGGCAAGGTCGAGGTCATAAGAACATCAAATCACTGACTTGTCATGAAAGGGATAGAAGAAGAAATAATTCTGAAGCTGCAAGGAACCTTTGTTTGTTCTCATAACTTTTTATCCAGTTCTAACTATGATGAAGGTATATTTCCATCAAGTCTTTTATGGCATGATTATTTGGACACTTGAACTATGAAATCCTTCATTTTTTGAAGAAAACTGGTGTTACTGGTATGCCTACTATCCATAGGAAACTTAAGCAATTTGATTCTTGTATCTTAGGAAAGCACAACAAATAGTATTTTCATGATTCTCATTTGAGAGAAAATAGAAAACTTTAACTCATTCATTCTGATTTATGTGGCCCAATGCTTTTTCCTTCTGCAAATGGTAACAAACATATGATGACATTTATTGATGAATACACCAAAATGTGTCAGGTTTATTTATTGAAGAAAAAATATAAAGCTATTGAAACATTCAAGAACTTTCATGCATGGATTGAAAATGATTCACACTCTCATATTGGTTCTATTCAAATTGATAATGGAAAGGAATACACTTCAAATGAATTTAACAACTATCTTCGCCAACATGGGATGAAACATCAAACGATCGTGCCTTATAATCCCTAACAAAACAAAGTAGCTGAAAGAATGAACATGACAATCTTAAATATGGTACATTCCATGATGCTTTTCAAGAATGCTAAATTGATGTTTTGGGATGATGCAGTTCTATGTGTTGTGTACATATAAATAATAGGTGTCCATCTAACGTTATAAAAAATAAGACTCCTTATTAAATGTGGTATGGCCACAATACTTCGGTGAGGCATCTCAGGGATTTTGGTTCCACCTATTATGCCTTGATACCCATGGAACATAAAAACAAACTTGGTGCAAGGAATCGCAAGTGTATCTTCTTGGGGTACTCAAATACCTCCAAAGCATATTTTCGATACGATGAAGTTAATAGTAAGTTTATAATATCTAGAGATGCAATCTTTCTTGAATCTTCCAAGACTAACAATGTTGTTGACCGGAAGCTTGATCGCTTGGATAGATTTAGACATGCAAAGTATTTTCAAGGATTTGATAATGAGTTTCCACATCTTGAAGGGGGGATTCCTATACTAGATCAATATGTGGAATCTTTTTTCTGAAGAACTCTCTCCCTTGCATGAAGCTCCAAACATTGATGACACTTTGGGTGATGTGATTGACAAAATTGGGAGACTAAATATTGATTCAGCCCCAACTTAGTCAACTAAGCAACCTGGGCCATCTTAGAAAGGTCCTCCAAAATGGCTAACGAAGACACTTGATAGTGGTTATCATGATGAGGTTGGAAAGACAGGAATAAGAAGCTTAACTAGACAGAATGGAGCTGATGTAAACAATATTAATTCACCAGTTGATATGGATATTTCTTATGATTTTGAACTGAATTTGTTTACAGATTTTGAACCAACTTCCTTCAAATAACACTAGTACGAAATGAAATATTAGTGACTACGTGGCTAAAAAAGTCAGTCACCACAATTATTTCAAGTGAATTACAGCTAGATTTGAGCGATTTTGATTGACTGAACTAAAAGTGACTAACTTAAACGACTAATTTAGTCTAGGGATAAAATATATGACTAGAATTAAGTGACTCAACTAAAATTGACTAACTTAAATGACTAATTTAGTCTAGGACTAAAATATATGACTAGATAATAAGTGACAAAATTAAAAATGATTAGCATAAATTAAAAATGATTAATTCTTTACTTGTAAGGACACATTATCATATTTATACTTGTTCATGTTGGATTTGACATATCTAGGTAACATATCTATGACATAGTAAACACTCTTAAGCTTCACATGAGTACATGAATGCATGAAACACCTTGATATTTAAATTGTTTAATAATTGTGAAAAGGGTTTACAAATTTGCATCATGGTAAAATTTTGTTCTTGATAAATTTATTTCTTACATTTTTTTTTAACACATTTGACAGTTTAAGCACACCCTTACACAAATCAATGCATGGGAACATGAAATGACTTGGTTCATAAGGATAAAAATTCACTATTTTTAATATTATCTTGACAGTTTACTTGCTTTCCTTTTATTGATGTATGATCAATTTCTAATTTGAAATGTTACATCTTAACACAAATTAACAAGATATGATCGAATCCCAATAGTGCCACTATTGGTGCACTCTACACACAATTTAGACAATGCACACAATTCTTAAATATTCAATGTTGACATGATATGGAATTTCTTATTATTCACGGGTGGTTCAAAACTTACATTGATATCTAGTCTTAATGGAAATTTGTTCTAAATACATTGTTGTTAATGTGTTCACACACTAATGGTATTTATCATGGTTCATTAGTTGTAATTACACACTTTGGAATGTTACAAATACATCATTTGGGTCACAATTCTACATTTACAAACTACCCAACTATAAATGGTGATAAATTGATGATAAATGGATGACATTTGAATGTTACAAATGTGTAAGTGGTCCACATTCAACTTTGTTGTCTTCATTGTTCTTAGTAACAATGAAAAGTTTGAATATTTCCTTTATTTATCATTGCAAACACATAACTCTTTGATGTCTCAAACATAGTTAATACTAATATTGGTGTATAATCTCTTAATTATGGAATGGTCTCTTGATGATGATAACAAACTCTCAATCTCCAATGCTAATGAATATGATGAATGAATGATCTAATGCCTTACTTGTATGGACACAATTTATGATTCATTTTCTATTTTTATTGTGCCAATATATGCTTCACTAGCATCTCATGTTATATGGTTAATTGAGCAAGTTTTATTTTTCATTTTTCAAGTATAATTTCGTTGCATGAATAGGAATATTTTTATAATGAAAATAATTCAAAATTTGTTCATAATTCATGGTTTGTTTGACTATTTGCACACTTATCCCTAACCTTTTACTTTGAGAGTGAGTAGTGTCAAATCACTAGTCTTTGTTAAGGAACTTTCCTTCATTATTCAATGACCTAGCTTAGCTTGATATTTATGTATTCCCCCCTTAGACAAGGATATCCTTCAGTGTAGTCTAAAGTGTTAGAGAAGGCCACCAAGGTGACATTGGGTGGCTTGCTTGAAAGTTGTCTTTTAGGCATTCTAGGTGGGTTTAAGACTTTTTTTTTCTATGAGAGTGTTTGAGTGATGACACAATTTTGAAAATGCTTACAAGGAAATTAGTTTACCGTATTGCCATCACCTAAACTACCACCAACAAAATCATGATATTTTAATAACATCTAATTTTGATAAATAATTAATTAAATAAAAGTAAAAAAAAGGATTATTATTATTATTGTTATTGTTATTTTTTGAATATGGCAAAATAGACAACTATAGCGAGCATGTACTTACGTGACAGTGATTGATTCTATCCACTACCACAATCACCTCCAAGTATACCCACATTACCTCACACGTGGTACACTAAGCTAATATAAGTTTAAACCAATAACATTATAAAAAATGCCTTAACAACCCATTCCATCATCAACTGATCTAAACCATGAAGAAAATTAAAACTAACCTTTAATATTAAAAAATATAGTTATTTTTTTATATTTGAAAATCAATTTTAATATCTGATTTTAGGAAAATCGGTAAAATAAAATTTAATGGTAAAATATTTAATGCGAAAAGTGTAAGAAAATAAAATTTAGTGCACGAAATGATATGAAAATAATTTATTATAATCCACTAGCCTATTATAAACTATTTAGGCTTGTGTGCCTAAATCGGCTCAAATAAAAAAAAATTCAAGTGAGAGGAGTATAAATAAATATTTCACTAAATGTTTATAAGAAGTCAGATGCTACGTGTAAAAATTGGCATTTCGATTATGGAAAGCAATGAACATGGACTCATATGAAACAAACAAAGGCTTCAGATTGGCTTTATTACAACACTGATCCAGGTGGATATTTGTGGCCACCCACCAATTCCACTTGGACCCCCACCATTGCTTCTTTCCGTTTTTCAATTTCCTTAATTGTAGCACAATTTACTACTTTTACCAGTTTTTTGGGTCGTAAACTTCCGGAGCCGTTTTGAGGCCCTAAACGACGTTTTTTTGGAAATTTATCGCCAACAATTTTCTATCTAAAATCGTCTTTTTCGTCATATTCCTCGGAGAGATCTTTCCAATGGGCTATCATGCGCGTCAAACGGAGATAATATGACCAAGTTGCGACCCCGAGAAGTTGGCTGTCCAACTCACCCCAACGGGGGCCATAAACTCTTGGTGTCACATCTCCTCAGGTTAGGGTTTTGATTGTTTAGGGTTTGCTCTTATTGTTCAATAATAAAAAGGCCCTTGAGCCTCATTGTAAGGAGTTCAGAGGCATGTAGCCAAGACATCTCTTCTCAGAGATAAGCTACCATTGCCCTAGCTGATTTATTTCCATTTTTGTTTGTAAGCATATTTCATTATTTTACATTAATGAAATGAAGTGTTATTTCCACTGCATCTTTGTGTTTATGGTAATCTTTGTAATTTTTTGCATTCTTGTTTAAATCTGGATTAGTGGTATCAAAGCGGTCTGCTTTATTTTTCTCTGTTTTTCTTTGCATGTCCCCAACGAGGTCGAGATATAAGGAGTTAGGGCTTGAACTAGTCGAACCTTTGCAAGATCAGCCTTGCAAATCCAAATAGCCTCCCATGGTAGATGAAAAGAAAGATGAGGGTGTAGGAGATCATATCAAAATCTTGCTCGAGGAAGCCCTCAAGTGATAAAGGAATGCGATGATGGAAAACTTTTCCCAGATCCTTTAGTGGCTACCCAGGGGCGACGCATTGGCTTCCAACAACTACTTTGGACATGCCACACTATTTAAGGTACAAGTTAATTTTGAAATCCCCATATTCGAGGGTCAGATAGATGCAAATGATGTCAATAAATGGTTAAAAATGCTACAGGGTTATTTTTCTGTTCATGATTTTTCCAGTCGAGAAAATGTTATTTTTGCTCTTCTTAAAGTAGCCCCCCACATCAAGGACTAGTGGGAAACCTATTGCGAGCAGAAGGATGAAAGTACAGGATCACTATTTTCAGCTGCACCCACTTGGAATTTATTCCAAGATGCCATCAAGGAGCAGTACTACCCGTTGTAAGCTATGAGGATCAATACATAAAGTGGACCACATTGCGGCAGGGAAGGGACAAAGACGTGCCAGAGTTTATCAATATTTTCCATACCCTTTGCACAAAGTTGGGTATTAAGGATACAGAGCAGCATTTGGTACTCAAATACCGTGGCTGCCTACACAAGTACATCCAGGAAGAAATATAATTCCTGAACTTCTCCTTGCTCGGAATGACATATCGATATGCTGTCAAGGTCGAGCAAAAGTTTAAACACAAGAAGCGAGACTTTGGATCCACAAATCTGAAGCAAGGGAAAGGTGCCCCCAAACTGCAGAACAAAGGACAAAGCTAAGGCGGGGCAGCCCAAGACAACCCACCAAAGCTGCAAGCAAAGAAGAATGCCACGAAGCCAAAACAGGACATGAGAAAGTGGTGTGAGTTCCATAAGAGCTCCACTCACAACACAAGTGAGCGTCGGGCCAAGAAGTCACTCGTGGTCAAGCTAAGGGTTTCAAAATCAGATGCATGTTCCGACTCTGAGTCAGAGGCTGACAAGGGGAATGACAAAGGTAAGTAGATTATTGATGCGGAGCCCAATACCACCGTTGCCACCATGAAGATCCAGAAGGAGGAACCCGAAGATCCAGAGGAGGAGGAGTGTCTCTTCCACCCCCAGATGTGGTTAAAGGGATCCCCGCTATAGTTTATTGTCAATAGCGGGAGCCAAAAGAACCTCATTTCAGCAAAGGTTGTGAATGGGTTGGGCTTACTGACCACAGTACATCCACAACCATACACCATCGGGTGGCTTCACCAAGGATGAGATGTTCGCGTGAGACAGCAGTGTTTCCTTCCATACAACATTAAGCCCTTCACGAATGAGGTATTGTGTGACATTGCTCCCCTTGAAGTTTGTGATGTATTATTAGGACAACCATACTTGTGGAAGCGACATGTTGTGTATGACTGAAGGCCCTATGCTGTTATTGTTACTTTGGGAAATATGTTGTACATGATACCAGAGATAGCACCGCCTACCACCATCTCTTTGGTTATTGCAAAATAATACAGTAAGCTCATTTCCAAAACCAGGAAATTTGTTTTCCTAATGATACGGCCTCAAGGAAAGAAGAAGATAGTGGCCACGACCTCCCGACGGGGCCCCTCTATACGAAAATTATAGATGGACAAGGTCGTGGAGGAGCACGAGGATATCTTCAACACCCCCGCAGGGGTTCCTCTGCACTATCAGGTCAAGCACTGCATTGATCTGAGCCCAAGTGCGCCACTACCAAGTGGACCAATCTATCGGTACTCCGTTTAGGAGAACGATGAAATCAAGAGGCAGATTCAAGAGCTATTGTAGAAAGGTCACATCCGCCCGAGTTCATCGCCCTGTGGGAGCCTGATCATGTTGGTAAAGAAGAAGGATGGGACGTGGAGACTTTATATTGACTATTAGGCGTTGAACTAGATCACTGTCCATAATAGGTACCCGATCCCTCAGATTGATGACCTCCTGGACCAACTGAAGGGGGAAAAATATTTGAGCAAGATCGATTTGAAGTCAGAATATCACCAGGTACCAATCGAACCCTCTGATATGTGGAAGATTGCCTTCAAAGGCAAGGAGGGCCTTTTCGAATGGTTGGTTATGCCTTTCGGATTGACGAATGCTCCTGCAACCTTGACATCTTGCAGCCATTCATGAACTCATTTGTAGTGGTATACTTGGATGACATCCTGATCTATAGCGAGAGTTGGGAAGAGCACCTCCTCTACATCCGAGAGGTTCTCCAAGCACTACAACAACACAAGTTATGTGCCAATTTGGAGAAATGCACTTTTGGCATGACCCAGGTTTAGTATCTGGGATACATTATTGATGAACAGGGGGTGCATGTGGATTTGACAGAGCTTCATAGCTTTCTAGGTCTTGCCAACTTCTACAGTAGGTTCATGTTGGGATTTTCTCACACTTGGTCCTTGAGTCAAGTCACCAAGGGAGGAGCCAAAGAAAAATTCTTTTAGTTTGAATCTCAAAAGAAGGCATTCACAGACTTGAAAGATTGCCACTCCTTGGCACCAGTGCTCACATTATTAGACTTGCAACAACCATTTGAGGTCCAGACAGATGCCTCTAACTATGCTATTGGGGTAGTCCTTACTCAACACGGGCATCGAGTGGCATATCACAGTGAGACTCTTTCAGACACAGTATGAAATTATTCCAATTATGACAAAGAGATGTATTCCCTTGCGCGGGACTACCAAAAATGGAAGCATTACATTTTGGGGAAGGAAATGGTCATCCACACAAACCACCGACCCCTGTAGTTCATACAGACCCAAGGGAAATTGCAGAATGATCGCCATTAGAAGTGGTTGACATACCTACAACAATTCCATTTGAATATCAAGTATAAGAAGGGCAGAACCAATAGTGTTGCAGATTGCCTCAGTCAATCACCAATCATGGCGTTAACCATTGTGCTCAACTCTTGTGGGAACGATACTTCTGATTGGCCACTTCTCTACAAAAGTGACCCAGAATTCGGCCACACATACCAGACACTCTTGGAAGGTCAACATGTTCTAGATTTTCACCTCTAGGATGCCCTACTATGCCACTTGGGTCACCTTTATGTTCCTTCAAGAAAGCATGCCAAGATGATTTGGGAAGCACACTACAGTCAGGCTACTCAGTATTTCGGGGTCGAGAAAATGGTGGCAGTACTACAGAAGTTTTTCTATTGGCCAAATCTTCAATAGGAGGTTGGGAAGTACATCAGGTCATGCACTTCCTATGCCATTTCCAAACCGAACATCAAGAAGCAAGCCCTCTATAGCCTGCTCCCTACCCCTAGTCGATCTTGGGAGTCCATCTCCATGGATTACATGTCAGGCCTTCCTTCCACTAAGCATGGAAATTACTATGTTTTTGTGGTCGTCAATAGGTTCTCAAAGATGGCCATTATTGTGACCTGCAAGAAGAATATCACAACAGAGGCCACTGCTAAACTTTTCTTTAAACGAGTGCGGGTACACTTTGGGATCTCACAGTCTATCATCTCATATCGGGACAATAGGTTCCTTAGTACATTTTGATCCAGTCTTTGGTCGATGCTAGACACCAAAATCACTAAGTCCATAGCCTTCCATACTCAAACTAATGGCCAGATAGAGGTTGTCAACTTGATGATCGTACACATTTTGCACATGTACAACTCAAAGCATCCATGCACATGGGACGAAAGCCTCCCATATGTTCAGCACAGCTATACTCGGGCTATCCATAGCTCAACTAGCCACAACCATTTTAGGTGGGCTTGGGATTCCAATCACTATGTCCCATTGATGTGTCCATGCCAATTGCAGCTACTCACGGAGATTCAGATCATGTCTACTCTGAAATAGATAAGGAAAACAACTTCATTGAGCACATCCAACATATTCTCCAGTAGTTCCATGACATTCTAGAGAAATTAAATTCCAAGTACAAGCAACGATATGAGCAACATCGAGTGCCACACAAGTTTAAGGTGGGCGACAAAGTATGGTTGCATTTGCAAAAGGAGCGCCTTATCGGAGCCTATCAGAAACTCAGACCACTCTGATATGGTCCTTACACCATTACCAAGGTTTTGGGCAACAATGCATTTGAGCTCAACATTCCCCCATTCCTTGGCTTGCACCTAGTGTTCAATGTGGACTGCCTTCGACCATACTTTCCACCATTACTAGACACATCCGACATTGCAGAACAACTCACACCCACAGAGTTAAATCCAGATTGCATGGAACAAGCTGCAACTGATTGAATCATGGACACACAGATCAAGCACACTTGTCAGCAGAATATCCAACTGTATCGAGTTGTCAAAGCAGGTCAACTCCTTCACCAGGGCAAGTGGCTCAACAGGGACCAAGTTCAGCAAAAGTTCCCTCATCTCATGGAGGAACTCAACATAATGGGGACCATTGCTTCCTAAGGGGGGAGGAATGATCCAGGTGGATATTTTTGGCCACCCACCAATTCAACTTGGACCCCCACCCTTGCTTCATTCAATTTTTTAGTTTCCTTAATTGTAGCACAATTTACTATTTTTAGCAGTTTTTCGGGTCCTAAACTTCCGGAGCCATTTTGAGGTCCTAAAATCATCTTTTCCGTTGTAGTCCTCAGATATATCTTTCCAATGGGCTATCATGCATGTTAAACAGAGATAATATGACAAATTCACGACCCTGGGAAGTTGGTTATCCAACTCACCCCAACGGGGCCCATAAATTCTTGGTGTTACATCTCCTTAGGTTAGGGTTTTGGTTGTTTAGGGTTTGATCTTATTGTTAAATAATAAAAAGGCCCTTGAGCCTCATTGTAAGGAGTTCAGAGGCATGTAGCTGACACATCCCTTCTTAGAGATAAGCTACCATCACCCTAGCTGATTTATTTCCATTTTTGTTTGTAAGCATATTTCAGTATTTTACATTAATGAAATGAAGTATTATTTCCGCTGCATCTCTCTATTTAAGGTTATCTCTGTAATTTTTTGCGTTCCTATTTAAATCTGGATCAAACACATGCATGTTAGATCAATATGCATCTCTAATTTACGTAATTCTTCCAGCCATCTTCTCATGCTTACCTGGATCTAAATTGCTGATATTCCAAGGTATGTTTCACCCTTTGTTTTTTCTTTTTAACAATTCAATTTTCTTGCTTTATTTTTGAGTTCTTCCTCTACTCTTATTTTCTCATCTAATTTTTTGTTCTTATTCAGAAGATTTTGCCACCATGGTATAACTGTTTGGATTGGAATTTAATTGATCATGAAGGAAAAAAATGATTAAAATGTAGAGGTGGTAAATTTGGGGTTTGGGGTGCTTTGGTGGTAAACCCTAGGGGTTATAGAGTGTAGATCCTTCCGTGATAATTGGCATTGTCTTACAACTTAGCATTGTTTCTGGGATGGTAGCATTGATCCAGATCTCCTTGGTGAGGCTAGATTTTCGGTAGATCTTCTCCGCATTTTCCTGTGCTATTTTCATTAAGTTGTGTCACCATAGTGGCACCCACTCCTCCCAACTGAGTGTAGGGAATCAACCTATTTTCTACTGGTTGGGTGCAGCTACTGCCTGATCTTATTGGGAGGGGGTTGGTGCAGGGTGGGGGAAAGATGATGCGTAGCAGCAGAGGAAGGTTGATGATAATGTGAGGCGGGAGATTATTAATCACATATCTCTACAACATCCCAACATGGTTCGCTTCAAGGAGTTATTTTTGACTCCCACCCATCTACCTATGCTCATGGAATACGCAGCAAGTGGTTATTTGAGCGTATATTCCAGACAGGACGTTTCAACGAGGATGAGGTTTGTTCCTCTCTCTGTGTGTATATGTCCGATCCCTAGGCAATAAGGAGTATGTTGACATTAATGTGGAGAATTAGGAAGGTGGAGAAACTACAATTCTAGCTTCTAGCTTAGACCTTCAAAGGATAAGCCATGGTTTAATATTTTGTGAGTAAGTCTGGATTCCACACATTTTTCTAAGACACCATTAGGTTTCAATCCACTTTATATGCATTTCTTTAATAAATATAGTTTTCTCTCATAACATGGTTTCAATCCACTTTATATGAATTTATTTAATAAATTTCATTTTTTCTCCTTACATGATCTGAAGTTCGGGCATTTTTACAATTTAGGATCTTGTTTACACCTCAAATATCAGATATATCTGGATCTAAATATTTCTTCGATATAATTTATTTCTGAATATTATTTCTCATTTGATAAATCTTTTATATAGTGCTTTTGTAAATAAAATGTCTAACATCAAAAATGTTTTAGCCATCTAGAGCTTGATACCCAAATATCCATAGGATTAAACATGTTCCATAGCATCCATAGGATTAAATATGTTCCATAGCCTGTGCACCCTAGCCTCTGGAACTTCCTAATCTCCCCAGATCGTGCTTTTAAAAGAAACTAGTTTTTATTATGTTTAGCAGCCATCACCATTATCAGTTCTTATTCAGAATCTCTCAAACTTCCGAATCTCCCGATACCGTGTTTTTCAAAGAAACTAGCTTTTATTATTTTTAAAAGCCTTCCACATTCTGAGTTCTTATTGAGAATTTGGGTATTCTTTGAGTGGTCATTTTATTTTTATCCAAAACTCCAAGAGATTTATTTTGTAGGTTGGTCATTTTTTTTTATCCCAAACTCCCAGACATTTGGATATTCTTTGAGTGATCATTTTATTTTTATCTCAAACTCCTACACATTTGGACTTACTAAAATTCCACTTAGACTCCCAAACACCTATAACACCTTGATTTCAATAAAGATTAAGAACATTTATGGGTACTGTATAAAGTTTTGGGTAAAAAACTAATGTATTTATGTAAACCTTTTAAATTTAAATTTGTATCATTTATACTTGTTACTATTTATCCACTTATTACTATTTACTTATTATTATTATTGTTTATAATTACTATTTACTTTTTAAGTTGGGGGTAAATCTCACATAAAAATTTAAATGTAAAGGTAAACATTTAGCATTTTTAATCTAATGTGGGTCCTATTTAGAAATCAATCTAATTATTATTATATATAAACACAATATAAAATTTAAAATATAAAGAGGTTTATGAACACTCAAAAAATATGTATGGTAAATAAATAAATATAAAAATAAAGTGGAGGTATGGTAAATAAATAAAACAAATTTTTATACTTACTCCCAATGTATGGTAAATATATAAAAATATAAATAAATTAGAGGTATGGTAAATAAATAAAACCTCTTTTTATATTTAGTCCATAAACCTCTTTATATTACGAAGGCTCCAAAAAGAGGTTTTATTTAGGTGAAGCCTATGGGCCAAATACTATTTTAATACCATGCGCCAAATACCATACTTATAAAAGAGGTATGGTAAATTAAATAAAATTATAAATAAACGAGAGGTATGGTAAATCAATAAAACATTTTTTTATATTTATTCCATAATTCACTTTATATTTAGAAACACTCAAAAAAGATGTTTTATTTAGGTGAATCCAATGGGACAAATACCATGGGCCAACTTATTATTAATACCATGCAAAAAAACATTATTAACCCTAATATTAATATTAATAAAAATAAAGATGACACATGGTATTTACCCATGGTATTCACATGGAATGTAACCCCTATTTAAAGGGGGAAATAAACCAACATAGATCCATATTTACTCTAGATCTAATATTAATAAAAATAAAAATGGCACATGGTATTGACCCATGGTATTCATGTGGAATGTAACCCCTATTTAAAGGGGGAATTAGACCAACATAGATCCATCTTTACTATGGATCTACTAGGCATATAGAGTCAAAAATTATTTGATCCTTTGTAGATCCAGAGTAAAGATGGATCTGTGTTGGTTTACTTATTACTATTTATTTTTATTTATTTTCTATCTTTAAATTTTAAAACATGTGGTATAAATTACATATTTATTAATTTTTTATTTTTAAAATTTTAAATATGTTGTATAAATTACATACTTCACATTGATTGCATCTTCAAATATTTATGCATTCTTCATAAATTGTATCTTTGGATTAGATTATAGTATTCATTTAAAGCCATAATATACATGCCCTCATTTGAGGCTAATGATGGATGATTGTAATGACAACTTTGAAGGTTATGATTTTAATTTAAAATTGGGTCATTATATAAGGAGAATTATTTTTGTGATGAAAGATGTGAGGCTAATCATATTGATTATAGTCCATGATATTAGGATCTTAAATTTGAAATTTGCTCGGATATGATGAGAAATTCCTTAAAATTCATTATGCAAGATGGACCTTAATATTTGACTATAGGATTTATGGTTAAATTTTGTTCTCTATTTGAATTTATGACATCAAGTTGTCTATGATGACAAATGCAGGAAACATGTACCAAGAATGAAAACGAGAAATTCGAGTTACCAAGAACATTGTTCTAGGAAGCAATTGTTAGCCAAGAATGCGAAATCGCATTGTCATTGCCATGTTGATTAGTTTGACCATGAATATCAAGTTGCATGCATGCTTGCAGAAGCTCTATTCTCACTGTACTTAAGCTCTGGGATTGAGGGTCATGTCTAGTAAGAGGGTAGCAGATGTGCAAGATTTCATGGAATAAGGAAATGCATGTATCAATAAGGAGCATATGTTGATACATGACATCCTTTTGACTGTTGTGGTTAGAGAAAATTCTATGGCAGGAAACAATCTTCCATTATTCTTTTTTATCATCCCTTGTTTCTGAGTTTGAAGAAAGAGGAAAACAATAACACTCAGGCGAAAAATTAAAAAGAGAGAGAAGAGAGCCAGTCTAGTGATACCCTTAAAGCCAATATCCCCCATAAGACACACACATAGATATTGATGGTAAAGTCTTCTTAGTTGGTGAATTCACTTGCAATTATTTGACAACATAATTAAAATGTTTTGTAGTGATAAAACAACATTTCATGTGTAAATTGTATTCTAGCCAATATTAAATTGTAAACTCATAATTTAATACTTGACATTTCATATAATATAATTTATCTGGTTAAAATTATTTATCGTTGCACTTGATATTGTTTAGTATTGTAATTAACATATGTAACTTTGCATTTTCATATTAGATGAACCAATGCACATTGTATAACATATTTTTAATTTAGTCGTAAAATCATAGTATGCAATTTATGTTGATTAATAATGAGCACAAAAAAATAATTGAAAACTACTAAATTAGTAGTTTATATTGATTAATTATTAACACAAACAAAATGAATATACAACTAAATTAGTCATTTACAATGATTATTTGAAAATAAATTAAATGAATATAAACTACTAAATTAGTCATTTATATAATGAATATGAAATCACTGAAAAAAGATAAATGACTACTACAAATGATAATTTTATTTTTATTACAAATGACAACTAATTTTTGCATATATACGACTATTAGTAGCTAATTTACATCGTATAACACGATCAAAATTTAGTGATATTTCTTTGGTCATTAATTGGTTTCA
This sequence comes from Pinus tabuliformis, assembly GCA_031772625.1. NCBI lineage: Eukaryota > Viridiplantae > Streptophyta > Pinopsida > Pinales > Pinaceae > Pinus > Pinus tabuliformis. The sequence goes on along the minus strand of CM062810.1, from coordinate 368,273,089 downwards.
AACGATGACTAAAATTTGCATACATATGACTATTAGTAGCTAATTTACAGTATTTTATAACACAACCAACATTTTGGTCATATTTCTTTGGTCATTAATTGGTTTTTTCGGGTGACCATATAATAATATATTTTTTTTTATATTTGGTCATTAATTGTGGCAATTAATGACCAAATTTATGACTAAATTAAATATACTACTAGACAATGAAATTGAGACAACCAATTAATGACTAAGCCAAAAATGACTAAAAGTTGGTCACGTTATAAGATACTGTAAATTAGTCACTACTGGTCACCGACTGAAAAATGATCATTTATATGCAAATTTTAGTCATTTTTTTAGTAACTAATTAGCCATTTTGTACTAGTGTAAGCCACTTCTCATGATGAATGGAAAGAATTGATATAGAAATAATATGATGCTTTGATAAATAATGGCATCTGGAAGCTGGTTGATCCTCCGTTTTGAACCAAACTAGTTGGATGCAAGTGGGTCTTCAAAAAAAAGTATAAAGCAGATGGCTCACTTGACAAGCAGTGTTTGGGCTACCATCTAGACACTCTTTTCCTTAGCATCATAGAAAGGTTGGAAAGTCCATCAAATGGATGTAAAAACAACTTTCTTGAGTGGAGATTTGAAAGAGAATGTTTTTATGTCCCAATTAGAAGGATTTTTTGTGAAGGGTCAGGAACATAAAGTATGGAAGCTTATAAAATCCTTGTATGGCTTCAAGCAAGCACCACGAGTCTAGTACGAGAAGTTAACTGAGCATCTTTTGAAGCTCAACTTAACACATTATGATCTTGATGGTGCAACTTTATTTGTCAATAGAGTTGGAAAATAGTTGTATATCTTGTGGTGTAAATAGATGATCTTCTTATAACAGGGAACAATGAGAGATACATTGCATCCATAAAGAAGGAATTGAGGAAATGTTTTGAAATGATAGATTTGGGCTATATTCAATACTATCTTGGTATTGAAGTACCTCAACATCCGAAATTTATATTCCTCTCTCAGAAGAAGTAAATTGGAGATATATTAAACAGGTTTGGCATGGATGAGTGCAATCCTTTGACTACTCCAATGGAATAGAACTTAAAGATCACATCAATTGAAAGAAAAGAATTTGAGGATGCAACAAAGTATATACAACTCGTACGAAGTCTCAACTACCTGACTACTACCAGACCAGACACTTCACTTGTTGTTGGAACCCTCTCTACTTTTATGAAAAAAAATTGTGAGGGTCATTCGTCTACTGCGAAAAGAGTTCTAAATTACTTGAAGGGAACTCAAGACTTTGGACTTAGGTGTACATAGGTGGGCGATTTCAGCTTGATTGGATACTCTGATTCAAACTTCTATGGAGATAAAGAAACTGAGGTATCTACTATAGGTTATGTGATTAATCTTGGATCAGGAGCGGTCTCCTAGAGGTCATACAAATAGTTAGTTTCAACAAATTCCATAATTGAGGCAAAATATGTGGTAGTAGTTGAAGCAATGAAGGAAATTGTGTGGCTTGGAAAATTCTGGAATATCTGAAGGAGAAACAAGTGCATTAAACTCCTATTTTCATTAACAACACTTATGCAATAAATTTGGTGAAAACCCAAAGTTCCTGTAATATCCCTTCATTATTGTAATCTTATTTTGGTTAGGTTAAGTTGTGTTAGAAATAATGGTGGAAAATCCATGAAGAATGTTGGAACAATTGTCTAAATGAATAGTTACTGATAAATAAATAAATGGAATGGATGTACTTGGGAATGAGACACCTAGAAATGATATTCTTCAACAAAAAATAAAATCTCATTGCCAAACAAGATTTGATAATTCTTTCATGATAAGAATTCTAGATGAAATTCTAAATAACCTTAATGGATGGGAGAGAAAAATACACTAAGTTGTTTAGATGGAGAAATATTTTAAGCATGGATAAGCACAAAAGTATCGTGGGAGAGAAAGGTGGCCTTTTAAGAAAATGCCTAGGCAAGTGGATAAAAAGATCCACAAAAGCGGGACGTCACGAAAGGAAACTTTATCATGAAAGGAAGGTATTAAATACCTATGGAAGGGATAAAAAATGGGGTTGAACTTGGAGGAAAGATCATCTTAGCACAGGGGTGATCTGTTCAATTACAATTCAAGGTTGGAGTGTGAAGCGTGCAATATTCCTAGGTACACTTCCATCTGGAAATCTGGTTAGGACATCTTAGTCATATTAATTGTTTTTCTCTTCTTCAAGTTATTGTCTTATCCTATGTTACTAGATATAGATAGTGTTTTTAGATGATTATAGAAAAAACTTAATCATTTATTTAATTATTGAAAGTAATAATCAATTTCTAGAGCTATTAGTGAGTGGTTTGTATTATGGAAATTGAAGAGAGGATGTTAGTAAACTAGCTTATTATTCTACTAACATACAACCTATTATTAGAACACTCTATGAAATGAATTTTTGATTATCATACAACAATATGTGCTACCTATTGGTAACTTCGGTGGTCAATGAATCAAAATTAGAACTAAAATGAGACCGGAATTGGAAGCAAGAAATGTGTCTATGTAATAGGGATTCTCTATACTGTCTTGTAACAAAGACACGAAAGTTATGATAAAAGAAAAGAAGGGTGCATGTATATATTTATACAAGTAAGTTGTCTTAAATAAAACCATAGTAATCCCCCCAAATCTAGGTTTGTAATACTATTTATTTTCACTTAATCATTCTAGTCCAATTTTCCAATGACTAGGAACCCATTAGTTCTATTTCGATTTGAAAATGTAAAAGTGAACATGTTCTAAGAAGTGAGTTAATTTCACCCATGAATAATGTCATATGGAGGTGTGATACAACTACAAGATAGTTGAGATCACGATTATCTTAATCACTGGTGTACAAAGTATATGGATATGGGAACTAATGCTTAATTAGCTACATATTTACAAGAGCATAGAATAAGTTATACCAGTGCTTCTCGCATAATATTAGAAGAATACATGGATATTCAAGTATGTACAACGTATTTATGAGATATAAAGTACCTTGTAGAAGTAAAGAAATTCCTCGGATTTACACTAATAAGTTATATAATATGTTAAGGTGGAATTCAAAAAAAAATTCAGGGATAGATGAAATTGCAGTAATGCAGAAAATGAGATATTCACTCAATAGATAAGACATAAGTGAGAGGCAAATGTAGTATAAAATAAACATAAGAGAAGCTGAAACAAAAATGGTGTAGCATAATGCAACATTTGAAATAAAAATTTATTACAAACAATTATTACATGTAATAAGATTCACAACATGCATCGCTCTGTGAAAGATATGCCAATCCTTAAATATTAGAACAAAACAATAAATTCATTCTTAGCGCCAAATACACTCATATTCCCATTTAAATAAGGAATGGTATTTACAATTCATCATTAAGATGATTGTATCTCCAGGAAGATAAAGTCATTTTGGACATCATCCCTGAATACAAAATAAAAAGAGAATATATCTTAAACTAATGGTTTCAGGAACATCAACTGAATGAGCTAGCTATCTTAAGAATTAAATGAATTGATAACTAGAGCATTCGTAATAATGAGTGCCTGAGAAAGTGTTGCATGATTCACTGGAAAAGCCCACCGGACTGCCTTCAGAAGTCAAATATAGTTAGCACATGTTGAATCAGCCTGGAAATACCGAGTCAGTGTATCCCTGTTGTTGGTGCCACGTCAACCGTAATAAAGAACCATTGTGAAGGGAATTGAAAACCTGTTGATCACGAGAGAAGACATTCTTAATAAAAAGTAGTCAAGAGATAAATTGAAAAAATTAATGAAAGAAATATTTAAAATTGTAAATGAATGACTGAGAGAATAGATGTGCAATGTTTTACCTGAACCAGAGAAGCTGCCATGCAAGGGGGTGAGTTCATTTGAGCATGCATCTTCACAGTTGCATACTTCCTGAGGTTGAAATAAGGCCACTAGAAAAAATCACACCAAAACAAAGGACGTACAGAACGATACCCATGGTGAAATAAAATTCTACAAGAACTAGACACATTGTGTATATAATACTTTAATTTCCTGTGGAACATGTGTTCATCCACACTGGAAGACCACAGTGAGGATTTATCACCCTACCTTTTTGATAATAACACATAAAGTAATGTAGAATAAAGAATATTTACAAGTGAATATTTCAAAAAAAATAAGAAGGGAAACATGGTCATTTACACCCATTTAGGCCTGAGATTCCTCTTGTTCAAGGAAGTCTTGGCCTAATTGGAAAACAAAAATAGTCCTTTGTAATGTAAGAGATCATTGACCAGTGCTGCAACAAATGACCACTGAAGGTCAGACGAAAAATTGGTTGTTGACGCCTCAGAGAAGGGTTACCTTGTATTTGTAAAAAAAATCCATGAGGTCAACGCTATCAATTTCATAGACACGTATATATATATATATATATATATATATATATATATATATATATATATATATATATATATATATATATATATATATATATATATATATATATATATATATATATATATATATAAGAAGAGGATGTAATCATAAGTAACATTCAAACACGTGATTTTAACTTGTAGAAGAAAGTGTGAGTGTGTTGACCATGCTCAACAAATGCTTCAACATCCCAATTACTAAAGAGAAGCAAGGGTTAGCCAAATATCACTACATAAAAACCTAATGAGAATGATAATGGACTATGCAACCTTCACCTAACTCTAGAAAATCAATATTTATTACCTATCCAAGTGTTTCTTGGTAGAACAGCCGCATGGCTTAGGTAATAGGCGTGGAATGAGTGTTCTCGTAGACCATATTTACCTGAAACTATAGAGTAAGTTAAGGAAGAGATACATTTAAATTATAAGTGTAATCATCGAACAAGCAGTTCAAGAGGAAACACCTTCAAATTAGGGGTATGGGTTACCATTTCGTCTTATAATAGAGGCAACCTCAACGATGCCCCAATATCTTGTTACACCATAAAACTTGTTCTTTAAGACCATAAGTGAAGATCATAATAATATGAACTTCACTGTAATGAAGGGTACATCAGGTATTACTCAAGCATTCCATCTCCTAACTAAGAATAGAACCCAACAAATAGTAGCTTAGGTCACTTGCAGGAGTGGCATCACCGGAGGAAATGGAGTAAATGAGAATAGTCGGAGCATATCGAACGAAAATGAGGTTAGATGTTGTAGTATTTTTTGGTTTTGGTAATTTAGCATCAATTAGTCAAAAAATGAAAATATATTTCAAAAAATGTTAAGTTAGGATATGGACAAAAAGAATATTGAATTAAAAAAAAGTTAGGCATATTTTGATGAAAAGGTCCATATCAAATAAAATGTTAGAATAGATGCCCTAAAAAAGGAAGGCAAAAATAAAATTTTGGATTAGAAATAAAAGAAAAAATAATAAATTCTGAAAGTGTTACAAATCCAAATGCCACTACTCTTAGTTAAGTTTATTTTTGCAAATAAAAAGTTGTGTGTAGATTGTTTAAATGCCGCACTAGTTCATACAATCCAATCATACAATTTAATCATGATTGGATTTGATTTAAATTTTTGTCAATAGTTAGCAAATAAAATTGGCTCAACAATTTAATCTGAGCCAATGGAAGCAATAAGGGATAGAAGTAGATTAATAATTAAAAGGAAAATGTTGAGTTGTTAGTCTAAATGCACTCAGGTGACTAAGACTGTGAAAAATGTTAGGAAAGATAAGGGTAGGTAGACAAATGAATTACCATTGGAGCATGGAAAGATTTTTATCCTAAAGTCAGAACATTGCATACATGTGCATATGATGAATGGTTTAAATTAAACATTATTTACAAAAAATCAGTGTTATGGTGTAATATCTACGTGTTATCCATTCATTCGCCAATACCCCACACATGTCACATCTGTCATAACTCTTGACCCTACCATCACTTTTCGCCATGATATTAAAACTTGCTCATGTTCTTCTTCATCCTGCATGTTGACCAAGATCCAACGACCTACATCACTCCTCGGCTCTCCCTTATCGTCCGAACATTATCGGCGAATAGGGGGGGAGGGTCCAAAGTTGATAGTTTTGGAAACCACCCTCCAAAGCTACTTTTCCCCATCCTAGTTATTTGGAACTTAAAATCCCGAAACAACTTACCACTCCAACTTACTCCTAAACATGGTTTCATTCAACCGTTTACCGCCACTCCTACGTTTTCATCCATGTCCGCTCCCATGTCACTTCCTCTGTCTAATCAACTGTTGTCTCTTACCCGTTATCCATTAATTCACCACCCCTCACACATTAATATTCCACTTAACCATTTATTAGACCCATTGGAGAATTACCGAGGATTTAACCGTTGATTAACAGACCCACTCCATCTTATTCATTATAAGCCCTTATTTTCATAAAAATCATTACAAGGTGCATTCCCTTAATTCACTGGATACTTGTTGTTTGCAGCCAAAATGATAGATTCATAATTCAACCGAATATTTAATTATGTTCAGTGTCAAGCTGACATCCAGGCCCACCTAATCCATTTTTACGTAAACTGTTATTCTATTATCACTGTGTTCAACCCAATTCTTCCAATTTCTGTCTTTTTCAGCTTTGAATTCAATTAAAAAAATGCCTCGTAAAGGAAAGGAAGTTGCAGAAACCCCAAATCCTCTCATTCATCCACAACTTGACTTCCATCATACTCCCCTAGTCAACAAATACTATAAAATCAATGAGCCTTTGTCTGAATTCGATTTGTTTGAAATCTACTGTTGGATGGAGGATCAATTAATTGATCAAACAGGTGAAATAGGACTTTGGGACTACCACTTTCCTCATTACATCTTCCCTCAGATACATAGAGCACCTGAATTTGTAAGGAAATGCCATGAACCTGTTGTGCTGTACAACAACCCCTCATTTCTAAGAATTTTTACATAAAATTTTTAATAAGAAATGGGTCCCTTTTTAAATAAACTTAGTTAAGATTTGTGAGTTGATAAATAAAATTGGTATTAACCTCTTTACAAGAAAAATATTTATCAAAAACCTGATGTAAATGATTCATTTTGAAAAATACAAAGTGTTCCTTTAAAAAACATTATGAATAATTCTACATTGCGATAAAGCGATCGGAGATCGCATATCGCAATGACAAAGGGACATACACAAACAAGGCCTCAACATATTCTCCGATCTGATAAAGAAAATTGCAATCGGAAATCGGAGATATCAAAGGGACCCACACAAAAAGAAAGGCCTCAACAAATCCCCCGATCCGATAAAGGTAATCACAATCAGCAATCGGGGATATCACATGACCAAGAGATAAAAGCGCAAACCAAACCCCCAATTGCGATCAAGTAATAGGGCGCACATTTCAAGAGTAAAACATACACTTAAACGGTTTGCATGCATGATACTCCACTTTATTATAATATTACTTTATCGGCAATCAGAGATATTCGTTGCAAGTAAAGAAGCCTGTCCCTTTGAAACTCTCGATTGCGATTTGCGATTTATCACCGATCGCTGATCGGGGAAATCTTAAGACACGCTTGAGATAATAATCGATGAGATGGGCATTTATGGTATTAATTCATCATGATTGGTGGCTCGAACGACTATTAAATTTTATAGTTAAGAGTGTGTCCTTCAAAAGTATTTCATTCGTGGTAATTTTGTACATCCGATTTATCATACGACAATCACCCTAATTCTGTTCATTTTCATAGTAGCTTTCAGCGGTAAATCCCTGTATTACGGTTTGAAATTGTCTATGCAGAGTTTCTCAGAACTCATGAATCCAGAGAAGATGGGGAAGAAATCTAAGAAGGCCAAAGCAACCCCTGTAGCCAAAACAACCCCTGTGGCCAAAGAACCAGGACCGAGCAAGAAGGGATTAATTTCAGATACAACATGTCTCGGTCTGGGAAATGCGAGCTGGGAAAGCATTTATAATCTGATAGAAGCAGAGGAGCCTAAAGAATTATCAGAGGAAGCCACAACCGATTCAACCAACAAGTCAGAGGGGACTCTCAAATAATTGGCTTGTTCATACCTTCACAAAATAGTAGCACGGGGGCAAAAATTTTGCCATACATTGATGTGATTAGATGGGTTGTTAAGAAAATCCCAACTTCAGATAGAACATTTTCCACGGCCGATGGAAGGATATTCAGGTCATTCAAACCTGAAGATCTCAAGCAAATGTACCATATACCTTTTCCCGAGAAGCGCTATAACAAGGCATTCCTGGAAGAATTTGCAAAGGAAAACAACTTGGAATCAGACCCGATCAAGCTCTGGAGGCATTTCTTGGAAAAACATAAGCATGACTGATCGGGTAGGTATTCTGTGGACTCATTAGCTTCTCCTTATTTCTATGCTGGAGCTATGATGTGTAGACTGTGGGGACAACATGATTCTACAAAATTTTCTATAGATATGGTCCCGTTAATGGAAGTAGCGATTAATGGTTATGTTATGGATTGGGCAAATATTTTGTCTGATAGACTAGCCACTGAGATATTAGAATATAGAAGGAAATCATTTACAACTTCCCAGATCATTCCTCCTTTCTACTACAGTGCATATATTTTGGATATTATTTGTTTTAATTCTGAATTCCCGATACTCAGATGGAAGTGGACTTCCCAAGACCCTAACCCCATTCATATTTATCACAATCAGTTATGGAAGGCACACTATAAAAATCGCTTGTACAGAATTTGCAATGGTTTTGTTTCACTTGCATATTATTCTATTATCAATAAACCTGCCCCCAGGATATCCCAGGAAGCAGCGATTGACCTGACGGCAGTAGGTAGCTGGTTCAGAGAGGATAAATTTACATATGTGAGGCTTTTTGGTAGTCTCATTAAACCCCATGTTCTTCCTCTATATGTTCCTAATAAATTGTTGGCTCGAGAATTCGCATATCAGATAACAGTGGCAGAAACATCAAGAATCCTTACGGGTTCCAAGAAACAAATGTGGCCTATATTCTCCCTACAATGTGGCATTTTTACCTTGCATGATTACAGGCATGCAAAGAAAGAAGTAGAGAAGATTCAAATTCTGAATTTTGCCACCATTCCAAATAAACAATATGACCTAAGGAAGGTTTCCTATAACGTTACCTCTCAAGCTAAACTTGACAAATTCGATCATGAAGCAGATATCTTTGATGATTTATTTGTTTCAGCTGAAATATTTTTTTAGGTTAAAGGATTGGCTAGGATCAAGTATGGAGAAAAGGGGTTAGAAACATTCAATAGGCTCAGAGCCCAGAGGTTGCAAATTCTGCCTTTGGACCTATTAGCTAAAGCCCGGATAGATCAGCCACATGGTCAAAGTGAACATAAAGCTGCCGACAAGACTCTTGTAGTGGAGAAGATTCTAGAAAAAGGAAAATTGCCAGAGCAGGAGCAGGGACAAGGAAAAAATAGTGAACTCATTGATTCAAGCAATTATGTTGATTCTAAACTGGTCAAAGAATGGAAACAATTTGATTCCATTATTAGCAATACTGAGAGCCTTCAAGGATTCAACACACCTGAGGTGACAACTGGTCAAAAATCAGTAATCAATACAGTTCCGACTGAAGGAACTAGCAACCCACCCATAACTCACAAGGATGTAGAAATAATCCCTGAAAATCCCTCCGATGAAATTGTTTTGCATGTAGAAGAAATACCACCACTGGATGTCTTCTACAGCCCTAAGCATAGGGCTATAGTCAAAAGACAAAGGAAAAAGAGGAAAGTTGATCAATCTCCTCTTTTGACTTCACAAATGGAGATAACAAATGTGGTATGGAGAGAAGAAGTTAACCCTTCTAAAGATCTCACTAAACTTTTTTAGTATGCTAGAATAAACACAACGGCAACAATGGACAAAGCATTGGAAGTTAGTAACTTTCTCAAAGAAAAAGACCAAGCAATCCTTTTGTTGGAAACACAGTGACAAGAGAAACAACAAAAGATAGAGCAATTGGAACAACAATTAGGAGTCCATAGGCAGTTAAATGACTAATTGAACGAGCAATTGTTCAAATAAAAACAAAGGATTGATCAACATGCAATTCAGAAGTAACATGAATTATCCCAAGCATTGAGCAAATTGCAATAAATAAACGAACATTTGAGAAAATCAAAGGAAGAACAGATCGCTCAATTATCACTCCAGATAGAAAGATTCAAAGAATATCCCCAAGTGGGAGAATTCAGATCGGAGGCTCTACAAATTACCAAGGCATTGTCTAAATAGTTGAGCCTATTATGTGATAATATCTGACTCGGTATTCCTCTATGTGAAATTTCCTTATCTATGATTAATAAATCAGTTGATGCAAGACTATATTTAGAGCAAGCAGATGAAAGATTAATAGATTTTCTCTCCTGGCAAGAAACCGAAGAGGGAAAAGCTGCTAATATACCCCAAATTTTGGAATCACATAAAGAAATTATATTCGCCGAATGGCAATCCCAAATAATGAAGGCAGAAAGAGTGACATCAAGATGCAGTTCGGCAAAAAACAATCTGATTGAATTGATTAATGATACTCTTTATTTATCAAATTTAATTACAGAGTGTTCTCCAGGGAAACTTCCATCAGTTAAAGCATTAGAACAGACATGGAAACAAGAGCTGGAGCAGAGGGAAAGATTGATTGCAGGTATTCAAACTTTAACATGGGAAACTCTTTGGTTTTTCCTTGTTAAACCACACAGTCAGCGGATAATGATGAAATGCCTCACCGATGCAATCGGCCATATGATTCCTGAAATTTCTGATGCCACATACACTGCTCAGTTACACTCACGCATGAGTCATCCACCAGAACTTCAACCGATGCTTTCCATTTGTCAGCTCAAGTCACAAGATAAGTAGCTAATACAGTGAATCATTCTGACCGACTGCAGCATGCCTATTTCGAGATGATTTTCACATATTTATGATTTGGTTATACTTTCACATAGCATTTTTATTTCATATATTGTTACTTTAGATAGTATTTATAGACCCTTTCATGTTTTTAGAAGGGGTCCTCAAATTTCTGTATTAAGACTTGGATTGGAAGTTGCACTACTGTACTTCCTATATGTTTATTTTTATAAAAATTGAACCTGAATTCTGAGTTTTGATGAAGAAACGTTTATGTGATATGCACTATTGCTTCTTGTGAAAGTATTTCTAAGTTGAAAGGCGAGATCTGAATGCAATTCATATTGAAGGAGACTCAATTACATATGGTACTAATATCTATGTTTTTGTTTCATGCTTTTATATGAATCAACATTTATTTAATTTTGCTATTATTGATATAAGTATATGCTCTTACAAAAATTCTTTTACTTACCAGTATTGAATGTTTAAGAGTTGTTATTTTTCATATGTATGTGTATCAGTAATATATAAAGATTAGTGTGATAAAGTTTTAGTTATTACTTTGTTCAACTACTTGAACAAAGTAATTATCATATGAATAAATATTTTTGTTTATAAGTAGAGTCATCTATATGCCTATTTGTCAATAAGAATTATCAAAAATTGCACTAAGGGAAAGACTTCCCGGGATAGATTAGTTGTTTATATTGTTGCATTTTAGAATAAATAATCCTTTATTCCCATTAGATATTAGAAAATCGATCACTTATCCATCCCATTTATAAATTATTTGGAAACTAGTCCCATAATATCCAATCAGAGCCACCACACCAAATGGAAAAGGAGCTTCTTTTAAGGTCTGGACCAGGGGTTTTTCCTCGATGTTGATGTAGTGATATTCGAGGCATCAATATTTTTGGCGATAAAAGGAGGGCATGAACTATGAATGGCCAGCAAATCGAAATCTACAATCCATTCTAAGAGTAAATATGCCTCCACCTCACCTCCAACTTCTCCCTTGCATGCTAAAACTCCAGCTTTCAAGCGAGAAGTTGAGCAAACAACAACCACTGCTCAACCCCAAAACATCTTAGATAAATCAACTCTAGAATATCCTAAAGTACAATCTTTCATTCACAAACTTCAAGGATTCTTGATATCACCACAGAAATCTGAGTCATCACAAGGCAGTGTGACTTCGCAATTCGTTCCTTCTCACCCCCTCACCAGACTTCAGAGTGAAAAGCTTGGTATTGAACCTACTGAGTTACCTTTGCCTAAAAGGAAAAGAGCAAGGAAGACTACTAAAGGATCTGATAGTGAAACTTTCTCTTCATCATCATCCATTTCATCTTCTCCATTGCGAAGTCAACCATCCACTCCTCCACTCCAGATTGTCATACAATAGGGAACTGCAACTTCAACATTTATTTCCCAGCCATCTCAAACTTCAATATTTGTTTCCCAACCATCTATAACTTCATCTGCATTATCATCCATTAGCAGCTCGACAATGGCACAAAACCCATGGAGCAGCCCTTGTGAAATCGCAATGTCTGCACCTTTGAACGCATTACCAGCTCATCTTGAAAAATGGTTGCCAAAATTCAATCAAGATGTAGGCATACAAGCCGATGAACACATAAAAAACTTTATGTTGTCAGTCAACTTAAAAGGAGTTACTGAGGAAGATGTGGCTATCAGACTTTTTCCTTATACCCTACAAGGACCAGCTAGGTCTTGGTACTTTTCCCTACCATCAGGATCCTTTACTAGTTGGAATATTTTTCAAGAACAATTCTTAAATAAATACAGTGATGATAGATATGTGGCCACGTTAATCAATGATCTTTTAAATCTTAAAGCCAAATCTAGAGAACCTATAAAAGAGTTCAATTCATGATTTAATACTCTTAAATAAGATTCCTACTGCCTCTAAGCCTACTAAACAAGTTAGAAGTGAATGGTATATAACAGCGTTACCTTCAAACATAGCTATCTTTGTAGATAGAGCTGGAAAACCTACTCTAGAAGAAAATATGAAAGAAGCAATCGCTGTGGAAAAATGTATCATCACCTTAGAAGAGAAAGTTGTTCTTGAAGATAAAAAATCTAAAAAAGTTTCCTTCAAAGATGATTCAAAGAAGAAAATGGCTAAAGATCCATATGATATGGAAGGTCACCGAAAAATTCTAAAGACTATGGCAAATGAAATGATAGAAATCAAGAAACAAGTAGTTGAGACTTCAACTAAAAATCCATTTAGAAACATTAAGAAACTAGAATCAAAACCTCCAAATGCTATATCCAACACAGAGTCAGACCCCGAGGATGATGAAAAAGAAGATACAGTCTTATCATCTAAAGAAACTGAAGAAGAGGTAGCTGTAGAATGTCATGGGATGTGGGACTTCATTTTGCTCAATTCTGTTATTGAAAATGAACAGGAAGCTTTCCCTGTAAGTACCAGGAGTAAAGACACTCCAGAACTTGTTCAAGTAACACAAAAGAAAAAGAACATGGGTACTACTACTAAGGAAAAAACTCCCACAAAGAAGTCTACAGTAACACCTACTCAAAATCAATGATCGGCTTCCAATCCACCTTCAACATCTAAAACATTAGTAGTTACAGACTCTATGGATTACAACATCATTGAAGACATGAAGAAAATGAAAGCAAATATCACCATGTTTGAGATTAGTAAACTAAGACATTAACAAAAATTGCTACTCAAAGAATTGGATGCAGTACCTTCTTCTCCCCTTCCGAATGCTGTATTTTCCAAAGTTTCTAATGAGGCAGGTAAACCACCACTGGGTAGAATAGAATCTACTGATACTATTCTAATCAGAGATAGATCAAATTCCCATACTCCTCCTTTTCTCTTCACCTACAAAATTTATAATAGAAATCTGCACAATTGCCTGATAGACTCAAGGGCTTCGCTGAATATAATGCCGGTCTCAGTTTGTTCTAAACTAAATATTGAGCCCCAAAAGTCTGTAGTGCATATTGTCCAGTTGGATAGAACTAAGGTCCAAGTATTAAGAGAAATCAACTCAGTTACCATTAGGTTATCAACTGATCCAAGAGTGGTTCAGAGAATTGATATATTAATAGCTGATATTCCTGAGTTCTATGGTTTGGTTTTAAGTAGAGACTGGTCTGAGAAACTTTATAGTTACATTTCTACCGATCAGTCTCACATGTGGTTGCCCTACAAAGGAAAGCCAAATCAGATTAAGATTGATCGGGAGAAGCATATGACTCATACTATAACAGAGTTTAAACAAGAAAACCAGCCTATAGCATTCAACAATAACATTCTGGGTAACTACTCATCTGAATCATTCTTTGGTAATTTTACTGCTTAATCATCACCTTTCTCAGTTAATAATTTCACATCTCAAATTGAAATTTTTTATCAAACAGATACATCAAGGTGTGTTAAAATTGCTGAGGAAATTGTAAATAAAACTGTAGATAAAGCTTTATTTTGGTCATTAAATTTTGATGGGTATAAATCTAATGATGGTGCAGGAGCAGGATGTATTTTAGTTAGTCCTGAGGGAGAAAAGACCATGCTATCATGTAGATTATAATTTGAGTGCACAAACAACACTGCTGAATATGAAGCCTTGATTCAAGGACTTTACAAAGAAATTGGTCTTAAGGTACAATATTTGAAAGTGTTTGCTGACTATGAAATTGTTATAAAACAAGTCAAAAATACTATACATTGTCTTTCTAGTTACCTTAAACATTATCAATCCTTGGTAGAAGACCTTGTATCTCATTTTCTAGCTTCTAATATTTCTCCCATTCCTAGAACTCAGAATGTAGCAGCAGATTTGCTAGCCAATGTTGCTTCTAAGCTCCTTCCATCTGAAGATTATAGTCCTGATAGATTTTCAGTAGAGTTAATTTTCAGACCATTGATTCCCGATAATGTCACTAACTGGCGAGTATTCAATCATGATGATGATATTTTAAATTTCTTAACTTCTGATAAGTCCTATGATGATCAAATTATTGATGAAAGTGAGCATGATCTTCAAATGAAGGAAAAATTTGAAGAAAATTCAATACCTAAACCAATGGTCAAACTTGAAGATCTTTATGAAATCAAAGATAGGTTTAAACAAGTTACTAATTCAAAGATCCAAAGTTCTACTTTGATATTTGAATTAATAAACCTAGGTATAGAGGACAAGCCACAAAACATCGATTTGGGATTAGGACTTACTTTAGAAGAATGAATTGCATTTATCAGATTAATGAATAAATATAAAAATGTCTTTGCTTGGAATTATGATGATTCGTAAACATATGATACTTCTATCATACAGCATACGATTCCAATGATATAGGAAGAAAAACCAGTGCAGGAGAAATTAAGGAAAATTCATCCCAACCTCGAAAGTCAAATAAAAGCCAAGTTAAACAAATTCTTGAAAGCTAGGATAAATTTTCCTATTAGACATTCAAATTGGGTGTCAAATATGGTGCCCGTAAGAAAGAAAAATGGTGACATTAGAATTTGTATTGATTTCAGAAATCTTAACAAAGCAAGTCAAAAGGATAATTTCCCTCTACCAATAATGGAGAAAACTCTCCATTCAGTAGCTGGTTTTGAATTAATGTCTTTCTTAGATGGTTTTTCAGGGTATAACCAAATTTTGGTGCACCCCGATGACAGACTTAAGACTACTTTTAGAACTAAGTGGGGAACTTATGCCTATCAAAAAATGCCTTTTGGATTAATCAATGCTAGAGCTACATTCCAAAGAGCGATGGACATAGCATTCAAAGGTCTAATCAATAAATCAGTAGTTGTCTATTTGGATGACATTACTGTCTTCTCTAAGAAAAGATCAAATCATTTACATGATTTGAAACAAATCTTTGAACGCTGTAAAAGGTATGGCATTTCACTCAATCCTAAGAAGTCCTTTTTTGCTCTTGACCAAGGTAAACTCTTGGGGTTCATTGTTTCAAAAGATGGTATTTATATTGATCTAGATAGAATCAAAGAGATTTATGATATTCCATTTCCACATAATAAAAAATCAATGCAATCATTTTTAGGTCAAATTAATTTTGTAAAAAGAATTGTTCTAGATTTTTCATAGATTGTTTTACCATTACAAACCATGATCAATAAAAACTCAGTGTTTAAATGGGGGCATATAAAAAGAGAGGCTTTTGATTCAATAAAGCAGTCAATCATAAATGTTGTTGCTTTAAGCACTCTCAATTTTTCAAAATATTTTATTTTATATATCTTGCATTTGATTCATTTTACGCAGTATTGCTAACACAAATCAATGATCAAAACTTGGAAGCACCAATTTCATTTTATAGTTCAAATCTTCAAGGTGCTGAACTTAATTACTCTAACGTTGAAAAGCAAGCCTTTGCTGTATCCAAAGCCATTAAACACTTTAGGCCCTTTCTCTTAAAAGCTCACACTAAAGTTATAGTCCTTTTTTCAGCAGTAAGACAGTTACTAATTCAAAGGGAATTGGGAGAAAAAAGGGAAAAGTGGGTCATGACATTACAAGAATATGATTTGGACATTAGACCAGTAAAGATTGTCAAAGGCCAAGGTTTTTGCAGGTTGTTAGTAGGACCTTCTAATATTCAAGAACATGAAGGTACAAACAATATCGAAGAAATCAATGAGTTAAGTACTATTAATCATGAATCCCGATATGTAGATTTGATATTTTATTTGAAAAATGGATATGCTCCTTCTAATATTTTCTATAAAAATAAACGTGCCATAAGACTGAAAGAAAAAAATTTCATGATTGTTGATGATGTGTTGTTTAAATGGAATTATGATTCAATTTTGTTAAAATGCTTAGAAAAACCTAAAGCGCAAAAGGTCTTGTAGGAATTACATAATGGTCCAGCATGAGGACATTTTGGAGAAGATACAACAACCCACAAAATTATTCATGCTGGGTATTATTGGCCCACCTTATTTAAAGATACTCATGAATATGTAAGGAAATGCAGAACATGTCAAACTACCAGTGGAAGACAAAGGAAACTAGCTTTTCCTCTGCAACCAATCAACATTAAACAACCCATTGCACAATGGGGATTGGATATCATTGGAGAAATTATTCCACATTCATCCAAACAACATAGGTATATCCTTACAGCTACGGACTACTTTACCAAGTGGGTAGAAGCAATTCCTTCGAAGACAACAAACTCTAAAGCACTCACTGAATTCATAAATCAGTTCATCATTACTAGGTTTGGTGTCCCAAATGCTCTTATTTTTATAATGCATCTTATTTCTCTGGTAATTCTATACTTGAATTTGCTATCAAAAGAGGATTCAAATTGAAATATTCTTCAAACTACTACCCTCAGGGTAATGGTTTAGCAGAATTCACCAATAAAAATCTTATCAAAATCATTAAGAGAACTATTGATCAGAATCATAAGAATTGGCACAAGTCTTTGATATTTGCATTATGCGAAGACCGCATAACACAGAAGGTCTCAATAGGCACTTCTTCATTTAATCTAGTGTATGGAAAGGAGGTTGTCATACCAGCAAACTTAGTACTTCCATCACTAGCCTTAGTGCAGTTTATTGAGGAAAATCCTTCATCTTCTATTCAATTGAGACATAATTAGATCCTGAAACTAGAGGAAGAAAGGAAGAAAGCTCGAATTACACATGCAAAGCATCAACAAATTATTAAGTCTTCTTTTCATACAACTTCAAGCGGTTCAAAATATTTACAAGTTGGTGATCTTGTTTTGAAATGGGACAAAGCTCACGAGGATAAAGGAAAACACACTAAATTCCAGAAAATGTGGCTTGGACCATTTCAGATCAGTGAAAAAATAAGCCCATCAACATTCATATTGCAAGATCTATCAGGAAGGAGAGATTCTCTTCCTGTCAATGGGCTTATTTTGAAAAAATTCTTCAACTGAGGAGGTAACCCCTTCTCACTTTGTAAATATTCAATTTTCAGCTATATTTGTGTGAATAATTAGTTTATTTTCTTTCTTAGAAAATAAAGTTGTAAATAGCTTTCTATTGGTCTTTACTATTTTGAAAATGTTACTTAAAAGAAAATAGTCTTAGCATTTACTTTTGATAGATGAAAGCCTTGAAGGGAAAGGAAAATTCTAGGAAATTAGGTATAAGTAAACTCTAAAAACCCTTTTTATTTTTGTGAAAATCTTCTCAAAACTTGAAAATACTATAAATCGTTCTAAGTTTTAGAAGTCTAAAAAAGGTTATCAATAGAAAACAAAGACTGGTCCAATCTTAGCATCTTCAACTCTTAAAATTTTCATCCATTTTCTCTTAAGGAGAAAATTGTTCACCCCATCCATCAAAATTTATGATTTTTCATAATGTAATTCCAAAATATATCTGATATAAAAGATAAGAGGTCTCATTATGAGCCTGCTTACCATAATCATAGGGGACTAGTTCAACTGACATTACCAACACTGAATACCAAAACAAGGTAATGGCTTATAATTATAAGACAAGGGGTCTCATCACGAGCTAGCTAGTTCAGTTAAATTACAACCAATGAATGGCATTGTCAACAGCTGGCCAACAAACCAAGACAATGGCTTTTTATATTACAAAATAAAAAAATAAGGAAAAAGGAAAAATGCAATACAAAAAATGTGGAAACATATCTTTTGGATTCATTCTTTTAAATTATACTCTAAAATGGATGGGATAATGAATGATCAAATGGTTAAAAGGTAACCCTATCGAGACTATGAATGTTTGCTGGCAGCAACGACGCTACCTGTGACAAAGGAGTCATTATACAAGCTAATTTGGAGAATTCTCTTGTTTTATCATTATCAACCAATTAAGGTTTACTTATACTTAGGATGTATTTAATTTTGAGATGAGAAAGAAATAGAAAAAATAGTTTTCATTATATTCAGAATTTATGATTACCTAGTTATATTAGATTTTCTCTATCCACTAATGTTTTCAGATTAAGAAGGTTAAAATATTATATTATTTTCTCAGAGATAACTATTTCTCCCAGTGAATCGCTAATTGTTGTGTTGTACAACAACCCCATATTTCTAAAAACTTTTACATAAACTTTTTAATAAGAAATGGGTCCAATTTTAAATAAACTTAGTTAAGATTTGTGAATTGATAAATAAAACTTGTATAAACTTCTTTACAAGAAAAATCTTTATAAAAACTCGATGTAAATGATTCATTTTGAAAAATACAAAGTGTTCCTTTAAAAACCATTATGAATAATTCTACATTCTGATAAAGCGATCAGAGATCGCATATTGCAATGAAAAAGGGACATACACAAACAAGGCCTCAACATATTCTCCAATCCAATAAAGAAAATTGCAATCGGAGATATCAAAGGGACCCACATAAAAAGAAAGGCCTCAACAAATCCCCTGATCTGATAAAGGTAATCGCAATCGGCAATTGAGGATATGACATGACCAAGAGATAAAAGCGCAAACCAAACCCTCGATTGCGATCAAGTAATAGGGCGCGCATTCCAAGAGTAAAACATACACTTAAACGGTTTGCATGCATGATACTCTGCTTTATTATAATATTACTTTAACGGAAATCAGAGATATTCGCTGTAAGTAAAGAAGCCTGTCCCTTTGAAACTTCTGATTGCGATTTACGATTTATCACCGATAGCTAATCAGGGAAATCTTAAGACACGCTTGAGATAATAATCGATGAGATGAGAATTTATGGTATTAATTCATCACGATTGGTGGCTCGAACAACAATTAAATTTTACAATTAAGAGCGCGTCCTTCAAAAAGATTTAATTCGTGGTAATTTTGTACATCCAATTTATCATACGACAATCACCCTAATTCTATTCATTTTCATGGTAGCTTTCAGCGGTAAATCCCTATATTATGGTTTGAATTTGTCTGTGCAGAGTTTCTTAGAACTCATGAATTAAGAGAAGATGGGGAAGAAATCTAAGAAGGCCAAAGCAACCCCTGTGGCCAAAGAACCAGGACCGAGCAAGAAGGGATTAATTTTAGATACAACATGTCTCAGTCTCAGAAATGCAAGCTGGGAAAACATTTATGATCTGATAGAAGCAGAGGAGCCCAAAGAATTATTAGAGTAAGCCACAACCGATTCAACCAACAAATCAGAGGGGACTCTCAAAGAATTGGCCTATTCATACCTTCACAGAATAGCAGCACAGGCTAAAATTTTGCCATACACTGATGTGGTTAGATGGGTTGTTGAGAAAATCCCAATTTCAGATAGAACATTTTTCACGGCTGATGGAAGGATATTCGGGTCATTCAAACTTGAATATCTCAGGCAAATGTACCATCTACCTCTACCTGAGAAGCGCTATAACAAGTCATTCCTGGAAGAATTTGCAAAGAAAAATGACTTGGAATCAGACCCGATCAAGCACTAAAGGCATTTCCTGGAAAAACATAAGCATGACTCATCGGGTAAGTATTATGTGGACTCATTAGCTTCTCCTTATTTCTATGCTGGAGCTATGATGTGTAGACTATGGGGACAACATGATTCTACAAAATTTTCTATAGATATGGTCCTGTTAATGGAAGCAGCGATTAATGGTTATGTTATGGATTGGGCAAATATTTTGTCGGATAGACTAGCCACTGAGATATTAGAATACAGAAGGAAATCATTTACAACTTCTCGGATCATTCCTCCTTTCTACTACATTGCATATATTCTAGATATGATTTGTTTTAATTCTGAATTCCTGATACTCAGATGGAAGGGGACTTCCCAAGATCCTAACCCCATTCATATCTATCACTAGTAGTTATGGAAGGCACATTATAAAAATCACCTGTACAGAATTTGCAATGGTTTTGTTTCACCTGTATATTATTCTATTTTCAATAAGCCTACTCCCAGGATATCCCAGGAAGCAGCAATTGACCTGATGGTGGTAGGTAGCTGGTTCGGAGAGGAGAAATTTACCTATTTGAGGCTTTTTGGCAGTCTCACTAAACCCTATGTTCTTCATCTATATGTTCCTCATAAATTGTTGGCTCGAGAATTGGCATATCAGATAATGGTTGCAAGAACATCAAGAACCCTTAAGGATTCCAAGAAACAAATGTGGCCTATATTCCCCCTATAATGTGGCATTTTTACCTTGCATGATTACAAGCATGTAGAGAAAGAAGCATAGAAGATTTAGATTCTGAATCTTGCCACCATTCCGAATAGGCAATATGACCCAAGGAAGGTTGCCTATAATGTTACCTCTCAAGTTAAACTTGCCAAATTTGATCATGAAGTAGATGTCTTTGATGATTTATTTGTTTAAGCCGAAATATATTTTTAGGTTAAAGGATTGGCTAGGATCAAGTATGGAGAAGAGGGGTTAGAAACATTCAATAGGTTCAGAGCCCAGAGGTTGCAAACTCTGCCTTTGGACCTATTAACTACAACTCCGATAGATCAGCCACAGGGTCAAAGTGAACAGAAAGCTGCTGACAAGACACCTGTAGTGGAGAAGATTCTAGAAAAAGAAAAATTGCCAAAGCAGGAGCAGGGAAAAGGAAAAAATATTGAACTCATTGATTCAAGCATTTATGTTGATCATAAACTGATCAAAGAATGGCAACAATTTGATTCCATTATTAGCAATACTGAGAGCCTTCAAGGATTCAGCACACCTGAGGTGACAATTGGTCAAAGATTAGTAATCAATTGAATTCCGACTGAAGGAACTAGTGACCCACCCATAACTCACAAGGATGTAGAAATAATCCCCGAAAATCCCTCTAATGAAATTGTTTTGCATGTAGAAGAAATACCACCACTGGATGTCTTCGACAGCCCTAAGCATAGGGTTGTAGTCAAAATACAAAGGAAAAAGAGGAAAGTTGATCAATCTCCTCTTTTGATTTCATAAATGGAGATAACAAATGTGGTATGGAGAGAAGAAGTTAACCCTTCTGAAGATCGCAGTAAAATTTCTCAGTATGCTGGAGCATACATAGCGGAAACAATGGACAAAGCATCGGAAGTTAGTAAATTGCTCAAAGAAAAAGACCAAGAAATAATTTTGCTGGAAACATAGGCACAAGAGAAACAACAAAAGATAGAACAATTGGAACAACAATTAGTAGTCCAGAGGCAGTTAAATGACCAATTGAACGAGAAATTGCTCAAAGAAAAATAAAGGATTGATCAACATTCAATTTAGAAGCAACAGGAATTATCCCAAGCATTGAGAAAATTGCAATCAATAAATTAATAGTTGAGAAAATCAAAGGAAGAACAGATCGCTCAACTATCACACCAAATAAAAAGATTCAAATAATATCCCCAAGTGGGAGAATTCAGATTGGAGGCTCTACAAATTACCAAGGCATTGTCTAAACAGTTGAGCCTATTGTGTCATAATATCTCACTCGCTCTTCCTCTATGTGAAATTTCCTCATCTACGATTGATAAATCAGTCGATGCAAGACTAAATTTAGAGCAAGTAGATGAAAGATTAACAGATTTTCTCTTCTGGCAAGAAACCAAAGAAGGAAAAACTGCTAATCTACCCCAAATTTTGGAATCACATAAAGAAATCCTATTCGTTGAATGACAATCCCAACTAATGAGGGTAGAAAGAGCGACATCAAGATGCAGATCGACAACAAACAATCTGATTGAATTGATTAATGATACTCTTTATTTATCAAATTTGATTACAGAGTGTTCTTCAGGGAAACTTCCATCAGTTAAAGCATTAGAATAGACATGGAAACAAGAGCTGGAGTAGAGGGAAATATTGATTGCAGGTATTCAAAATTTAACATTGGAAACTCTTTGGTTTTTCCTTGTTAAACCACACAGTCAGTGGACAACGATGAAATGCCTCACCGATGCAATCGGCTATATGATTCCCAAAATTTCTGATGCCACATACACTACTCAGTTACACACACGGATGAGTCATCCACCATAACTTCAACCGATGCTCGCAATTTGTCAGCTGAAGTCACAAGATAAGCAGCCAATGTAGTGAATCATTTTAACCGACCGCAACATGCCTATTTCGAGAATATTTTCACATATTTGTGATTTGGTTATACCAGCACATAGAATTTTTATTTCATAGTTTGTTAGTTTAGATAGTATTTATAGACCCTTTCATGTTTTCAGAAGGGGTCCTCAAATTTTTGTATTAAGACTTGGATTGGAAGTTGCATTAATGTACTTCCTATATATTTATCTTTATAAAAATTGGACCTGAATTCTGAGTTTTGATGAAGAATATTTTTATGTGATATGCACTATTGCTTCTTGTGAAAGTATTTCCAAGTTGAAAGGTGGGATCTAAATGCAATTCATATTGGAGGAGACTCAATTACATATGGTACTACTATCTATGTTTTTGTTTCATGCTTTTATGTGAATCAACATTTATTTAATTTTTCTATTATTGATATATGTATATGCTCTTACAGCAATTCTTTTACTTATCACTATTGAATGTTTAAGAGTTGTTATTTTTCATATGTATGTGTATCAGTAATATATAAAGATTAGTGTGATAACGTTTTAATTATTACTTTGTTCAACTACTTGAACAAAGTAATTATCATATGAATAAATATTTTTGTTTATAAGTAGAGTCATCTATATGCCTACTTGTCAATAAGAATCATAAAAAATTGCACTAAGAGAAAGACTTCCTGGGATAGATTAGTTATTTATATTGTTGCATTTTAGAATAAATCATCCATCATTCCCATTAGATATTAGAAAATCGATCACTTATCCATCCCATTTATAAATCATTGGGAAACTAGTCCCATTATATCCAGTCGGAGCCACCACACCAAATGGAAAAGGAGCTGCTTTTAAGGTCCGGACCGGGTGGTTTTCCCTGATGTTGATGCAGCGATTTTCGAGGCATCAATAGAACCCTATGACCCTATTCAAAGAGCTATCATCTAACCTATAAGAGAAATTTTGTGCTCCATCAATACTCACTCCATTGAAAAGATGTTGCAGGCGCCAACTCTTGTGCCAACCCATTCTTTTTCTCATGAAATCCTAACAAAGGCCTATCAAAAGCTAGATTTCACTAAAAGTGCTCAAACTCTAGAACTTTTTCTAACTCTAGATAGCCCTCTACCTAAAAGAAACCCTCCCTATGATTCATCTATATTCCCAAACAAAACCAAGCAAATTACCACCATTCTTTCTTATCTTCTTGGTTACAATTATAATCAATATGTAAATGAAGCCATCATTAGTTTCTTATCTATCTTTTCTACTGGTTCCAAACCCATTGTTCATTATAACTTTAACCAATTTCTAGCTGAGGCCATTCATGAACAATTTGTCTAGTTCAATACTGAAGAGGTATTCAAGTATGCTTCAGTACTTGTATATCTTTTTATATATTTTCAGGGAGACAAGTTTCCATTCACCTTGCAGAAGCTAGATGAAGAAGGCAACCAACAATCAGTGATATCTTGGAATTATATGGGAATGAGGGAGAAGAAAGAATTTACATATAAACAATTCATAGAATTGTTTGTTCATCCAACCGTTAATCTTATGCGCAACACTCTAGTACCAAGAATAAGCGATGAAATTGTGAAAGTGTTGTAGTTGGTTGATCAAGCCAAAACATGAGATTGATATCTATACCAAAATTATGCAGATATCAGAGTCTATTACTGTGAGCTTCCACCCTACAAGCTTCCTAAGTACCTCCCTATCATAGTTTTCACATTAGAATATATTAGGCAGAGGTTAAATGTAGATGAAATATATTTTGTGGTTGCAAAGAAGAAATCACAATTCAAGCTAAAGGCTTAGGTTGGTCCATCCATCTGTAATACTAGAGCAGCGGGAGAAGAAGTAGATAGGTTGTTGAATAAAATTAATTTTGGCCTCAACTTCACTTGGTCTTATGACCCAATGGGAGTGATTTCTAGGCTCAGAGTTGAAAACAAATTCACTACAAACAGTCATACTGCCAGGCCTGAAATAAAGTAGTACAAAAATCAATCAGAGTGGAAGGAGAACATCCATCACGAAGCTAAAGAACATACATTCTCTACTTCCAATGTACAAACTCCACTTGGACAGGAAAACATAGCTAAATGAGGGAGGGAAGAACAATCATCCCCTACAACTGAAGCATCAAGTCAAGGTTTTAGAATTGTACATAGAAAGAAGAGACCTAGGCTCTCTTTCAAGGTTAGTGCAACTATTGAGTTACAGAAAACAACATTTGATGGACTTGGAGAAACCTCTGTTTTTACACAGTCTGGTGGACAGAATATTCAGTCTTCTACTCATTCCACCACATCTCATGAACAATAGGTGATTCAAACTAGTGAAAGCAGTCAGAAGGATAAAGAAGAGGAAATTTTTCATGTCTTCAGTCAAATGAAGAAGAAAAATGAGGAGTTAAAGTTGAATACTTATACTCAGTTTTGGAAACATTCTTTCAGTTCTCAAGCCATACTTCTTTCAGTCTTTGACTCCGAGAAAGGTAAAATGCAGATGGATTTCTTACAATCTCAGAATCCATAGCCTAGGACTATTTCACATTACCAGAATCAAACCTCCTTTGAATTTGATGTTAAAGATGTACATCCAATTGACCGAATTGAGATGCACAAACAGACTGGGCAAATGATTTCTTCCACCTTAACTAATAGTTCCATGAGCCTATCCAAAATGCAGGTTACCTTGGCTAATATAGAGTCACAGCTTAAGCTTGAGAAAGTTTCATCATTGGCAAAAGACACCAATATCAAAGCTTTGGATGATGTGGTGTTGAAGATGGGATATGATCCCTCTTATATAAAGGCTGTAGAAGAACTTGTCAAGGAAAAAAATAGTGAGGTTTCAGCATTAAGGAAGCAACTAAAATTGCCAGTTTCTAAGGATCCAATGACTAAAGAGATTGAAGAAAATAAAACTCATAAATCTGACATGATGAAGCTCATGATGGAACAAAATCTGCAAATAAAATAGATGGAGGAACAAATGGAGAAACTTGTCAAAAAGAGAGGAAACTATAAAAAGGGCTATTCCAATGGATGTAGTTCCTCTTACAATAGTCTCTATAACTACATATTCTACCTCAGGCACAACAACAACTACAGGGATAATAGTAGGAGCCGAACAACTTGCTGACGCTGTTCAAAATCTGTCTATTCAAACAGAGGAAATGAAGAAATTGCAGGATCAACTGAATACACTACAACACTTGAAAGTAGTTGTAGATAGTTCACATGTGGCTAAGTTGCAGAGGGAAAAAATTCAAATTGAGGTATTTTAGAAAGAAATCAAAGAATATTACCTTGGAAATAAATTGGGTTTGGTAAAGGAAATGTTATGGGAAGAGATCACTGAATCAATCAAAGATATCTGACCTTATATCAGGATAATCTTTGATCAAAAGGACATGTTGGAGAAAGATCAGGAAGCTATTGAAGCCATCTCCAAGGAACTTGAGGACATGCCAGATGTTGCCACTGAAATAATCAATTTTATGAATTCTAAAGACAGCTATGAGCTTGAAGAATTAGGAATTAATGACAGGACAACAACCATACTGGAAGTAAAGAAGATTATTACAAAGAAAAATCTCATTCTTCAGTTGGAGGAGAAATGCAGCAGTGTTAATGTCAGATTTTAAGATTCTGTGGAAGTTTTTTGTAGTTTCATGATCCGGATTATCCACAGTTTTCAGTTCATTCTGCCAACATTTCATCAGGTTGGAAGCCTTAACCAGTAAGGGTTTTCCCTTTATTATGGTGATAAATGATAAATTAATTCCCATCAAAGACTATGTCTGAAAACTTGCAAAGGTCAACACAAATGCAACTACAATTTTTGTTGATCTAGGTTGTCATTGATGTCAATATGGCAATATTCTGGATACTAGAAGATGACATGAAGCGAAGGGGATGCAGAGCAGATTCATGAAGAGACAGGAGAAAGGCATCAGGATAGCCAAGCCATAGCAAGGCAGATCAAAGCATATCACAGGATATCAAAGCAAGAGAGGCATTCATATATGCAAGGAGGACTTTGAAAGACACTACCAAGGCAGAGGAGCCACATTTGACTAAGAGGAGCTGCAGGAGGAGCAAATGGAGCAAACAGAGCAAACGAAGGAGCCATATATATATATATATATATATATATATATATATATATATATCTATATATATATATATATATATATATATATATATATATATATATATATATGCCAAAACAAAGCCACCAGAGGAGCAAATGGAGACGAGAGGAGTGAACAGAGCCATGGGACGCAACAAACAGAGCTATTGGAGCCACAGAGGAAGAAAACACAGCTATTAGGAGCCATATATCCACAGATAACACTATCGGAAGCTATCGGAGGAGAAAAGGAGGCATTAACACTATCGGTGGCCAAAAACTATACATATATGGCAAATACACTATCGGAGCGGAAAGGCAAAGTTTATATATGTGTGCAAAGAATACTCTATCGAAGGTAGAAGTGTTAGCGCTATTGGGACGTAGAACCCATATAGCATTGCCTCTGTGTATTTACTTGTTTATTACCGAATGCTTTTTACACAGAGAAATCACACTAAAGACTTATCTAATTCGGGAAAGTGGACTTGAAATTTTATGCACCGAAGTGTTGAGTCCTATCAGGTCTGGCACATATTATCACATCACTATAAGTGAATGGCCTATTTTAATGTTGAGCCCTGAACCTTTGCAATTTTCGATTGCTAATCGTCGCATAAGCACTTCTGGAGCGGAAGTCATGAAGTGTTATGTGACCCATTCCAATTGTCGATAGCGATTAGCGATATTGCATCGAACCTTAGCGAAGGGCAAGCATTGATTGCGATTGCAAGACTAGACCCGATGCAACATTATAGACGGGCTTAATATAATATTGCATCCAATGGAGGATTGGCCATCGGCCATCGGTGATGCCATTGTCTCGATGTATAAAGGACCCTCAGAAGCCTTGAGCGCCGATTGCGATGTAAGTCATGAACCCGATAGTCCGATTGCAGCATGGTTCAATGCAAGATTACATTTGCAAGTGGATTGGCCGTCGGCCATCGGCGGAGTCATGGGTGCGATATATAAAGGACCCCCAGGAGTCATGAATTGCCGATTGCGATTTAAGCTGCAGACCCGATACAATTTAGATGTGGGTTTAATATTGCTTTAAGTCTGCCCCTTAGTCTTTTGACTAGTTTTTCTCATATTCTCTGTGTAATTAAATATTTGGCTTGCACGGGGTGTTTTAGGCTGAAAGGCTTATGATAATTGTTCCAATAGTTCAAGACGCTGATTCATGGTGATAGTGATTGATATTAGGATGTGGTTGTCCGTTAAACAAAGTTGTCTCTAGGTATGCTCGTAATTATTATAAAAAGGAGCGTTGTTACAGTTTTAACCAGGAAGATGTGTTCTCCGTTGATTTTTGGCACTCTGTTATGAATTAACGTGTCCACTGAGCATGAATAGACAGAGGAAACCGAAAGATGAGAAGCTAAAGAAGAAAGCAAGAACATAGGAAATGGTAGTGAGCGTTGAGGAAGTCTAAGAGGTGGTGTAAGAGGAAACGAATGGACAGAGGAATGGGAATGCATAAAAACCGTAAAAACAGAGGACTGTGGCAATTGTTGGTGTTTTGAAGAACCAGAATGTGAGGTAGCAGAAGAAGCAGAGGTGGTTAAGCATTGTATGAAGTTGTTGGTGAACACTGGTGAAGGCTGCTATAGCTGTTGAACAATGTTGAAATAGTTGGAGAAAACAATAGAACAGAAAGAGGATCCAGCAAAATAGAAAGAGGACCGAAGGGCCAACAGGATAGTAGACAGTCAAAGGGGAGAAAGTGCCAGCAGAGAACATAAGCTTGAACAGGAAGTTGTTCTTTATGCAGAGCTTAGTGCAGTTAACAGTAGACTGACTAGAGCTGTGTGAAGACATTATCAGAGAGCATGAAGGCTATTGGAGACTATGTGTGGGCAGTGTGCAGAGTTGTAAAGACTCATTCATAAGAAGACTGGTTGTCATTGATACTGTAGCTTGGAGACTACAGTGAAGCTATAAATAGATAGAACTCAGCAGAGAAGAGTTCTAAGAGCAAAAGATTACTATCAAACATGCCTTGACAAGATTGGGTTGGAACCCTTGGGGTTGGTGCCTCAGAAGTGAGAAGGATTGGAGTCCTTGGGGCTGGTGCCTCAGAAGTAAGTAGGATTGGAGTCCTTGGGGTTGATGCCTCAAAAGTAGGAAGGATTGATGTCCTTTGGAGTTGGTGCTCCTAAGTCCAAGATTGGTGTCTTGGTGAAATAGAGTTGGTGCTCTGGAGGTTGGAGCCTCACCAAAGTCCAAGTTGGAGCTTGGCAACTGATTGCAACTATCTATATATTGTATCTATTTTACTACATAGTTTATATTAATAAAATAATTTATTCTTGCTGTTCATCTTGTGTTCTGAATATATATGTTTTAACTAGTAAAACAATAATGGGAAAAAGAAATATTGATTCACCCCCCCCTCTTAGTGTTTCTAACAATTGGTATCAGAGCATGTACCTTCATTCAAAGCTTAACAGCTTGAAGGTTGAACCTTAGAACACAAATGGCGAAGTCAAGGAATAAAGTCTCCAATCCTCCTAAGGATGTGTCTCCCTCTACTACTAAAATAGAAGGCAATCAATTTGAGGAGGCTCCAAGGCTCAATGGGAACTTTAATATATGGGAAGCAAGAATGAGGAATTTCTTATAGACTCAAGGCATTGAAGTCTGGAAATTAGTGATTGTTGATAGAAGGATGGATGAAGAATCCAAGAAGTACAATGCAAAAGCAATGAGGGAAATCTTGAATGGGCTACCTGATTCTGTAAAGAACAATCTAGGAAAATATTCATCAGCAAAGGATATATAGGACAAACTTCATGACCTTCACTCAAAAGAAGCACTGACCGTGACCATCAATCTAGAAAGAAATCCAGAACCCATCATAGAAGTTGAAAATGAGAATGATGACGTCAAGGCTAAAGCAGACCCAAAAGATGAAGAGAATGAAAAAGACTTTGTAGAAGAACTCCTCGCTCAACTTATGACTGCCATGGAAGAGATTAGCAATTTGAAAAAGGAAAGTGAGGAACTTAATAAGATAGCTCCAGTTGGTGACCAAGATCAAACAAGAAAGAAAGTTGACCTCATCAAGCTTCAAGTACAAGAAAGGGATGAAGAGCTTGCCAAGCTTAAGAAGGAATTTGATCAAAGTAAAAGAAAGCATCATGAAGAATTCATATCCATGACAAATCAACTGAATAAAGCAAAGAGGCAGGAAGATACCTTGTCAAGTCAACTTGAACAAAGGCACAAGAGCTTGAACAAACTTGAAGAAGAGATTGGTCAGTACAAGGTAGAGGTCTCCTCCCTTAAGTCTCAATTACAAGAAGCCAGGAAACAGGCACAAGGAGATGAGAAGAGAATGGAGAGCAGTCAAGCAAAGAATGAAGAAATCTTCAAAATGAAGTTAGATATCATCTCCGTTAAAATAAAAGTAGATGAAGCTACTCGTACCAAGGAAGAAACTGAGAAACAACTTGCCCAGAAGAATAATGAGTGTGAAAGATTGGAATAAGAGGTTGTCTTCCTCAGAACAAAGGTTGAAGGGATGAACAAAATCTTGAAGAGCTCTCAAGCCTTGTATGACATGCTCAGCTATCCTAGATGTCCATCTGATAAATCAGGTCTCGGGTATGTAGGTGAACACTCAAACAAGAATGAAAATGCTTTAAACAAAAGAGAAGTGAAGAAGCCAGAAAGAAATGGTGATGCTCCCAGTTCTAGCAAAGGCAAGGAGAAAAATCAAGGCTAGAATAGAAGAAATCCTACTCCAAGAAGAAACGCAGCTCCAAGAAGAAATATAGATGATGTCAAAGAGGAGAGAGGAAATGGTTATCATCAAAGGATCGCAAGGCAGAAAGGCTTAAGAAGTACATCAAGGAAACCTCCATCTCCCAGGTACCAAAGTTCATTTTTTGGTTATTGTTATTCTTGTTCAAACTTTGGCCACATGGCAAAAGACTATAAAGCATATCATAAAGATAGATGTTATGGTCCCCAACCATCTCATAGAGATAGATGCTATAGTCTCCGAAAAACTCCAATAAACAATTTTGCAGAAAGAAAACATGAATTCTTATTCATGAACAATGTAGAATGCTTCAAGTGTCATAACATTGGTCATATGGCACGAGACTGTAACTTAACTTGGGCTCTTACACAAGCTAGAACTATGCAAAAGAAGAAAGTTACACAAGTATGGAGAAGGAAGGAAATACAATTCGAGAGTCCCTTGAGCTCTCTAGCCAACAACATATGTCATTGGCCTAAATTTTGAGAATCTAAGCATTTTATAAGAAGACTCTGCCAAAAGGAGATGATGCATACAGTTAGGGGGAGCCTGTGATTCTTGATCATTATTGCTGAAGCTATTAGTAAAAGGGTCCTTATGAAATCCTTGATGAACTATATTAACAGTCATTCTTTGATGAAGATCATGTCTCAAGAGCACTCCATTAAAGGATATGATCCTATAACCATTCTTTGTACTTCTGTTAAAGAAATAGGACAAACAACTATGGTGTTGTTATCATAGAAGTTTATGTATTAACTTAGGAAGTAAATGTGAGAACAGATAAATTCTCGACACTGATAGAGGTAGTCTTCAAACAAATATATACATCTAGAATGGAGTCTGAAGTAAGAGTAGCTAGCATCATATAACAAACTGAAGCATTGCAAAAAGATGCAGATCAGCAATTGTATTTAAAACACAGTCACAGATTGGATATTTGAATCTGTAGAGATATGTACAAGAACACAAGGAAAAAATGGCTCATAGGAAGGAGAATGTTAGATATCATTTTTGGGATTCAACTGCGTTAAGTAAGTCATTCAAACGTATGACCATTTCCATGAGAGGTAGTTGTAACTGACTAATTTCTCATGATTTTTGAATAGTTCACTTAGCACTCATTGCATCGGGTGATGCTCACAGGGGTGAAGAAGTGGGATTGAAACTAGTGAAATGTGGAGAACGAATCACATAGCATCAATCATCACTTCCGGGGCTTGCACCCGGTAACCAGGACTTCCCAGGAGGTCACCCATCCCAGAACTCCTCTGGCTCAAACGCGCTTAACTGTGGAGTTTTTCCCCACAATCAAGCCCACTTAGCTTGCTACCCCATTTGCAAAACCTTAGCAAGTATTGTGCCTCATGAACCATTCAAGTAGAGATCCCTTGACTCGTTGTGTAGTCAAGCATAACTTAATCTGATACAGATCACTTAAGAAATATAGCAATAGTAAGGCACAACCCCTCACATTTTTGTCCAAATGCAATGATGATTGAATACTAGATGGCAGTAACTTAAGAAGAAGCACAAAGACACAAAGGAACTCAAATCTGAAGAAAGATAGCAAGAAAGACAATATCAAGGGCATTTTCTCTTGATTCAGACTATGAATGTCTCTCAATTCTGCCTATGGAGACATCAATATGGATTGAAGCATGAAAGCCCGGACTTGGAAATTTGCAATCTAAATGAAAGCATTAAAGTAGAGCATCTTCAAGCACTGTTGAAGCCATGATAAAGCAGTTCTGAGACATGAAGAGGGAATAATGTGTTAATTGATGATAAAGCATCAATCCTTCTATCTTGAGTAAAAAGAAGAAGAGCACTATGACAGGGGGAGTCACAGACCCATGAAGATCTACAATTCATGAAGAACAGAAGCAGCTTGATAGGGGGAGTCTCAAAGCACGCCTTTGCCATTGATGTCAAAGGGGGAGAGAAGAAGAATATTGCCATCAATAACAAAGGGGGAGATTGTTGATCTAGGTTGTCATTGATGTCAATATGGCAATATTCTGGATACTAGAGGATGACATGAAGCCAAGGGGATGCAGAGCAGATTCATGAAGAGACAGGAGCAAGGCCATCAGGATAGCCAAGCCATAGCAAGGTAGATCAAAGCATATCACAGGATATCAGAGCAAGAGAGGCATTCATATATGCAAGGAGGTCTTTGAAAGACATTGCCAAGCCAGAGGAGCCACATTGGACTAAGAGGAGCTGCAGGAGGAGCAAATGGAGCAAACAGAGAAAATGGAGGAGCCATATATATATATATATATATATATATATATATATATATATATATATATGCCAAAATAGAGCCACCAGAGGAGCAGATGGAGACGAGAGGAGAAAACAGAGCCATGGGATGCAACAAACAAAGCTATTGAAGCCACAGAGGAAGCAAACACAGCTATCGTGAGCCATATATCCACAGATAACACTGTCGGGAGCTATCGGAGGAGCAAAGGAGGCATTAACACTATTGGTGGCCAAAAAATATTCATATATGGTAAATACACTATCGGAGCGGAAAGGCAAAGTTTATATATGTGTGCAAAGAATACTCTATCGGAGGCAGAAGTGTTAACGCTATCGGGCTGTAGAACCCATATAGCATTGCCTCCGTGTATTTACTTGTTTATCATTGAATACTTTTTACATGGAGAAATCACACTAAACAATTAGCTGATTCAGGAAAGTGGACTTGAAATTTTATGCACGGGAGTGTTGAGTCCTATCAGGTCCCGCACATATTATCACATCGCTATAAGCGAATGGCCTATGTTAATGTCGAGCCCTAAACCTTTGCGATTTGTGATTTCTGATCGTCTCATTGGCACTTCACGAGTGGAAGTCATGAATTGTTAAGCGACCCATTGCAATAGCCGATAGCGATTAGTGATATCGCATCAGACCTCCACCAAGGGCAAGCGCCTATTGCGATTGCAAGACCAGACCCGATGCAACATTATAGACGGGCTTAATATAGTATCGTGTCCAATGGAGGATTGGCCATTGGCCATCGGTGATGCCATGGTCACGATGTATAAAGGACCCCTGGAAGCCTTGAGCGTCGATTGCGATGTAAGTCATGGACTCGATGGTCCGATTGCAACATGGTTCAATGCAATATCGCATCCGCAAGTGGATCGGCCGTCAGCTATCGGTGGAGTCATGGGTGCGATATATAAAGGACCCCGCGAGTCACGAATTACCGATTGCGATTTAAGATGCGGACTTGATACAGTTTAGATGCGGGGTTTAATATTGCTTTAAGTCCGCCCCTTAGTCTTTTGATTGGTTTTCTCATATTCTCTGTGTAATTAAATATTTGGCTTGCGCGAGGTGTTTTAGGCCGAAAGGCTTATGATAACTGTTCCAATAGTTCAAGAGGTTGATTCATGGCGATAGTGATTGCGATTGGGACGTGGTTGTCTGTTAAGCAAAGTTGTCTCTAGGTATGCCTGAAATTATTGTAAAAAGGAGTGTTGTTACAGTTTTAACCAGGAAGATGTGTTCTCTGTGGATTTTTGGCACTCTTTTATGAATTAACGTGTCCTGTGAGCATGAATAGATAGAGGAAACCGAAAGATGGGAAGCTGAAGAAGCAAGCGAGCACAGAGGAAATGACAGTGAACGTTGAGGAAGTTTAAGAGGTGGTGTAAGAGGAAACGAATGGATGGAGGCATGGGAATGCATAAAAACAGTAAAAATAGAGAATTGTGGTGGCTGTTGGTGTTGTGAAGAACCAGAATGTGAGGTAGTAGAAGCAACAGAGGTGGTTAAGCATTGTATGAAGTTGCTAGTAAACGCTGGTGAAGGCTGCTATAGCTGTTGAACACTGTTGAAATAGTTGGAGAAAACAACAGAACAGAAAGAGGATCCAGTAGAACAGAAAGTGGACTAAAGGGCCAACAGAAAGTAGACAGTCAAAGGGGCGAAAGTGCCAGCAGAGAACATAAGCTTGAACAGGAAGTTGTTCTTTATGCAGAGCTTAGTGCAGCTAATAGTAGACTGACTAGAGCTGTGTGAAGACATTATCAGAGAGCATGAAGGCTATTGGGGACTATGTGTGGGCAGTGTACAGAGTGGTAAAGACTTATTCATAAGAAGACTGGTTGTCATTGATACTGTGGCTTGGAGACTACAGTGAAGCTGTAAATAGATAGAACTTAGCAGAGAAGAGTTCTGAGAGCAAAAGATTACTATCAAACATGCCTTGACAATATTGGGTTGGAACCCTTGGGGCTGGTGCCTCAGAAGTGAGAAGGATTGGAGTCCATGGGGCTGAAGCCTCAGAAGTAAGTAGGATTGGAGTCCTTGGGGTTGATGCCTCAGAAGTAGGAAGGATTGAAGTCCTTGGGAGTTGGTGCTCCTAAGTCCAAGATTGGTGTCTTAGCGAAATAGAGTTGGTGCTCTGGAGGTTGGAGCCTCACCAAAGTCCAAGTTGGAGCTTGGAAACTAATTGTAACTATCTATATATTGTATCTATTTTAATGCACAGTTTATATTAGTAAAAGTATTTATTCTTTCTGTTCATCTTGTGTTCTAAATATATATGTTTTAACTGGTAAAACAATAGTGGGAAAAAGAAATACTAATTCACCCCCCCTCTCAGTATTTCCAACAGTTTCAAACATAAGAGGTGTAGCAACACCAAGGGTTGTGCTAAATGCACTTAGAGATACCTTTTTCATCCTAAATGAAATCTGACATATATTTTTAGTGAAACCCACTTCTACTAAATATACATAAATGGATGAAGTTTACCGATGGGTTACTAAGTTATATATCCCAGATAAGAAACGTTAGGAACAATTAACTAATTTACTTGACTAAAGGGAGGATCAAACAACATTCAGCATTTCCAGGGACAGTCATCAACAGTGCAACACCAAAATAATGATAGATCGACTATCAGTTCATATTCCTGATTTTGTATTAATCTATTTTTGTAAATTTGTTTAAGATATTTTCTTGGCTCTAAGATTATATAAATAGGTCTCTTTAATGAGTTATTAAAGGGTTGCACCCTTGGAGAAACATTTGTAATAACTAAATGTACTTAGCTTTTTCTGAATCATTAACACCAAAGAAAATGATTCTGAATTTTGATCCATACAGTTTTTTATTCCTTGTAAGTTTTCCAGTTTTCATTCACTGTGTTTTCTTAATAGCTTTAAGTTTTACAAAGATAACCAAATAGGAGTAGTTGAGTTTCAATTCACTCTTATAAGTTTTCTGAAGTGATCATCTTTAAAGAGAATGAATTATAAAAACTATTTGTTTAAGTAATTCCCTCTTAATCATAAAATCATTAGTATCTTTGTAATCTTATGTAGGTTTTAACCCCGTACAAAAATTACTTGCATACAAATTCTGAAACATAGAAGATAAATAATGCGAGAGCATAACACATAAAACACATATACACAAAGATTTCCCTTGGATCCCAAAACCAGGACTACGAGTTTGATTATTCATTATGTTCCTTTCAATGTTACAATACATATTTATACATGCCGAAGCATCCAATACCATGGATTGAAAACCATCGTGTGCAAAACCATGGACCAAAAACCATCGCGTCAAAAAAACATGTGTGAAAATCATGCACAAAACCATAGGTGGGTTTGCCCAACCTAACATAGGGTCCAAAACCAAAATTTTCCGGGGCACTTCCCTGGACCCCATAAACTGGGGTTATGGGTAAGCCTCAAACCCCCTGTGACCCCCCCCCAACTACACAATCGGCGCAATGAAGGGGGGGCTTCGCCCCTGCTTTAACCCCCCGGTTAACTACGTAGGCTAGTAATGCAACCCAACATTATCCCACTTGTAATTTTCTTTCCATAGGGGGCCACAAGAGAGCTTAGTCATTTTTCCAACCCTGAAATGCCCATTGTTTCTCTACACCAAGAGAACTTCTTAGAGCTCACAGATTTTGTCAATGCATCTGCAGTATTCTTCAAAGTGTCCACCTTTACCAGCAACACCTTTTTGTCTTCTATCATATCCCTCACAAAGTGATACTAAACATCAATGTTCTTTGTTTTTGAATGATATGCGGGGTTCTTTGCCAAGAAAATTGCACTTTGGCTATCACAGTCTATCCTTATAGCTCCCTGTACTAACCCCATACTTGAACACAATCTCTGCAACCAAACTGCTTCCTTACTTGCATGAGTGGCTGCCATGTATTCTGCCTCTATAGTTGATAGTGCCACTACAGATTGTTTCTTAATCATCCAACTGACTGCACCTCTAAATAGGTTAAACACATACCCATTTGTAGAACTTCTCTGATCCAAATCTCTAGCCCAATCTGCATCAACAAAGCCACGAATATCCAACATTCTATCCTAATATTCCTTGGTAGCACAAACCATAATCACTAGTGCCACACAAATACCTGAAAACCCGCTTCATTGTTGTCCAGTGCTCCTTCCCTGGTTTTGACATAAACCTACTCAATACTCCCACTGCATGTGCAATGTCTGGTCTAGTACAGACCATTGCATACATCAAGCTACCGACAACACTTGCATATGGAACACGAGACATGTCCTCTTCCTTTTCTTGTGTCTTGGGACACTGTTCAACAGATAACCTCACACCTACAGGAATAGGAACCTTCACCGGTTTACTATCCTGCATATTAAACCTTTGTAGTATTGTCTCGACATACTTCCTCTGGTTTAACTAGAGCTTCCTCTTTGCCCAATCTCTTTTAATTTCCATGCCCAAAATATAGTTTGCAGCACCAAGATCTTTCATGTCGAATTTGGAGGACAATTGGCTCTTCAAATCCTAGAAATTTTCTTTTTCATTTCCAACCAGTAACATATCATCCACATACAAGACCAAATAAATAACAAGGTCACCAATTAATTTAAAATACACACAGTGATTTTCTTTGCTTCTAGTGAAGCCCAGTCCCCATATAAATGTATCAAATTTCTGATACCACATCCTTGGTGACTGTTTTAACCCATACAGAGACTTCTTTAACTTGCATACCAGTTCTTTCTCACCCTTCATCGCAAAGCCTTCAGGTTGCTTCATGTATATTTCCTCTTCCAGATCCCCGTGAAGAAATGTCGTCTTCACATCCATCTGTTCTACGTCAAAATCAAAAGTAATAGCAACAGATAAAAGTAATCTAATAGAATTTACCTTGGCAACAGGAGAAAAAATATCACCAAAATCAATTCCTGGCACCTAGGAATAACCTTTTGCTACCAATCGAGCTTTGTATTTCTCCACCTTTCCTTTTGCATTTGTCTTCTTCTTGAACACCCATTTGCTGCCAATGTGTTTCCTTCCAACCGAAAACTCCACTAGATCCCAAGCCTCATTTTTGTGTAAAGATTCCATTTCATCAACCATGACCTCTTTCCAGAGTTTTCCATCTTCTGAATCTACTACTTCCTTCACAATTCTGGGATCATCGTTAGTAGATAAAGAAAAATTTGAACAGAAAGCAGATGGACTATACCTTTCTGGCTACCTTCTTTCTCGAACTGATCTTCCACACTCGGAGTTTGTGGCTCTTCATCTTCTGATTCCTCCTCTGCTGTAGAGTCTGATTCTTCCTCCTTAGGCTCAAACTCTATCTTCTTAGGTTCCTTTGGTTGGACTTCATGTTTAATAACATCTTTTACCTCTCTGAACACCACATCTCGGTTGTACACAACCTTCCGTGTGACTCGGTTCCAAAGCTTATAACCCTTTAAACCATCCTTATACCCAATAAAGATGCACTTTTCAGATTTACTATCCAACTCGGTTCATTTCTCCTTTGGAACATGTACATATGCATCATATCCAAATACCCTTAGATGTGAAAGAGAGGGTTTCTTACTAGTCCGCACCTCTTGTGGAGTCTTATCCTCCAACGCTGATGAAGGTGACCTGTTGACCAACTAACATGTAGTATCCACTGCCTCTGCCCAGAATTCCTGTCCTAACCTGGCACCATTGAGCCTGCTTCTTACCCTTTCCATCAACGTCTTATTCATTCTTTCTGCAACTCCATTTTGCTGAGGTGTATATGGAGTAGTCTTTTGCCATACTATACCACACTTCTTACAGAATTCTTCAAATTCCTTGCTGCAAAACTCTCCACCATTATCTGTCCTCAGCACCTTTATATTCTTCTTTGTCTGATTTTCCACGAGAGCCATAAATTGTTTAAACCTGTCAAAGGCTTCAGATTTCTTCTTAAGGAAATATATCCATGTATTCCTTGAGAAGTCATCTATAAATGATACATAGTACATAGACTTACCCAGTGATGGAACCTTCACAGGTCCAAACACATCACTGTGCACAAGTTCTAGTATCTGT
Organism: Pinus tabuliformis; assembly: GCA_031772625.1. Taxonomy (NCBI): domain Eukaryota; kingdom Viridiplantae; phylum Streptophyta; class Pinopsida; order Pinales; family Pinaceae; genus Pinus; species Pinus tabuliformis. The sequence goes on along the minus strand of CM062810.1, from coordinate 368,233,817 downwards.
TTCGCTCTCTTACTACCAGAGGGGAAACTCACCCGATTCTGCTTCCCATATACACAATTTTCATAGAAATCAAAATCTAGAGAGCTATTACTCATACCTTCTACCATACCTTTACCATGAAGTATTTGGAGGCCCTTCTCTCCAATATGGCCAAGCCTTTGATGCCACAACATGGTCTTCTCTCTAGAGACCACTAGATTTTTTGCTCCACTTTTAGGAACCATAGAACTATTGCACCCATCAATAATAGTGCTACCTTGTAGCTTGTACAGAGTTCCAATTCGAACTCCCCACATCAATACCATTGCTCCTCAAACCATTTTGCAGGTATCCTTCTCGAACACTGTTTTTACACCTGCATCATCTAGCTTTCTTACAGAAATCAGATTTCTGGCCAATGCAGGAATATGCAGAACACCTGGAATTGTTCTAACCCTTCCACCTTGCAACTTCAACTTTACTTTTCCGCTACCAATGATTCTAGCCTTCCTATCATTCCCTAAGAAGACATCACCACCATCGTATTTCTCATACTCACAGAACCACTCTCTATGGGGAGTGAAGTGAAATGATGCACCTGAGTCAATCAACCATGCCTCATGATCTACATGTGTACTTGAAGAAGCCAAGTACACATCCTCGCTTTCATCTGAGGTGGTTTTCACCTCTGCAGAAGGAGCATCATCAGATCCCTTTCCTTTATCAAGAGCTTTAAAATTACAATCCCTTTTGTAGTGCCCTTCCTTTCCGCATTTCCAGCACACCACCTTTACAGGTTTTCCTGGAGATTTAGATCTCCCTCTAGATTTAGATCTCCCACTTGATGACTTATTTTTGTTTCTGTTGTGGGACTGTCCTCGTACAGACAAGGCATCACCATTCTGGCTCTCCATATTTTTTCCTCTCATCTCCTTCATTAGCAAGGATGAGACTATTTCATCAAACTGCAAGGCAGTTGCATTGCTACCTATTGCAATAACCAGACTATCCCACGAATCTGGTAGAAACCACAAAAAACTGATGCACTTATCTTCATATGAAATTTTAATATCAACAGATGCTAACTGAATTACCACAGTATTAAATGTGTTCAGATGCTCTGTCACCGAGTCTCCAGCTTTAATCCTCAGGTTATATAGCTTTTTCTGCAGGAATAGTTTATTCACTAGAGAGTTAGATTGGTACAAAATCCCTAACTTGTCCCACAAAGCCTTCGTCATAGCTTCCCTTGATATATTCAGCAATACTGAATCTGAGACACACAATCATATTGTGCTCTTTGACTTCTGATCCAACTTCTTCCATTCTTCATCAGACACTCTCGTTGGTTAAGTACCCGGATCTACCACGATCCACTGATATTTATCCACCAACAGATCCTCCATCTTAAGTTTCCACAACTGAAAACTCTGAACATTAAATTTCTCGATCTCTATGTTTCCATTGCTCACCATCTTCTTTCACCACTAGAATCAATCTCACAGATCTCCCACTGAACAGGGTCTACCACAGGCTCGAGCGAAACCCCTCAGCAACAAAGGCGTCCCCTTGAAGCCAAAACTGCTCCGATACCAGATGTAGGTTTTAGCCCTATACAGAAATTACCTGCATACAAATTCTAAAACATAGAAAATAAAAATGTGAGAGCATAACACATAAAACACATATACATAGAGATTTCCCCTGGATCCCAAAACCAGGACTACCAGCTTGATTATTCATTATGTTCCTTTCAATGTTACAATACATATTTATGCATGCTGAAGCATCCAATACCATGAACCAAAAACCATCGCGTCCAAAACCATGGACCAAAAACCATCGCGTCCAAAAAACATGTGCAAAAATCATGCACAAAACCATAGGTGGGTCTTCCCAACCTAACATAGGGTCCAAAACCAAAATTTTCTAGGGCGTTGCCTTGGACCCCATAAAGTGGGGTTACGAGTATGCGTCAAACCCCCTGTGACCCCCCCACTACACAATCAGCGCAATGAAGGGGGCGCTCCACCCCCCCTCTAACCCCCTGGTATACTACGTGGGCTAGTCGTGGAAATAATATAACACAACCCAACGTCTTAGGCATATTTTGTCAAACTTTCTGAACATTGTTTGAAGGTTTTCTTACTTATGGTTATTTAATTTTCTTTTTGAAAACTGTAATAGTCATATTATCTTTCTGTTTCTACTCATCACCAGATAAGCTAAATCACTGTGTGGATTGTAATAGCAGCCCTTTGTTTAATATTAGTATTATTCAAGAAGGTTAGTCATCACTGTTTTAAATATGTTTCATACATTGGTCCTCCAAAAATTAAAACAAAACCCCCCAAAACAAATATCTTAGATGCCTTGGCATGATAGTTGACCATTATCATCTCAGAGATACAACATCAATCTGGCACCGTTGTCGGGGACTTGAATTTGATTAGATTTCCTGGTCAACAACATAAATCCTATTCCTTTAATGTGAATAAAGGTCTAGATAGGCCAAAATCCTTCACCTGGCGACTCCACTGTATCAAACTGGCACCTTTTAAGCACACTAGACCCCATTCTAAATTTGACACAGATAGTCCTCTGTCATATCCAGAAGGACTTGTGAGAAAGGCTAGTTCTAGAAGGAGACACCAACCATCTTCTTCAACTTCAACCTTGCAGTCTGAAGATATATTACAATTTGATCCCTATAGTAATATTCCATCCAATCCAGATTGGACTCATTTATCACCTAGGGTTGCTAAACTTTTGGGTAGGGGAGTTGATTTTAAATCAACTTTCATTATTCATTCACTTAAATGTCATCCAGAACCCCTACTTCCACCAGGATCACCTAATTCTGAGTTTGACATAGGTGTTCATTTACCTAAACGTAAACCTACAGATTTCATATCCCCCACTACATATTCATTCCCTTCCAATTTTGAACGCCCTGAATCTTCTCCTTCGAAACAACTTGATGGGACCTTTGATATATATTCAAATCCACTCTTTGAAACAAAAGATGATATTCATTCTCAGGTCCATAAGTTAGTTATTAAAACTCCTTTAAATTCTTGTAGGACATCTCCTCCTTCTTCACCTCCACATAGTCATTCACCCTCTCTATCACCATCAACTTCTTCTTCTTCTTCTTCTTCTTCTATAGAAACACCTCATACACCACATTCTACTATGGCATTCCAACCCATTGTACACACAAAATATGCAGCTTTAGTTTTACCTCTTAACCTTGACGCTTTCCCTCTTGGATATTTAAAGCACCTTCCTAGGTATAATGGAGAAACTGGTCCCTCAGCTGAAGACCATCTTCAAGCATTTCTAGACTTTGTAGATAACATGAACATAGAACAAGAAAATGTTTACATGAGGTTGTTTGTTCAATCTCTTGAGGGAAATGTGAGAACTTGGTTTAGCCAATTACTTACAAATTCCATTAGAAATTGGTAAGAGTTAACAAATATATTCAAAAATCAATGGGGAGTGAAGAAATATGCTCTTTACTTTTTGAATGAGTTTGAAGAGCTTAAAAGAAACTTTGGTGAACCTGTCTCTAATTTTATCAAAATTTTCAACAAACTTTATCATAAGATGCCCGCTGATTGTAAACCCCCTGTAGTAGCAGCCAAATCTTGGTTCTCAAAATACTTTGAAGATGATTTTTTTGTAATGTTAAGAGAAATAACTTCAATAACTCTTGAAGAAATGCAAACTAATGCTATAGAAGTGGAAGAAAATAGGGCAGCCTTAGCCACCTTAAAATCTAAAGAGGAAAAGGCCGAAAGAAAAATTAAATCTAGTCAAGAGGCCTCTACTTCCTCTAAGACTAAAACTAAAGATTCTAGAATAGATGAGATAACATCACTTCTTAGAAATATATCTAATAGAATTTACAAAATTGAGACTCAAACTAGAACAATTCAACAAATAGCCACTAGACCTCAAAATCAAAATCAAGGTCAATACAAATAAAATCCACCATTACAAATTCTTCAAAGGCCTAGTAATGATCAACAGGTTCCAACTCCTTTACTGATAGATGATCAACAACATGATGGCAATACTATGATTATCACTGAAGACATTAACAATATGGATACCTCTTCTGGTCAGACCGCTATTATTCCTCTCTCTCAACAAAAGCAGGTTCAAGAAGACCAAGATAACTCATAGGCTTCCAAATACTATGCCTTCTCTAAATTCCTAATTGCGGAGCTGAACAAAAGATATGATCTTAGACCTAGATCTAGCCTTGGAAGACCTCCCAAGAAAACTCCAACAATTGAACCTCGTGCCAAATCTGTTGAAACTCAGACAACTATTATTCAACCATTAAATCTGATAACTAATACAGCTCCAATTCTTAACTGCATTTAATGTTGAAAAAGAGTTAGAAAGAGTTAAAATTCCTATACCACTTTCGTAATTGTCCAAAAACCCTGGATAGAAAAATCGAGTCACCAAATGTATACAGAACACCTCAGTTGATGCTGAAAGTGATGTTATTGGTCTTCAATATGAAAAACCAACAGTGGTTTTTGCTCCTAGCTCAGATACGATAGATGAAATAGTGGCCCCTTTCTATGTGACTCTAAAGACAAATGATTCAATGTTATACTATTGTATGCTTGATTCTAGAGCATCACATAATATCATGCCAAAAACTATCATGGATCATTTCTATCAAAATTTGGTCCTAAGGATGGACCCCCTTTGGGGTTCGAAATGTCGACATAAAAAACATAATATTGTGGATAATCCAGATCATGCTACTCCAAAAAACCACCACAGAAGCTTAAAGTCTAACATTTAAATCTTGACATAACTAGATCCTATCATCGTTTGTACACCTTTGATTAAAAAAGGGTGCCTTGTCTAGGACTGATTAAGGATTTAGTAGTCATTCTTACTCAAATCCTAGTAAAAAGTGTAGTGTCAGATATAGTTGTCACAAATATCCATTCCAAATTTAGAATTCTCTTTTCAAGGTCTTGTTGTGCCAAATTAGGGGTAACTCTTCAAATGGACATGTCTTACGCCATTATTCCAGTCTATGAAGGAGAACAACTTAGGTTGTATAGAGAGGTAAGATTTGTGGACACTGTCTGCAAAACAAATCAACCAAAGAACCATCCCATTTATGCAATTGATCAAGATTTTAGCTGTTTTCAACTCTCTTCAAACGAAACACGTGACTCTCAAGTAAAAATTGAAGATATAATTGAAAACCCCATACCAAAACAATCTAATGTATGGAAGTTATTTTTTGACGGTTCTTGTAGAAAAGATGGAGAAGGAGCTAGGGTAGTACTAATCTCACCAGAAAAGGAAAACATTGCACAATAATGTAAACTTGATTTTGAAGATACCAATAATGTAGCAGAATATGAGGCTTTCCTTATAGGACTGCAATTAGCCAAAAGTTGAAAGGTACAAAATATCAGTGTTTTCACTGACTCAGAGCTCATTCTTAAACAATTTAGGAATCTTTTCCAAACAAAACATCCTAGGCTAAGATCATATCGAAATGAGGTTTGAGACTTAGTTGAAATTTTCTTTAATTCTTTTAATTTGAATTATATCCCAAAAGATGATAATATTCATGCAGGTTCCCTAGCTGTCTTTGCTAGTTCATTTAAAATTCCTCATTAAACTAATGTATTCTATCAAATACAAGTCAAATACAGGCCATCCATTGATCTGAAATGATCATATGTTAAAACTGAAGTAGAATTGATTATGCCAACAATGAAATGAATGTTAACTTAAAGTGTTGAAACTATGAGAACTGCTTGAGAAGAAAGACTTTACGACATATGATAAACATAAGCAAGATGCAAAACAGAAGTGAAAACAGCAAATACAAAATGATACCAGACAACAAGATTGATTACAGAGTTCATCCCTTGTGGACTACATCTCCGGGTCGGCTTTCAAGATGGGCGACCATTTTATTACGATTGAATCCGAGAAGGTTGATTACATAGAAAATTTACCAAACAGAATGTGCATGCAAGCACTTCTGGTCACTGTCATCAAAAATCTCTCTAAACCAGCTTTCCAATGCCTATCACTGTTCCCAATTCTGACTTTGGATGCTCCTATTACACTGAAAACTAAATAGCCTATATCCTCTAGAACCTACATACAAAACTAAAAACCACTCTCTTCCCTCTTCAATGAGCAAAACTGCCTTTTATAACCACCAAATGCATTCCTACTCCTCATGCCCAATATTGGCATGAACTGGCTGAAATTTGGGTTTGTTTCCCTCGGTCTTGTCATGAAATGACAACTTAGGGTTAGGTTCCATGGTCATCGAATTAGTTTTAATGACAAAATAACCAAAAAATCCATTTTAGCACTTTGGATAAGAGAAAATTGTAGGCAGTTTGCTGACCGGCCAGAGGAGAGAGGTCGTTAACATGTGGCCAACCATGATCTAACTGCAGGCTGCCATCCGATGCTAGCTCTTGATGGTTCCGCTAACGGTTGAAGGCCATGTCAACATGTGACCTAACTTCCCAGTGGTCACGACTGACGGTGCAACTTACCCTCGGCGGTTGTGTTCAGCTTCGAACTATTGTGTTAACCACCATGACTGCTCACATGGTTACAGTTCTCGCTGCGCTTTTGATGTTGCGGTTAACTGTAACATGTAACCATCCTTCCGTTTGACCTCTGTTCACATGCTCTTGTCTCCACCATGGTCTCCATACCTGTGCAGTTTGGGGATTGTTATATGTTTTATGTTATGTAATGTTTATTAATGTATTGCAATATTTATAACGGCCGGAGGATTTATAACTTAAAGTTATGTATTTCAATGTTTATCACATAGGTTTGTTTATGTATCATGGCTCGAATGGGTCCTAGCTTTATGGTATTTTAATACATGTCTTTAGGTTTTAGGTTAGGGTTCTATGGTTTGGTTAACATAATGTCTTAGGTTTAGGGTTTTAGTCTTAACATCATTTTGTTTAAAAAAAAACCATTTACAACAAATTTTCACAAAGTGACATTTGCAACAAACGTCACATGGTGACGACAACCAAACTCTGAAAGGCAGATGACCAATCCACATCGACAACCATATCTTGGTGGCATTGACCACAACCAACATGTCGACAACCAAAATCCTGCGAGGTGGACAACAATCACATGTTGACAATGAGGTATCAAACCATATCACGATGAAAACCATATACATTACCAAACAACCTAAACCATAAACATCACTGTCCAAGTTGACGACACTAGACTGAATGCTAACGACAAAACTAAACCTATGCAACTGATCTGACGAGATCCTCCTGGATCAATCCTCTCAACTTGAAATCTTTTGGACCACAAAAGTTTGAGTAGACAAATAGCAGGTGATGGTAGAGCTAGCTCACTCTCCACCTTGCCTTGACAATGTACCAATACATTCGATTAAAAACCTATGACCTTGATGATGCTCACTATGGCACATTTTGAATCTGTGAACTGTTCCATTCATCTATAGTATACACAACTTGCAAAGATGGTCAAACAACCTATTATGAACATGACAATTGACTTATTTCCATGAAGTACCATGATAGGTCCCTATAATACTAGTGATTACCCCATTACTATTGTAGTTGTGTCCCTTATTAATATTGTTGCGCCCCTATTGTCCCCATATTTTTGTTACTGTGCCCCATAGAATCCCTCTATTGTTATTTTTGTGGCTTTATATTATTATTGATAGGTCGGCTGGGTTATATTGTGACTCCTTAGACTCCTATATATAGAAAGGAGGTTTTGTCATTTGAATCATCCAAGAATTGTTCATTTGTGTAATGTAAAGGAGGTTTCCCCCACGAAGAGGCTGAATTCTAAGGCGTTGATCTCTCTTTTCTATCTTTTTGTGAGTTGGTTTCATAACATTTGGTATCAGAGCTTTGGATTCTAGGGTTTCGTTGCTCCAAATAGGTCATCGTGGCATTTTCGCTATAACTTTTTTACTGCGATGTTTCAGAAGCTAAAAAAAAAAACCCATTTGAGAAGAAATCGTGTTGAATCTTGGATCTAAATTTCAGAGCTTTTTGCACTATATTTGCAGAGATATGATCTGAGGAAGTTGGTCTTTTTTCAAACTCCTTAATTACATTCCAAACATGTGACCTAGGGAAAATCGTCATAACTTTGTTTTTGAGCATTGGATTGAAATTTTGTAAGAAGTCTTAGAAAGAGGATGGACTGTAGTTTCTTATATATATTTTTAGAGCCAAAAGTCGAAACAATGACTCGTGGCACATCGTACAAGTTCACTCTACTAAACTAGTCTATAGTCAGGTCACTGTGGGAGATTGTGCATAACTCTTTCTTGGAGAATCCAATTTGGATCAGACTGGTGGCATTGGAAAGAGGACGCAGAGGGCTACTATAGGTCACAATTTCAGAATTGGATGATCCAAAATTATAGAGATACATCAGATTCAATATCAGGCTCCTACAAAGTGAAAAAAGGTGTGTAGTTTTTTTTTTAATTTTTGCATAAGCTTGGTTTGAAAAATTAATTTGAAGGAATTCAAAGGGCATAGTAAAGCATTATTATCGGTAATTGATGCCCTGAGGAAAGAAAATGCACAAACCTAGTAAGCAACTTGAAAGCTCTAGAATGACTCATGAAGAAAAGGAAGAAATGCAACATGATATATCAAAATTACAAGACCAAGTGCAACAACTGTCACTTGCACAAAAAGGAACATAATCTAAGATGGATGGTTTAAAAAAAGACATAGAAGCTAAGATGGACGGTTTAAAGAAAGGCGTAGAAGCCAAGATGGATTGTTTAAAGAAAGGTGTAGAAGCTAAGGTGAATGATGTGGAAACTAAGATGGACGATTTGAAGATAGATTTGAAGACAGACATGGAAGAATTGAAGATAAATATGAATAAGTTGCTACAAGAAATGGTCACTAATGGTGAAAGGGTAGTAAAGGAAACTCATGATGAGAACAAAAGAAATGTTAATCATGATTCCATAGACTCTAATGTTGGATCGAAGACCCACCATATTCCAAAAATCGATATGAGAAAGTTTGATGGCAAGGATCCTGCAACATGGATATTACAGATGGAGCAATTTTTCGATCTCAATAATGTGAAAAACACACAAAAGGTACGTATTGCAAATTTATATTTGGAACCAAATCAGTTTGTATGGTATCAATGGCTTTTCTATCGTAAACAGATTATCACTTGGGCAATTTTTACGGAAGAATTGACAGCACATTATGAGGATACAAAAGGCAACACTTTTTTTAGCCAATTGATAAGTCTAAAAAAAAAGGGGTTCAATAATGGAGCACATTGAGGAGTTCCAAAAATTGAACATAAGGGTAAAAAAATATTCCAAAAGAGCATAGGATTGATGTGTTCATAGGGACTTTAAAGGATAATATCCAACATGATGTTCACCTTTGGGAACTTTATTCATTAGAGAAGGCATTCAGGTTAGCAAGAAAAATGGAAAGCAAAATTATGGCAACCAGGAAGCATACCACTCACAACTATAAATATGGAAGTGTTGTTACCCCTAGCCTTCCACAACCTATAAGGTTGACACCACAACAATTGGAAGAAAAAAGAGCAAAAGGGCTTTGTTACAGTTGTGATAGAAAATACACTAAAGGTCATAAGTGTGCTGAGAAGAAATTATTCTACATAGATTGTGAAGAGGAAGAAGAAAATGAGCAAGAAAGGTCAAAGGAAGAGGATATACTCCAGGAACAAAGCCTAGATAAAGAAGAAATGAATCCTACCATATCTTGTAATGCATTGGCTAGAATTACCACTCCTCAAACCATCAAGATAGAAGGACAAATCAAGAAGAAAAAGGTAATGTGTTGATTGATTTAGGAAGTACCAACAATTTTATTCATTGTAAGGTAGCAAAAGAATTGAATTGCTTCCTATATCCAGCACTAGAGTGTCAAGTGATGATTGCAAATGGAGGAACAATAAATTGCTCTAGAAAGTGCCATAATATCAAGCTATCCATGGGAGAATATGTATTGACTAGCCCAATCCTTTCCATTCCAATGGGAGGTGCTGATGTTGTACTAGGAGTCCAATGGCTACAATCCTTGGGTACAATAGCTTTTAATTTTCAAGAACTTTTCATGAAATTTTCTGCGGAAGGAAAGGAAGTTGAATTAAGGGGTATTGTAGGGAAACGGGGAAAGATAATAAGCTCTAACGGTATGAAAAAGCTTCTAAAAAAGGAACAATGAGGTGTAATTGCACAATTATGTTCACTAGATGTTTCCACATCGGAATCATCTATTTCTCCAGATCTCCAAAAAGTCTTGGACAATCATTCCAAGGTATTTGAGACTCCTAAAGGTCTCCCACCTATTCATGATCATGATCATGCTATTCATCTGATTCCAGGAAGTGTTCCTCCAAACATCAGGCCGTACAGATATCCCTATGCCCAAAAGAGTGAAATTGAATGTATGGTTGCAGAAATGCTAGAGGCTGGTATAATTCAACCTAGTCAAAGTTCTTTCTCTGCTCTAGTAGTATTGGTGCACAAGAAGGATGGATCATGGTGCATGTGTCTGGATTATAGGGAGCTCAACAAGCTCACTATTAAAGATAAGTTTCCCATTCCTATCATTGATGAATTATTGGATGAATTGCATGGATCAATTTACTTCACCAAGTTGGATCTTCGTTCAGGATATCATCAAATCAGAATGAAGACTAAAGACATTCCAAAAATAGCATTTAGAACTCATGAGGGTCATTATGAATTTTTGGTCATGCCTTTTTGCCTTACCAATGCACCTTCTACATTTCAAGGTTTGATGAATTCCATTTTCAAACCCTTCCTTAGAAAATTTGTGTTAGTATTTTTTGATGATATACTAATCTACAGCAAGTCTTGGAAGGATCATGTTGAACATGTTGACAGGGTGCTACAACTATTGGAGGAGAAACAATTATATGCAAAAAGATCCAAATGTTTCTTTGGAGTACAAGAGGTGGAATATCTGGGTCATATTGTATCTCATGAAGGAGTAAGGTAGACCCTAGAAAAATTAAAGCCATTAAGGAATGGAAAATCCCCACATCCATAAATCATTTGCGAGGATTTCTCGGGTTGACAGGGTATTATCGCAAGTTTGTTAAGAATTATGGGAGAATAGAAGCACCTCTAACAACATTATTGAAGAAAGATGCATTTTCATGGACTCCAGAAGCAACAAGGGCCTTCGAACATCTTAAAGAGGCAATGTGCCAAGCACCGGTCTTAGCTACACTGGACTTCACAAAAACCTTTATTGTTGAATGTGATGCTTCAGGAAATGGAATTGGTGCTGTTTTAATGCAAGATGAAAGACCCATTGCTTTTGAAAGTCGTCCAATCAAGGGAAAGTTTTTACACAAAGCTATTTATGAGAAGGAAATGTTGGCAATACTACATGCACTTAAGAAATGGTGACCCTACCTAATGGGAAGACACTTCAAGGTAAAAACGGATCATGATAGCCTTAAATACTTTTTAGAACAAATATTATCCTCTGAAGAGCAAAAAAGTGGGTCACAAAGATGTTGGGTTATGACTTTGAAATCATCTACAAAAAAGGGAAGCAAAATGTGGTGGCAGATGCACTCTCAAGAAAGGATGAGGATGTGGAAGCATTGTTGTGCGCCATTTCTATTATCCAACCAGATTGGATAAATGAAGCAAGGGAGGAATGGAAGAATTCTGAAGAAGTGTGGGCACTTATTCAAAAGTTACAACAAGATTCCAGTACATCTGATACATTAAGCTGTCAAAATGATTCGTTATGGTACAAAGATTGCTTATACCTTTGTAAGAATTCCCAACTCAAACAAAATATTCTTATGGAATTGCACACTTCTCCCTTAGGAGGGCACTCAGGATTTTTAAAAACTTACCACAGGGTTAAGAAGGATTTTTTTTGGGATGGCCTTAAATTGGATATTCAAAAGTTTGTAGAGGAATGTTTGGTTTGCCAACAAAATAAAGTTGAAACAATTAAGACCCCGGGTCTATTACAACCTTTATCCATTCCAAGCCAATGTTGGGAGGAGGTTTCAATGGATTTTATCACAGGTTTACCCAAGTCTGAGGGAAAGAGTGTCATCATGGTGGTAGTTGACAGACTTACCAAGTATGCACACTTTTGTGCATTATCACATCCATTTAAAGCCAGTACAGTTTCTACTGCATTTATGGAAACAATTCAAAAGCTACATGGAAACCAAAAGATTATTGTAAGTGACAGAGATCCCATTTTCACTGGAAATTTTTGGACAGAATTATTTTCTTGTCTTGGTACTCAGTTAGCTCATAGCTCATCTTATCATCCTCAATCTGATGGGAAAACTGAGATAGTAAACAAATGTTTGGAAGGATATCTTCTTTTATTTGTATCTGATAAACAGACACAATGGGTCAAATGGTTGCCTTTGGCTGAATGGTGGTATAACACTTCCTTCCATAAAGCAACAAAAGTGACCCCATTTATGGCACTTTATGGATATCAACAACCATCCATCACATCATATTTAAGAGAAAATTCTAAGGTTCAAGTAGTGGAACATCACATTGAACATCAACAACAAATCCTCCAACTCTTAAAGGATAACCTCGTGTTGGTGCAAAATAGAATGAAACAACAGGCAGATCAACATTGTAGCAAAAGAAGTTTTGATGTAGGAAATTGGGTATTCCTACGGCTACAACAATATAAACAAATGTCCCTCAAGCAAGCTAAGAAGGATAATAAATTATCACCAAAGTATTATGGTCCGTACAAGGTGTTGCAAAAGATTGGTACTATGGCATACAAATTGGAGCTTCCTACAGTGTCTCGAGTGCACCCAGTTTTCCATGTTTCATGTTTAAAGAAATTTATAGGTGACAAGCCCCCAGTTCAAACAATATTGCCAGAACTTGACGAGGAAGGAAAAATTATATTGGAACCGGAAGCAGTCACAGAAACAAGAACTCGACAGCTACGAAATCGATCAATTTCAGAGTATCTCATCAAGTGGAAGAAGTTATCTGCTGAAGATTCCACATGGGAGGATGAGACTTTTATATAGAAGCATCCAGAACTACTCAAGTGTTGAGGACAACACTTTTTTGAAGGAGAGGGGCATGATAGGTCCCTATAATACTAGTGATTACCCCATTACTATTGTAGTTGTATCCCTTATTAATATTTTTGTGCCCCTATTGTCCCCATATTTTTGTTACTGTGCCCCATAGAATCCATCTATTGTTAATTTTGTGGCTTTATATTATTATTGTCAGGTCGGCTGGGTTATATTGTGACTCCTTAGACTCCAGTATATAGAAAGGAGGTTTTGTCATTTGAATCATCCAAGAATTGTTCATTTGTGTAATGTAAAGGAGGTTGCCCCCTCGAAGGGGCTGAATTCTAAGGCGTTGATATCTCTTTTCTATCTTTTTGTGAGTTGGTTTCATTGAATTAGTGATTCATACATATCTTTGAAAGTAGTCTCTACAACATATTGTTCAATACTTTTGACATGTGTTAACAATCTATACTGTGGAATGACAGAGACAATCAAAGAATTTTTTGACATCATACCAGCTACTTGACTTGCGATACTTTCCTGATTCCTGATTACTAAGTGCACTTGGTGCAATAAACCCATCAATCTATAATATAGAAGCTGCTACAACTTAGTTTGATTTTGAAAGTATTGAAGTGGTTGTTGATTTTTTTGAATCATTATTCCCTTATTCATTAAATGATGTTTCCATTGGTTAGCACTTTCCCTTGATGTATAAGTTTCCCTTAATTGTATTGAATAGTTTGACACTGCTTTAGAAAAGGCTTTGATAGGAAAACAATGGGCTTCCTCTCCACTTGAAAAGAGGCTTCCAAACTATTTCAAATATGAAATGGTGACACAATACAAGAGAAATTTAACACTAACTTTCCCCAATATTGACTTGCATCCCTGTAACTGTTAACTTCCAAACTTGGACTCAATTGATTCATTCTGACATTAGGAAGAGGATCTTTAGGCATAAACTGTAATTCATGTTATATTCCCTGCTTATGAGTACGATGTTTAGTTTCTTTAAATAGAATTGGAAAATTTTATACCTCTTTGATCAAACTATCTTTAAGCTGAGACTCATAACCTGAACAAACATCATGTTGATTATTATGTTTTTCCTTTACACACATGATCTTACAATTCTCTTATTTGAACTTATTAATCGCTTCATCTGATTAGCAATAACTAAATTCAAGTGATTTTTACTTTGATGTGCCTTGACATTAAATTCAACCCCAACTTTCTTAAGGTGATATTTATGCTCTCTCCTGTAAAATACTGCATCATGATCATAAAGATAAGGACTTCCTAAGACAACACCACATATATCTACTGGAACCGCATCTAATTCCACTTCATTAATGTAATTAGCTGTAATGGAAAATCTTGATCGAAACTATTTTGAGACTTTTATCTGAGTTTATTTATTTAGCCATCCTAATGGGTAAGGTCTTGGATGATTCAGTGTCTCCAAACCCAAATTATCCTTTGCTCGTGTCTTTGTGTGCTTAGAAGTTATCCTTATGTTAAATAATTCAACTCTTTTATCCTCATTTGAAAGATTTATGTTTGATGAAGATGCAATAGTATTCGAACTTGAACCAGTGTCAGAAGTTTTACCTGTCGAAGCTATGGTAGTTATCCTGCTTTCATCACCTGAATCAGAACCTAGATCTTAATGGACTGCTATAATTGCCTCCTTTTCATTCTTCTCTTTAAGTAAATTTTTGGGCTTAAGTTCTAGATGAAGTTTCCAACACTTATATTCATCATGACTGATTCTCTAGCAATGAGAACAAGTAGGTCTTTCCTTCTGAGCTGTCGTTGATTTCTTTCTCTTCGAATTGTTCTTCCCTTTACTGTCATTGGAATCCCTGACTTCCAACTCTTTGGATGATTGCGGTGAAAACTTGAATGGTCTGCCACCTGATTCAATATGTATGGCTTGAACTCACACTTCATCCAAATCATCAGGATTAAACATTAATAATGTATGCTGTAAATATGAATGTAAATTTCTGATGTATTTTAATAAAGTTTCATGTGTATCCAATGAAATACCAAGCGACAATGCTTTCTTTCTAAACTCCTGAACACTCTTCCCTTTACCTTGCCTCAAATTTTGCCAATCAATAACAACTTGCTGCATGTATCCTAAAGGATAGAATTGTTTCCTAAGAGCTTTTAAAAACTTAGACCATGAAGAGATCACTTTTCCTTTCCGCTTTACATCTATCAAAGTTTTAATTTCCCACCATATTAAAGTTCTTCCCCCCATTCTAAGTGTAGCTAACTAAATTTTTGTTTTATTGTTAGAAATGTTCTGAATACGACAATACACTTCTAACTACTTAATCCAGTTATCTAGATTTTCAGGATTCTTTTTGCCATCATAAATAGGTAACTCAAATTTTGCATCAAGTTTTAAAAGAGATGTTTTCTTAGGTTTCTTTTCTATTTCGGATTCTACACTGGAAGAAGAAGAAGAAGATGATGATGATGGAGATGATGGAGGTGAAGGAGGTTTATCATCCTTGCGTTTACCTTCGTCCTTCTTCGATGTCTTTGAAGAAGAAGCTGCATCTCTCGCCTTCTTATCTTCGTAAAGTTCTCCCAACATCTGCTGCATAGTCAAGAATGCTTGCTGAAACTGTTCATCACTCATCTTTGTTTTTGGATTTTGACCTGCATCAGATCCTATCATGGTCAACTTATGAACGACTCTGCGCTTTCCAATCTCTGGATCAATCTCCTCAAGGATTCCTTCTCCACGTTGTGACTTTGACATGGTTAACATTCACTAAAAAATTCTACAAATGTAACCTATTCTGATACCAAATTATATGATCTGAAATGATCATATGTTTAAAATTGAAGTAGAATTGATTATGCCAACAGTGAAATGAATGTTAACTTAAATTGTGAAACTGTGAGAACTGCTTGAGAAGAAATACTTTAAGATAGATGATAAACACAAGCAAGATGCAAAACCGAAGTGAAAATAGCAAATACACAATGATACCAGACAACAAGATTGATTATGGTGTTCGTCCACAATGGACTATGTCTCTGGGTCCACTTTCAATATGGGCGACCACATTATTAGGATTGAATCCGAGAAGGTCGATTACACAGAAAATTGGCCAAACTGAATGTGCATGCAAGCACTTTTTGTCACTGTCATCAGAAAGCTCTCTGAACCAGCTTTCCAATGCCTATCACGGTTCCCAATTCTAACTCTGGATGCTCCTATTACACTGAAAACAAAACAACCTATATCCTCCAGAACCTGCATACAAAACTCAGAACCACTCTCTTCCCTCTTCAATGAGAAAAACTGCCTTTTATAACCTCCAGATGCATTCGTACTCCTCATTCTAAATATTAGCATGAACTGGTTGAAATTTAGGTTTGTTTCCCTCGGTCTTGTGATGAAATGACACCTTAGGGTTAGGTTCCATTGTCATGAAATTAGTTTTAATGACAAAATAACCAAAAAAACCCATTTTATCACTTTAGATAAGAGAAAACCGTAGGCGGTTTGCTAATAAGGTGGAGGAGGGAGGTTCTTAACATGTGACCAGTCGCGATCTAACCACAGGCTGCCACTCGGCACTAGCTCCCAACAGTTTCGAGTAATGGTTAGTGACCATGTCAACATGTGACCTGACTTCCCGGCGGTCTAGGTTGATGATGAAACTTACCCCCGACGGCTGTGGTCAACTCTGAACTATTGCGTTAACTACCATGACTACTCACATGGTTATGTTTCCCGCTGCGGTTTTGATGTTGCGGTTAACTGTAACATGTAACCTCTGCCCATTTGACCTCTGTTCACATGCTCCTATCTCTGTCATGGTCTCCATACCTGCATGGTTTGGGGACTGTTATATGTTTTATAATGTTTTATGTTATGTAATGTTTATTAATGTATTGCAATATTTATAAAGTTTGAGAGGGTTTATAACTTAAAGTTATATATTTTAATATTTACTACATAGGTTTGTTTATGTATTATGGCCCGAATGGGTCCTAGCTTCATGGTATTTTGATACATGTCTTTAGGTTTTAGGTTAGGGTTCTATGGTTTGGTTAACATAATGTCTTAGGTTTAGGGTTTTAGTCTTAACATCATTTTGTTAAAAAAAAACCCATTTTACAACAAATTGTCACAACGTGACATTTGTGACAAACGTCACATGATGACGAGAACCAAACTCTAAAAGGCGGATGACCAACCCATGTCGACAACCATATCTTGGTGGCACTGATGACAACCAACATGTCAACAACTAAAATCCTGTGAGGCAGATGATAATCACACGTTGACAACCAGGTATCAAACCATATCACCATGAAAACCATATACATTACCGAAGAACCTGAATCATTAACATCAATGTCGAAGCTAACGACATTGGATTGAATGATGATGACAAAACTGAACCTGTGTAACTAATATGACGAGATCCTCCTAGATCATCCATCCCAGACAATCTAAAATACTGGCAGATATTTGAAGATGATCAAGAACTAAAATATTTTCTACAGGTTATAGATGAATTTTTAGTTCTACAAATTGATGAAGATAGAACATAAACAAACAAAAATGACAGTTCAAGTTTCAATTCAAAAATTGGAAATCATGACATCATATAATTGTCCAAAAATTTTATTCCCAAAGGTCTCATTCCTTTAGAGAAATTATTTGATCAAAATGATGTCCTAAGAAACCCACAATCAATTTCTCCACAAGATGACATAGAGGAAGTAAATATTGGAACAAATGATGAGGTTAAGAACATCAAAATATGTGTGTCCTTAGATCCTCAAATCAAAAATCAATACCTTAAGTTACTTGAAAACTATAAGGATGTTTTTGCGTGGACCTATGCTGATCTAAAAACTTATTATACATCACTAATAGATCATAAGATTCCTTTAAAACTAGAAGCTAAGGCTTGTCAATAGAAACTTAGGAGGATTATTCCAGTTCTTCTACCAACTGTAGAAAAGGAAATCAGGAAAATGCTAGATGCCCATATTATTGTGCCTCTTAGTTATTCTAATTGGGTTGCCAATTTAGTTCCTGTTAGAAAGAAGGATGGAGAAATCAGACTCTATGTGGACTTTAGGAATTTGAATAAAACATCATAAAAGATAAATACCCTTTACCCAAAATGGATCAGTTACTTCATATGGTTTCAGGAGCACAAAGACTTTCCATGATTGATGGCTTTTCAGGTTATAATCAGAGAAATGTTGATCCAACAGACAAAGAGAAGAGAACTTTTACTACACCCTAGGGTACATTTATGTATTCTAGAATGCCTTATGGCTTGTCCAATGCTGGAGCAACCATTCAGAGAGCTATGGAAATAGCTTTTGTGGGTTAGGTAAACAAATTTGTAGTCATTTATCTTGATGACATAACTGTTTTTTCTAATTCTGATCAGAAATATCTAAAGCACTTGATGAAGATTTTTAATAGGTGTAGGAAATTTGGAATTTCCTTGAATCCTAAAAGTCTTTGTTTTCTATCAAAGAAGGAAAGCTTCTAGGCCATATAATCTCAAAAGAAGGGGTGGTGATTGATCCCAAACATGTTTCTGCTATAAAAACATTGTCATTACCTAGAAATAAGAAAGAGATTCAAGCTTCTCTAGGCAAGATTAATTTTTAAGAAGGTTCATCTCAAATTATGCTAAAATTGTAAAAGACATAACTGATATGCTCCAAAATGATCATGAAGTTAAATGTACTGTCTCTTCGAGGTATGTATTTGATCAAATCAAGAAAGCTGTCTCTGAATCTCTAACCTTGCCCAACCCTGATTATACCAAACCATTCATTATCTTTTCCTTTGCCTCTGAAACAACCCTTGCTGTTGTTTTATTACAAAAGAATGAAGATTCCCATGACCAACCCATATCCTTTTTCAGCAAGGTTATGAGAGATGTCGAGCTTAAGTATGACATAATTGAGAAGCAAGCATATGCCCTTATACAAGCTTTCAAATCATTCAGGATGTATGTCTTACATTCACCCATTACTACTTATGTTCCTAACAGTGTTGTAAAAACTGTTTTAACCCAACCAGACACTGATGGGAAGAGGGGTATATGGATCACTTAGATACTAGAGTTTGATCTAACTATCAAAACTACAAAGCTAGTAAATGGTGAAGGATTGTCTAAGATTCTAGCTAAATTCAATTGTAAAGTGCTAGGCATCAACTTTGTTTTGCAAATATAAGGGAAGAATCCACAAGAACCTTCCCAAAGTTCAGATCGGAAGAATCCACAAAAACCTTCTGTCTATGCAGAAGGGGAGAATGCACATGAAACTTCCAAAAGTTTAGATATGAAGAATTCATAAGAACCTTCTGTCTATGTAGAAGGGGAGAATCCACAAGAACCTTCCCAAAATCTGAATGAGAAGAATCATCAAGAACCTTCCCATCATTCTGAAGAAAAGAATCAACAGAAACCTTTCCCTTTAGCTCAAACCATCTCTTTACACATTAATGAGAAATATATTTTATCAAATTGGTATCAAGATATTGTAAATTTCTTAATCCATTTTGAATGTCCAGCTTCATTCTCTAAAAGTCAATGTAAAACTCTCAAATTGAAAGCAGTCAAATATTGTATCATAAATGCAAATTTATACTGGAAAGACCCACTCAATATCTTATAATTGTGTTTAACTGAATCAAATACTGAAGGGATAATTGATCAGTTTCATACAGGATTTTGTGAAGGACATTATTCTTGGAGAGGAACAACGTATAAGATATTAAGGGAGGGATTTTGTTGGCCAACATTGTTCTTACAAGTAGGAGCAAAAGCCAGGAGTTGTGTTCCTTGTCAGATGTTTGCTGGTAAGAAAAAACTAGTAGGTCTTCCACTGATACCTACAATAGTCTCAGCCCCTTTTCTCTAATGGGGATTAGATTTTATTGGAGAGATTCATCTTACTTCAAGAAATCACATAGATGGATCCTCACTGCAACAGGCTACTTTACTAAATGGTTGGAATCAATTCGAGTAAGAAATGATACTGATTCAGTAGTAATCAAATTCATTGAAGAAAACATCTTATCTAGGTTCAGTTTCCCAACCCAAACTGTTACTGACAATGCCACGACATTTTCCAGTGTAAAAATGATTGACCTTTTCCAGAAATATCAGATTCTACTACATCATTCAACTCCATATTATCCTCAAGGTAATGGCCTTGCAGAATCATCCAATAAAAGTTTGGTAAAGGTGATAAAAAAGACTAGCAGATCATAAAAAGAGTTGGGACTCTCATCTAATTTATGCAGTCTGGGCAAACATGATTACTCCAAAGAGATCTACTGGAAAATCTCCTTTTTAGTTAATCTATGGAAAAGATGTAATTTTCCCTACCAACTTGGCCATCTGTTATATACCTAGGGGGGATAATATGGGGTACCAAGGGAGGTACCCAAGGTAATAATGTAATAATGGGATGGGCCATAGTAATAAATAAGGTGGTTAACCCATGTCATGTAAGGGACCACAAGTAGTTAATAATAATGTAATGGGCCCATGGTATTAGTTGATGGTATGAGGGAACCATGGTAATGACCCATGGTATTGTATGTATGCGGCCTATATAGAGGCTAGAGACTCCACATGGAGAGAAGATGAAGAGAAGTATTATTGTATGAACAGGCATATGGCTTGTGGAGTGCTCTCCTTCCTTAAGGAGTGAATGTATGGTGTTGCCCTACCTTAAGGGTTTTGATAATAAAGAAGCATTTCATATTATTTCTGGATTTATTTGTATTCTCTTATATTTTTATATCAGATCTATAATATTTCTGGGTTAGATCTACAACAAGTGGTATCAGATCACTTTCTTGGGCAAACCGTGGAAATTTTTTATTTTTGCAGGGTTTCGGGGGCGGCGACTTTTCAGGTCAGATCTGTACGTTTTGGTGCAAGATCTGCAGAATCTAATTGCAGATCTGTATTCCTTGTGCAAAAATAGCCGATTTCAAAAAAAAAATCGGTTGAATCGGAGTCCGAATGAAGGAGATATTGCTGATCTAAACATTAGTGGGGTTGCAGACAATTTTCAGGGCAGCGAGTTTTGCGGCGTAGATCTAGAATTCCTGGTGCAAGATCTGCAAGATCTAATTGTAGATATCGAATCTTTGTGAAAAAACACATGATTTCAAAAAATAAATCAGTCGAATCGGAGTCTGGATGAGGGAGATATCGCTGATTTAAAATCAACTCTTTTTGCAGAAATTTTGGGTGACGCCCGGAGAGTAGTAGCGCAGATCTGAAATTCTAGTGTCTACATCAGGATTTCTATCACATGGGCAGATGCAGAATGGTTGTTCCATTTCTAAAAACAGGTTATAATAGGGATTATGAGCAATATTGACGGATCTGTGACCATTTCAATTTTTCGCCAATATTTTTGTGATGGCGGGCCTAGATCGCTTTGAACAGGAAGACTCTTTTTTGGGTCATCTCACTAAGCTCCGACAGACTGGTACAGTGGAGGAATATATTACCGCTTTTGAAGCCTTAGCCTTCCGCACTAAGGGTCTCACAGATACATTCTTCAAGGAATGTTTTATCAGGGGTCTTAAAGAAGCCATCAAAGCTCAAGTTCTACTTCACCACCCTCCCACGTGGAAGGAGGCTTGCTAGGTAGCTCGTCAGGTCACATTGCTTAGCAAAGATTTTATTTTTACAGAAAAGAAGGAAACCATGGAACCTAAAGGGTTATTTCTTACTAGTATATCCTTATTGCAGATTCATGGATTGATTCAGAAAGAGAAGATCATTTTTTCTATCAATCCTAGTTGTAAACATAATTTTATCAGTGTTAATTTGGCAAACAAATTGCAAGTCCCAGCAAAACAAATTGAACATACACAGGTTGATGATAAGGATGTTCAAATTTATAAGGATTTGAAGCTTTCTTTGGATAAATATGTGTTGCATGGTGATTTTCATGCTTCAAAGATGGATAATATGGATGTTGTTTTGGGATATCCTTGGATGGAATCCGTGGGTACTATCAATATTAATGTGCAGAAGAAATTCCTGAAGCTATGGTATAAAAAGAAGAAAATTACATTACAGGATATTTCCATCCATAAACAGGTAGAGCACATGGAAGCTGAAGCAGAAGATGTTCAAGGGATTGACATATCAGATGATGAGCCTTTGATGATCGACAATCAAACACAAACAGAGACTGCAGAAGAAAATGTTACAGGTGATGATACATTAGAGGAGGGCTCAGTGGTTGAATTCATATTGAAAAAGAAGACACCACAACAGGGTGAAGTAAAGAAACAACCATCGTGGGTTAAAACTTCAACATTTCATCACCCACATCACCCAGCGAGACAACCATCAAGATGGAAACCAAGTCGTCACATGACGGATCGCGAGGAGAGAAGATCCACCCACTGCACATCAACACAGAACAGCTGCCACGGTCAACTTCCATCTCAAGCGAGCGAGGCACCAGCGAGATCGAGGGTTCACCTTTCTCTTGGATGGCTAGATGCACGTGCATGGTATCAGTGGACTACTCTTTTGAGTAGATCTTATTATTTGTGTTCTTCCCATGTTTCGGGGACGAAACATGCTTAGGGGGGTGGAATGTTATATACCTAGGGGGGATAATATGGGGTACCAAGGGAGGTACCTAAGGTAATAATGTAATAATGGGATGGGCCATAGTAATAAATAAGGTGGTTAACCCATGTCATGTAAGGGACCACAAGTAGTTAATAATAACGTAATGGGCCCATGGTATTAGTTGATGGTATGAGGGAACCATGGTAATGACCCATGGTATTGTATGTATGAGGCCTATATAGAGGCTAGAGACTCCACATGGAGAGAAGATGAAGAGAAGTGTTATTGTATGAACAGGCATATGGCTTGTGGAGTGCTCTCCTTCCTTAAGGAGTGAATGTATGGTGTTGCCCTACCTTAAGGGTTTTGATAATAAAGAAGCATTTCATATTATTTCTGGATTTATTTGTATTCTCTTATATTTTTATATCAGATCTATAATATTTCTAGGTTAGATCTACAACACCTTCCCTGTTTTGAAGTTTCTGCAGGGTTCAATTAATGAACCTGATAATTTTTCAAGGAGAATAAATCAAATTATTGAACTAAATGAAAACAAAGATGAAGTTCAATACAAATTGAAAAAGTATCAAAATAATATGAAGAGCCTGTTTGATAGAAGAGCCAGGGAAAGGGAATTCAAGGAGCCTATGGTTTGGACCTCTATCTATTGCTGAAGTAAAGGGAAACAACACTTTTGTGCTACAAAATCTTGAGGGACCATATTCCACTTATCCTATTAATGGAAGGTTTCTCAAACATTGCATTCGGTACTGAGAAGTTGAAGTAGATTTCATTACTATCATTGTAAAAAGCTCGGTTTATTTTACTTCTCAAACTATCAGTGTGAGTTTTTCACAGCAAAGACTCCATAGCCTGAGGAGAAGGAACATGGATCTACAGGTTCTCTGCATTCTATAGGAGAAATCAGTCCCCAGTTGGAGCCGATGTTGTAGAATTTTTTGGTTTTGGTAATTTAGCATCAATTAGTCAAAAAATGAAAACATATTTCAAAAAATGAAAATATATTTCAAAAAACGTTAAGTTAGGATATGGACAAAAAGAATATTGAATCAAAAAAATGTAAGGCATATTTTGATGAAAATGTCCATATCAAATAAGATGTTAGAATAGATGCCCTAAGAAAGGAAGGCAAAAATAAAATGTTAGATTAGAAATAAAAGAAAAAATAATAAATTCTGAATGTGTTGCAAATCCAATTGCCACTACTCTTAGTCAAGTTTATTTTTGCAAATAAAAACTTGTGTGCAGATTGTTTAAATGCCACACTAGTTCATACAATCCAATTATACAATTTAATCATGATTGGATTGGATTTAAATTCTTGTTAATAGGTAGCAAATAAAATTGGGTCATTAGTTTAATCTAAGCCAATGGAAGTAATAAATGATAGAAGTAGATTAATCATTAAAAGGAAAATGTTTAGTTGCTACTCTAAATGCACACAGGTGACTAAGATTGTGAAAAAATGTTAGGAAATATAAGGGTAGGTAGACAAATGAATTACCGTTAGAGCATGAAAGGATTTTTATCTTAAAGTCAGAACATTGCATACATGTGCATATGATGAATCATTTAAATTAAACATTATTTACAAAAAATCAATGTTATGGTGTAATATCTATGTGTTATCCATTCATTCGCCAATACCCCACGCATGTCACATCTGTCATAACTCTTGACCCCACCATCACTTTCCGCCATGATATTAAACCTTACCCATGTTCTTCTTCATCCCACACATTCCCCATGATCTGACAACCTACATCACTCCTCGTCCCTCCCTTGCCATCTGAACCTTATCAGTGGGGGGGGGAGGGGGGGGGGGGGGGGTCCGAAATCAGCAGTTTTGGAAACCTCCCTCCGAAACTGATTTTCCCCCATCCTAGTTATTTGAGACTTAAAATCCTGAAACGACTTACCACTCCAACATGCTCCCAAATGCGATTTTCATTCAACTGTTTACCTCCGCTCCTACGTCCTCGTCCTATATCCAATCAGTTGTCGTCTCTTGCCCGTTATCCATTAATTCACCATCCCTCACACATTAATATTCCATTTAACCGTTTATAAGCCCTGTTGGAGAATTACTAAGGATTTAATCGTTGATTAATGGAGACGCTCCATCTTATTCATTATAAGCCCTAATTTTCATAAAAATCGTTACATGGTGCATTCCCATAATTCAATGGATACTTGTTGTTTATAGCAAAATGACAGATTCATCATTCAACCAAATTTTCAATTCTATTCAGCACCAAGCCGACATCCAAGTCCACCTAATCCATTTTTACTTACACTTTTATTCTATTATCACAGTGTTTCAGTGCAATTCTTCCAATTTCTATCCTTTTTAGCTTTGAATTCAATTAACAGAATGCCTCCTAAAGGAAAAGAAGTTGCATAAACCCCAAATCCTCTCATTCATCCACAAATTGACTTCCATCATACTCCCTTGTCAACATAGACTATAAAATCAGTGAGTCTTTGTCTAAATTCGACTTGTTTGAAATCCACTGTTGGATGGAGGATCAATTAGTTGATCAAACAGGTGAAATAGGACTTTGGGACTCCCACTTTCCTCATTACATCTTCCCTCAGATACACAGAGCACCTAAATTTGTAAGGAAATGCCATGAATCCTATGACCCCATTCAAAGAATTATCATCTCACCTAGAGGAGAAATTTTGTGCTCCATCAATGCTCAGTCCATTGAACAGATGTTGTAGGCCCCAACTATTGCACCAACCCATCCTTTTTCTCATGAAAGCCTAACATAGGCCTTTCAAAGCTAGATTTCACTAAAAGAGCTCAAAATCTAGAACTTTTCCTAGTTGTAGATAGCCCTTTGCCTAAAAGAAACCCACCTTGTGATTCATCTATATTCCGAGACAGAAGCAAGCAAATTACCACCATTCTTTCTTATTTTCTTAATTACAATTCTGCTCAATATCTAAATGAAGCCATCGTTGGTTTCTTATCTATCTTTTCTGCTAGTTCCAAACCCACTGTTCGTTATAACTTTAGCCAATTTCTAGCTGAGGCCATTCATGAACAATTTGTCCTTTTCAATACTGAAGAGGTATTCAAGTATGCTTTAGTACTTGTATATCTTTTTATATATTTTCAGGGAGACAAGTTTCCATTCACCTTGCAGAAGCTAGATGAAGAAGGAAACCAGAAATCAATGATCTTTTGGATTTCTATGGGAATGGAGGAGAATGAAGAATTTACATATAACAATTCATAGAATTGTTTGTTCATCCAACCATTAATCTTATAAGCAGCACTCTAGTACCAAGAATAAGTGATGAAATTGTGAAAGTGTTGCAGCTGGTTGATCAAGCCACAATAGGAGATTGGTATATTTACCAAAATTATACAAAGATCAAAGTCTATGGCTGTGAGCTTCCACCCTACAAGCTTCCTAAGTACCTCCCTATCATAATTTTCGCATTAGAATATATTAGGCAGAGGTTAAATGCAGATGAAATACATTTTGTGGCTGCAAAGAAGAAATCACAGTTCAAGCTAAAGGCTCAAGTTGGTCCATTCATTTGTAATACTAGAGTAGCAAGAGAGGAAGCAGATAGCTTATTGAAGAAAATGAAGTTTGGCTCAGCTTCACTTGGTTTTATTACCCAATGGGAGTGATTTCTAGGCTCAGAGTTGAAAACAAATTCACTGCATACCATCACACTGCCAGGCCTAAAATAGAGTAGTACAAAAATCAATCAGAGTGGAAGGAAAAAACCCTTTAAGAAGCTGAGGAATAGGCAGTCCCTACCTCCAATTTACAAACTCCACTTGCACAGGAAGGGACAACTAAACGAGGGAGGGAAGAACAATCATCCCCTACAACTGAAGCATCAAGTCAAGGTTTTAGAATTCTACATAGAAAGAAGAGACCTAGGCTCTCTTTCAAGGTTAGTGCAACTACTGAGATACAAAAAACAACATTTGATGGACTTGGAGAAACCTCTCCTTTTACACAGTCTAGTGGACAGAATATTTAGTCTCCTACTCATTCCACCACATCTCATGAACAAAAGGTGATTCAGACCAGTGAAAGTAGTCAGAAGGATAAAGAAGAGGACATTTTTCATGTCTTCAGTGAAATTAAGAAGAAAAATGAGTAGTTAAGGTTGAATAATTATACTCAATTCTGGAAACATTCTTCCAGTTCTCAAGCCAAACTTCTCTCAGTCTTTGACTCTAAGAAAGGTAAAATGTAGATGGCTTTCTTACAAGCTCAGATTCCATAGTGCAGGACTGCTACACATTACCAGAAGAAAACGTCCTTTGAATTTGATGTTAAAGATGTACATTCAACTGACCAAATTGAGATGCAAAAACAGACTGGCCAAATGTTTGCTTCCACCTTAACTAACACTGCCATGAGCCTGTCCAAAATGCAGGTTACCTTGGCTAATACACAGTCACAATTTAAGCTTGAGAAAGTTTCATCATTAGCCAAAGACACCAAGATCAAAGCTTTGGAAGATCTCATGCTGAAGATGGGATATGATCCCTCTAATATAAATGTTGCAGAAGAACTTGTCAAGACAAAAAATATTGAGATTTCAGCATTAAGGAAGTAGCTAAAATTGCTAGTTTCATAGGACCCAATGCCTAAAGAGATTGAAGAAACTAAAACTCAAAAATTTGACATGATGAAGCTAATCATGGAACAAAATATGAAAATATAATAGATGGAGGAAAAAATGGAGAAACTTGTCAAAGAGAAAGAGGAAACTGTAAAAAGGGCCAATATTCCAATGGATGTAGTTCTTCTTACAACAGTCTCTATAACTACAACTTTTGCCTCAGGCACAACAACAACTACAAGGATAGCAGTAGGAGTTGAACAACTTGCTGAACCAATTTAGAATCTGTCTATTCAAATAGAGGAAATGAAGAAGTTGCAGGATCAACTAAAGACACTACAACACTTGAAATCAGTTGCAAACAGTTCACTTGTAGCTGAGTTGCAGAGGGAAAAAGGTCAAATTAAGGTATTGTAGAAGAAATCAAAGAATCTTACCTTGGAAAAAAATTGGGTTTGGTAAAGGAAATGTTATGGGAAGAGATCACTGAATCAGTCAAAGATATCTGGCATTATATCAAGATAATCTTAAATCAAAAGCTCTTGTTGGAGAAAGCTCGAGAAGCTATTGAAACCATCTCCAAGGAACTTGAGGACACTGCATAAGTTGTCACTAAAATAATCAAGCTTCTGAAATATAAAGACAACTATGAGCTTTGAAGAATTAGGAATTAATGATAGGACAACAAGCATACTGGAAGTAAAGAAGATTATTACAAAGAAAAATCTCATTCTTCAATTGGAGGAAAAATGCAGCAGTTTTAATGTCATAGTTCAATGTTTTTTCAACAAGTTAGAACCCTTGACCAGCAACGGTTTTCCCTCTATGCTATGATAAATGATAAATTAATCCCCATCAAAGACTATGTCTGAAAACTTGTAGAGGTCAGCACAAATGAAACTACAGTTTCAAACATAAGAGGTGCAACAACACCAAGGGTTGTGCTAAATGCACTTAGAGATACCTTTTTCATCCTATATGAAATTAGACATATATTTTTAGTGAAACCCACTTTTACTAAATATACTTAAATGGATGAATTTTACCGAAGGGTGACTAAGTTATCTATCCCAGATAAGAAACACTGGGAAAATTTAACTAATTTACTTGACTAAAGGGAGGATCAAACAACATTCAGCATCTACACTGACAATCATCAACAGTTCAAGGCCAAAATAGTGACAGATCGACTATCAGTTGGTATTCCTGATTTTGTATTAATCTATTTTTGTAAATTTGTTTAATATATTTTCTTAGCTCTATGATAACTCTGTTTAACGAGTTATTAAAGGGTTGCACCCTTGGAGAAACATTTGTAAGCACTAAATGTAATCAAATTTTTCTGAATCATTAATACCAAAGCCAAGGATTCTCAATTTTGATCCATACAGCTTTGTATTCCTTGTAAGTTTTCCAGTTTTCATCCACCGTGTTTTCTTCATATTTTTAAGTTTAACAAAGATAACCAGATAGGATTAGTTGAGTTTCAATTCACTCTTATAAGCTTTCTAAAGTGATCATCTTTAAAGAGAATGAATTATAAAAACCATTTGATTAAGTAATTCCCTCTAAATCATAAATCATCAGTATCCTTGTAATCTTAGGAATATTTTGTCAAACATTCTGAACATTGTTTGAAGGTTTTCTTACTTATGGTTATTTATTTTTCTTTTTAAAAACTATAATAGCCATATAATCTTTCTATTTCTACTCATCACTAGATAGGCTAAATCACTATGTGGATTGTAATAACATCCCTTTATTTAATATTAGTATTGTTCAAGAAGGTTAGTCATCACTGTTTTGAATCTGTTTCATACATCGGCTCTCCAAAAATTAAAACAAAACCGCCCAAAACAAATATCGTAGATGCCCTGGCATGACAGCTGACCATTATCATCTCAGAGATACAACAAATTTATACAAAAATCCCATTACCATTTGATTTACCTCCACTAATCCTGGCTATTCACTAGAATACAAGACTGTCTCTTAACTAACCTCCATGTGGCTGACATGTGTGTTGATTAGTGTATCTTGGGAGGTACTCCAAGCCCTAGGGTTCAACGTTTGGAGGAAAAAGTTCCATAAGGGTCACTTGTGGGCTTGGAACCCAAAGATGGGGTTTTGAACCTAATAATGTTTGGGGAAATTTAGGGAGAACATTTCTACATTTGATGGCATGAGATGATAGAGCGTGGACAGGAGAATCCAATGCTTCAAGAATCGTCAAATTCCGAGTTGTAGAAGTGGAGAAATGATTTTTTAAAATTCATAAGTAATTATTGGTTTTCAGGTCATGTAGGCTTGAAGTAAAATTACTCCAATAGATGTGTCTCTTCAAAAATTCATTGGAGCCCCTTTATTGGCTATAAATAAAGGGTGATGACATGTTGTTTGAGAGCCCATTTGTGCATCATCGTCCCACAGAAAAGGATCTCTGAAATTATCCATAGTTGCAGCAAAGGAGAGGCAAAGACAACGTGGAGAAGAGGGTCTAAATTATCTTATAGAGGCTGAGTGATCTGCAGTGGCAGCGAACTCTCTTTGGGCTAGAAAATGCGACCATGTTTAATGCTCTAGAGGCCGAGTAGGCTTGCTATTGGGCTGAGTATAGGATGAGCAATACAATGTTGTTTAGAGACTGTTTGGGTAATGTTTGGAGGTTATTTTCTACAGGAGGAGGGTTGTTGTGCTAGGCCATAGCCATAGCACATAGCTAGACTTGATTTAGGGTTGTCAAGAGGTGACAAGTGACTTAAGGAGGAAGCATGGAAAAGAAGGGATCCTGCCAAAGTGTGTTGCAGCCCTTAAATGGCTTGTTTGATGACTGTTAGGTGGAGTTAGGGCCGTAGAACATGCCCTAACCAGGACTGTCACAAAAAACAAAGTCATACATAATTTACAGTAGTGTTTTTTGTAGAAATGTTGGGTCAAGAGGTGACCAATTTGGATCAAATTGACTTGCATCCTGTTGGTGCCATGTGGAGGACTTTCTGAGCAGTTGAAGAGTCTTCCTAAGAGAAGAATAGACAGTGTAGGATTGGGTTCCATTGATATTATTGGAGGTATGTGTGTTCACTACCCAAAGTATCCCTAGAGTAGCATACAAGAAGGACATTGTTGGTGCATGATTGGGTGAAGTTTTTAGCCTAAAGAGTAGCTCTTTGACGGACAAAAGAGGCTACTAGAAGGCAGATTGAAAGATCGAGAATTAGACCTACCCAAAGAACAGATTGGATGGGCCCATGTACATGCAACAAAAGTGGCATGCAACATTATTAGGTGGCAACGTTCCTGGAGTCTCAATGTGTTGTCCTTTGAAGGACTAATGGGAAATTAGTGAGTAGTACATAGGTGAAGGACTGAAAAGACAAGATATAATATCAAAGATGTAGTGAATTTTTTCATTGTATATTGTATAGCATATACACTTGTATTATTCATATTGGGTTTAATATAACGAATATTGTCGATTGTACAATATTGTACAATTTTGTTAAAAAGTTTGTATATTTGTGCATATGTCATTTATTGCTTTATATTTCCATTGTGAAAAGTAGTTTATGGTTGAGATTATTGGTTTGGTGGCATCAGTTATTTTAAGACTCTAACCTAGACCCAAGGTCGTGGAAATTCAACATGGTATCAAAGCATGTCTGAGCTACTTTGGAAGTAATTAAATTAGAGTTGTGAGTAACGAAGTACAGTGTAAGAGGGAGTTGGTCACATCGTAAGTGAAGGGATCACTACAATTTTGAAGTTACAAACAAGTCTCCTGTATGAGGACAGGTTGGAAGGGTTATCAAACTATAGTCCTTGGAAGGAAAGGATCAAGTTGGTCTTGCAGGTCAACAAGATATGGGAGTTCACCGATAAAAGGATCAAGGAGCCAACCGACTCTAAAGAGCTCGAAATATATGAAGATTTATATGCGAGGGCAAGATTGATCATCGTAGATGGTGTGAAGGATGCCCTAATACCTCATTTCTCTGGGGAGAACAATGCACATGAGATGTGAATGGATCTTCAGAATTTGTTCTAGAATAAGAACGAGAACTAGGTACTAGTATTGGAGGATAAGTTGAAGTCCACCAAGATGATAAATGGAGAAAGCATGACCTCATATCTGACAAGATTTTCTCAATTCAAAGATGAGCTTGTTGCCATCAGTGTGACTATCTCAGATGGAGATATGGTAAGGATTGCCTCCAAAGGGTTCACCTAGGAATAGAAGCCCTTCATCAAAGGGATCATTTCAGGGAGAAGCTACTAGATTGGGATACGCCGTGAAATGACTTCATTCATGAAGAGTTGCAGGATGAGGATCTTCATCCAAAGAATAAGTCTTTTGATGGTGATGTGGCACTTGTAGCACGAATGAAGGGTAAGCAAAAGAAGGACTTGATTAATGTCAAGTGTTTCAACTATGGTGAGGTTGGTCATTATTCATTCAGATGTTTGATGAATAAGAAGGGATATGATGAGAAAAGGAAAGGGAAGCAGGTCGTCGATGTTACCACTTCATTTAAGATAGATAATCTCACTAGGAAATTGGAAGAGGAGGACTTTTCTATAATTTCTCATTTCTGGCAAGGTATTATTAATGAGGATGGATGGTACATGGAAAGTAGTGTGACAAAGCATATGACAGGGTCAGAGGAGGTTTTTGAGACTCTAGATAAATGGGACTCAAAGTTGCACATGGTGTTGAGCAACAAGAGTCAGTTGGCGATCCGAGGATCGGGCATTGTGCCATTTAGGATGGAGATAGGACATGTGATGCGAGTCCACAATGAATTGTTTGTACCAGGGCTTAGATATAACATGCTTTTTGTCTCGATGATAGAGAGGAAAGGGTTTGAGGTCTTGTTCCACGATGGGAAGGTGAGACTCATGCCTAGAGGCTCTATGTTTGATGGGATTGTACTTAGAGTTAGAGAGCATGGTCTCTACATGTTGATGGGCAAGACTGTGGATCATGAAAAAGAGAAAGTGGAGTAGGTGGAGGTTCTAGAGAAGAAGGACTAGCTACAAGTGTAGGTGTAGGCATCCGAGGAGTAGGTACATGTTCATGAGAAGAAGGTACATCTTCCTGAGAATCTCCAGGTTCCAAAGACTCAGAGGGAGTCTAGTTCGAGAGGGAGCATGAAGATTCAGAGGGAGACTCTATAGTCCAAGAAGAGTGTGTTGTCAGTGGGGAGCAAGGGTGCTCCTACAACTGCCAAGAAGGAATCATGGAGAGAGTGGCAGAAGTTATAGGATAAGAATAAGAACAAGGGTGCTTTCGGCAGTGACAGTGACACTTCTGAGAAGGGTGTAGTTCACTGTACAGGGATTGTTGTGATTGTGAACGCCAGGAGTTGGGAAACTGTTGTGAGTAGTGATGATGAAGAATAAGTACTTCCTTTTCTTCGAAGTAACTCCCTTCGTAAGAGGGAGTGTTGATTTTTGTAGGTTTGGAGTACTCGAAAACCTATGGTTCAGGGTTTGGAGGGAAAAGCACCATAAGGGTCACTTATGGGCTTGGAACCCAAGGATGGGGTTTTGCACCCAATATTGTATGGGGAAATTCTGGGAGCACATTTATAAATATGATGGAATGATATGACAGAGGTTGGAAGGGAGAATAAAATGCCTTAAGAATCATCAAATTATGAGTTGTAGAAGTAGAGAAATGAATTTTTGAAGTTGAAGTAAAATTCCTCCAATAGATGTGTCTCTTCACCAATTCATTGGAGCCCCTTTATTAGCTATAAATAAAGGATGATGACATTTTTTTTGAGCATCCATTAATGAAAAATCCTCCCAACGAAAAGGAGCTCTGAAATTAACCCTAGTCGCAGCAAAGAA
Source organism: Pinus tabuliformis (assembly GCA_031772625.1). Classification (NCBI taxonomy): domain Eukaryota; kingdom Viridiplantae; phylum Streptophyta; class Pinopsida; order Pinales; family Pinaceae; genus Pinus; species Pinus tabuliformis. Next base: position 368,200,587 of record CM062810.1, on the reverse strand, counting down.
GAGGCCAAGACAGTGTGGAGAAGAGTGTCTGAATTATGTTATGGTGGTCGAGTGAGCTGCACTAGAAGCAGACTATCTTTGGGCTAGAAAGAGGACCAAATTCGTTGTTCTAGAGGCTAAATAGGCTTGTTGTTGGGTCGAGTATAGGAGAAGGAATAAGTTGTTGTTTAAAGACTATTTGGGTAGTTTTTGGAGGTTATTTTCTATAGTAGGAGGGTTGTTTTGGTGGGTCGTAGGCCATAGCACACAACTGGGCTTGATTTAGGGCTTTCAATAAGTGACAAGCTCCTTAAGGAGGTAGGGTGGTAAAGGAGGGAGCCTTCCAAAGTTTGCCACAACCCTTAAAGGGCTTGTTTGATGACTGCTAGGTGGAGTTGGGGATACAACACGTTCCCTAACGAGGACTGTCACAAACAATGAAGTCAAACATAATTTACATCATTTTTTTTTGGAGGAACATTGGGTCAAGAGGTGACCAGTTTGGATCAGATTGACTTGTATCCTGTTGGTGCAGTGTGGAGGAATTTTTGAGGAGTTAAAAGTATTCCTAGGAGTAGAATCGAAAGTGTAAGATTGGGTGCCATTGATCCTATTGGAGGGAAGTGTGTTCACTACCCAAAGTAGCCCTAGAGTAGTACACAAGAAGGACGTTGTTGGTGCGTGATTGGGTGAGGTTTGCAACCTAAAGAGTAGCTCTTTGATGGACGAAAGAGGCTACTAGAAGGAAGATTGAAAGCTTAGGAATTAGGCCTACATAGAGAGCAGATTGGTTGAGACCATGTACATGCAACAGAAGTAATATGCAACATTGTTAGGTGGCAACCCTCCTGGAGTCTCGATGTGTTTTGCTTTGAAGCGATGGATTGGTAGGACATGATACGACATTAAAGTTGCACCGAAGTTTTTAATTATATCTTGTATACCATAGACTATTGTATTATTCATATTGGGTTTAATATAATGAATATTGTTGATTGTATAATATTGTACAATTTTGTTAAAAATTGTGTATTGTGCATATGTGAATTAATGCTTTAAATTTCCATTGTGCAAAGTCGTTTATGGTTGAGATTCTTGGTTTGGTAGTGTTAGTTATTTTAAGACTCTAACCTAGACCCAAGGTCATGGAAATTCAACAATGTGGAATAGGGTGTGTGGCAAAATTGGATTCACCATGCAACAAACAAGACATATTCTCTTTCCACCATCTTCTAGGTGTATCGATGAACGAAGTTAACTAGGACATCTATTAATCATTAAATAGAAATAGTTATAGGCACCATTTGATCTTCGTTGACATATGATTATATTAAGACAAAAGAAAAAAGGTTGTTTCACCAAAGGCACCATTTGATCTTCATTGAGATATGATTACATTGGGTCAAAAGAAAAAGGGCATTTCATCAAAGAAACATAATGTATGAGATAATTTCCTAAAGTCATTATAAAGGGGTGTATAGGTTGTGAACCTTTAATGGTACGAGTTATACATAATTATATGTAGGTTTTCCCAGGGGTATAGAGGGTGTGTGCATTTAATTATGGACACCTAAAAAATGCATATGGATTTTGAGTTAGTCTCATGGAGGTAATATTTTATTACCACCTTCAAAAAAATACGCATAGCATGGCTACCTTCATACTGGATGAACAAAAGAAGGTGAAACTAGAAGATATATTTCCATATATTTAAAAACAAAATATCGAATGGAAGGTCATGAAAAGTGGTATCAGAGTGGCAGGTTCAAATACTGGAGACTATGGCCAACATGCAGCTATAAGGTAAGAATTATTAATAACTAAACCAGACCTGGAAAAGAAAATAGGCGATTACCCACTAGAGTATCTAAACTAGAAATGATCAAGGTCGGTATTGATATACAAATTTATCTTTTAGCAGATTTCTATGTATGACGTAAAAGGGAAATACACAATTATTTTAGTTATATACATAATGTTACAGTAAAAGTTAAAAATTGTCATGGATATCAAGGTAATAAAGTCACTAATTCAAAATTGTACATGTGGTTGCTGGAAACTTAAAACATGGAACTTAATTATTGTAGGAAACTCGAATTAAAATAATGCCATACTTTTATCAAAGAATCGTGAATGTATGGGAACATTTTGTTATGTCATAAACTCTCAATAAGTAAATAAGTCATTATGAAAGTTTCGGATTTGACAATTCTGAATGGAGACAAAATGGTTATTTTTCACAAAGATATAGACACTTTTTCTGTTTGGGTATGCCATCTCCCCTTTATTTTGTAGGTGGAGGATTTTCCTATGTCCGTCATGCAATGATTATTTATATAAGTTATGAAGAATTTGAATGTTGACTTCGATGTAAAACCGACATGTATTCGGAGAAAAAGAAAAACCTGAGAACGAATATAAATTTCCAATATATTTCACTAATATTCATCATAATGTTGGCTTACCCCGACATAGTTGAGCCAGTTATAGATGTGGATATGAAACCTACCAGATTGCTGGTTCTCTTATTGTGGGGCTCTAAAAGTCTTCTTGGAATATTGATTTTGAGAAACAAATAATTCTGGAGGTGTTAACATAAACACCACCAACAACATCTTCTGTTGTTTCATGATGAAAATAGAAATCAACTTACCTTATTTGATTAATAACAGACACACATAGGAAGGAATGTACACAGTGAATAAGCCAATTGATCTTTCGTAATAACCTTCGAAGCAGGGTTAAAATAAAAAAATACTCATTTCCATGAGAAAACTAAACAAGTTGGTTGTGTGAGATTATTATTTTTTTATTTTTTTTAATACACTATCCGAAATGGGGTATTTATAATGATATTAATGGTATCATCGACTGAAATCCTATAGAATTAAATAAAAATGGAAATTCATATTAAAAAAAATCCTGTAGTGAAATGAGTCTGTGGGTTAGAAAACAAATTATGAAAAAATAGAAGAAATATATCGAGGAAAAAAGGGTGAAATCCTTTTCATAAAGTTCTAGTTTAGGGTACTCACTTAGATTTGTACCGTGTATTGACATATTCGCTACCAATTGATTGTTGCGTGTCAAGATTAGAAAAAAAGGGCAACGAATATTCAAGAGATATTATGGAAAATAAGATATTTTTATCTCAATAGGTTGAGGAAGATCTAGATATGGAATGTTTTATGAGGTTCACAGAGATAAAGTTGGAAGGATCTTCATTTAATTAGAATAAAAAACAGAGATACATGTTGGATTTTGGAGAAAGTAGAATTAAACATTTGCCAAATTATAATAGTGGTTGGGAATGTTGCACATACAACATCTTGTTTTCTTATATAAAACCCAAAGGTATTACCATTATTCTTTCAGACCTGAATAAATATGTGTCGAATCTAATGCCACGATCTACTTGTTGTGCAAATAAGGGTTAATGCTTAGTGGTTTAATTGATCTTAAATTACTTAGATGACTTATCGACCAAAGCTAGTAAGTTGATGAAGTGTAAGTGCATTGTATGTGCTAGAAGCATTTTATTCTAAATTAAATTGAGTTATCTAAATATAAATTCTAAATTAAATTAAGTTATTGAAATGCACATGAGAAAATTAGTTATTCCTAGAAAATAATATTATCTCTACAATGATAATCACACTCTCTCGTTTCAAACAAAACTACTTCTACTTATAGGATTCCACACTTAACTTTAAAATATAAATCTCACACTTGTATAAATGTAAATCAATCTCACACTTTACATAAATGAAAATCAATCCATACTTTGCTTAAATGAAATTCACACATTGTTGCATAAATGAAAACTGCTCTCACTTAATAAATCTCATGTTTAAGGAAAATCACATAGCTTCATGAATAAAAATGACACTTGCATGAAAAATGAAATGATACAAACTTCTCCTTAAAACACACTCACACTTACTTGAATTAAATATTACACAAGTTTGAATTTAACAGCTAATTCTGTAAATAAATCTACTGTCTAAGATGAAACTCTGTACGGAACTAGATCACTGCTGCTAAGCTTTATCCATGTGCATTCAAAATCTTAACAGTAAGAATGATTAGCACAATGATTTTAAGTTAACTCTAAAATAAAATTGAAAACATAAATACTCAATTTAATAAACATAAATCTACGAGAATATAAGGCTAATAGTTAACTGTTAAAACAAAGAAAGAATCCTTACTGTCTCGAGGGGGTTGTACATGAGAAGAAGGAAATCAATATGATATTGATCAAGAAATTAACGATGCATTGAGAAAATGAAGCGATTATTTTTAAAAATAGAGTAGCAAATAACAAATCTTAAGTCTCATTGGCACGTTCACTATCACTTAACAACTTGTTCATTTCTATCAAGAGGCATATTTATAGAGGTCATAGCAATAAATTGTTCAAAGCTATATGCCTAATCCCTATCAATAACCAAATTTAACTTGAAAATATAATATTGCATAATTTGATCATGATTTGTTATTACCAGAGCTATTCATGAGTGACAAATCTCATTCTCGCTCGCCTGTTGCCAATTATGGAGGTTGCCATCGCCTTTGACTGCATTGCTATGACTTTTTTCCATCGATCTGTTTCATGAGAATAGGAGGAAATCATTGAGTGCATCAATTGCCATCGATCCACATACTTCACTACCAGCTAGCCCCATGGAACGGTCTTTTCAAACCACGAACTTAGATGTAGAATCATCATAATTCTGTAGTTGAAGTAAACATTAAACTAAATAATAAATAACATTATCAATTTATGAAATACAAGACAATTGTATAACTTCCATGTCATATTTCCTATGATTTGATGCCCAATGTCTAATTATGAAGGTCAAAAAGAAATAGATAGAGTTAAAAAGGGTGTAAAAAAGAAGCAGTTGTGAGGCTCAACATTCCCCCACAGTAAGGTCATTACATGTCCTCATGCAAAATTTCAAAATTGATGGACCCTTCCTGCTACTGAATGCCTTCATAGGATTGAACTAAAAAATCCATATTTATCGTCTTTACCTTCTTCTTAGTGACTTCCATCCTCGGCTTCTTCATCAAAATCTTATACTTTAGACTTATGACTTTTCTCTTAAGGGTTTTGTTATTTTCTTTTAGATTCTCATTCTTATCATACCATAGAGCAAGATGTAAGAGAATATTTTCATTCTTTGTTCTCTATATTTCATTCTGCACTTTCAATGTTTCATGTTCATGTTTTATGTGCTTGTTTAGTGTCTCCAATTCAAAAATTTCATGTTTGAGAGAATTTACAATTGGATGTTTTGTGGACTATAAGAATAAATTTCTTTTTCTTGATTTTAAGAGGATGCAATGGCCTTTTCTATAGCTCTTTTCTCCAAAGATTCTATATAGTGATGTATCTCTTGTTGGACTAGGTCAATTTCAGGTGTTCTTCTTACTGTATTAGCAATTGGTGATGAAACTATGCGGGGGAAATTGGTGATGGTGACTTTAGCCCTTTTCTTCCTTCAAATTGACAATATCTATGGATTTTCAAGATGATTCCTTCGTTCTTTTTTTTAGTCTTGCACTACTTCTAATAGTGGATGAGGTTTTAGTGAGAGGAATTTGTTTTTGAACACTTCTTTGTTATGCCTTTGCTTGCTCTATTTCCTCTGTTTTTCTTCTAGATATCCTTTCTTCCTTATCAATGGCTTTTCTTCTTCTGAGATTCCTCTTTTAAGATATTCTAATACATCAGCAAGGGGAGTTGCATCCTATGAGGGCTACACTTGTTGTAGAGGTAGGTCATCTTTAGGGTTTACAGTTAACTTTCATCTACTTCTCTTTATTTTGTTGTTGGGTTCCTCTTGTTCTATGTCTTTAAAGTGGTTTCTAACTAAGAAACTTTCTCAATCATCTCCTATACTTTTGAGGTGGGCTTCAATCAACTTTTTTATCAGGCCGTGGTGATACATGGTGTTGTGGAGGTAAATCCCCTCTACGGACAGAGGCAATCCCTACTAGCCCAAATGGGGTCTAGAAACAATCAAACAACGCTAATACGCAGGTTCCTAATTGCAAAACAAAGACCGATGATGAGGGCCTACCTGGATTCCAACGCTAATATTTGTAGAAGAGTCGTCACTCCCGTTCCTTTGCTCCGGCTAGTCACAATCCCCATGATCCTCGTGAACGGACACCTGCACATGCAAAGAACAACACTAATACAAGCATAAAATCCAATAGATGCAACTATATATCAGTCAGAAAGGATATAACTCAATCATCATTACAAAAGACAATAAGAGTGGAATCATAATGATACTTGTCTATTATTGATAAACAAAAAAGAATACAACCATAGTTCTGACGTCAAATCCTCCTTTGGCTGGGTGATCGGCAACACATGCCTTGCAAAGCTTGTTGGGAATGGGGAACAAGCCTCTCTCTCCTTGGTCACCTGGATAAGAATCTCCTCACTTAAGATTTAGCCTCATGGGAATGAATAAGGCTCCTTGTAGCACGAACTTGGCAATTCTCAGACTTTGAGACTTAGAATTTGGAACTTGGAGACTCTAACTTGTCAAAGGCAAAAGGACAAGCTTTTATAGATAGAGGAGAAGGAGTTAGGGTCATCCAAAAGATTCATGGGATTGGCTTTATCACTAAGAAGCTTCCATGAGAGGTGGAGAACTACTTCCCTTCTATGGAGATTCGAAGACAAACTGGCCCAACTCAATATAGATTCAGTTCATGAGTGGGTTAGGAAGAACCTTCGTAAATTTGTTTGTTAAAAACTTTACCCAACTCTGCTGGCGTGAGTGCGACTCTGAGACGGAGCGGCAGCTGGCGCACCCTCTTTGGAAGATTTCCCCCATTGGCGCGAGTGATACACAGTGGAACCGCACCAATGGAAAAAGGGCTATTTTTATGGGTATTTTGTAGAAGGTGTCTTCAGGGCATATGAAGTACATACTCAAGGGGATACAATGCAAGTGTTTTTAGGTTATGTCACTTCTCACAGTCCCAGAATAAGTCCTCCAATCTGCGGGAGAAGGGGTAACAGGGACGGTGACAAATTACTGTGTAACAGATGCCCCCTAAAGCATGAGGCCTGAGATAGAGAGGGGTGAAATGCTTTACAAGAACATGGCCAACTGAAAACACTGTCGTCGGAGAACCTGCATGAAGAAGTACAACTGATATCTCAAGTACATGATGTATGTGGTATGGGCACAGCCATCCATAGCAGAGTACATAAAAATCCAGATCCAAGGTATGGGCGCAACCATCCAGTAAGGATCGATAAGTAGACTTAGGCATGGTCGCAGCCATCCAGTGAATGAGTCATGTAATGATCATAATAATCCACAAAATCGCAACCTAGATCTCAACAGATAAAATCCAAGGTCTTGCACTCCATATCGACCCGAAAAAAGTACAAGTTCAAGCATGCGAATATGGGAGTCGAAGTCGAACATGCAAGAACATCGTCTGATTACCAGTCAATGATGAAAACTGTTAACAGACGTGAGAGGTACCACCAATAATGACAATGGTCCTCAAGGTACTATAGGTACAATCTACGACGTGCGAATCAATGAGCTGGCGTCGAACACCCATAGGATCATTCGATCAGAGGCCAATGATGAAAACCTCGCGTCGAACACGAAGAACTTGCCATTGAGGCATGCAGGCTCCAAGGCACTGGAAGGGAGTCTCTAGGTCAACTTCCTGGATAATGAGCTAAAGTCGATAGGAAGTGACCTTGATCGAAGGTGGGCCATAATGTTTCCCACATCATCGACAGGAGACAGAGAAGGATAAGATATTTTGTGTGAGGTATTAGAGGGAGGTTGAGTATTCTGCAGAGGTCAACTTCTCTTGAACATATTGGTGGCACGACAGTGGACTTGGCAGTATTTGACATTAAATGATCAGGGGTCATGGTGACAAGGCAATGAGAAGATGAGAGGTCAAACATGATAACCCAAACCCACGGAGGCAAGTGTAAAAACAAGATGATATGTCCCCACCCAGACACGAATGCAGACAAGTGCCATGTTCAAGAGCGACATACTGCCGACACGACAATAATTGTGGTTCCATTTTTCCCCAACATTTCTAGCAAGTACCCCAGTTATTTTTATCAACAAGCTTGACAGGGATAGCATATGCTTGTGAGGCGTCATTTCGACGGAATCCGATGTCATCAAGTTTTAACGAGTCTAACAAAGGAAGAACTCGGTGTCTTTTCATGCTTAAAGAGTTTGAAAAGACAACAGAAATGGAAACTCTAGGGGTGTCCTTTTTCGTAAAGTTGTGTCTCTCGAGCCCAAAAAAGTATAAAACAATGCTCAAAAGAACCGCCCGATCGAGGAGTACTTTTCATGAGAAGTGATTTTGATCTGAAAAAGTACAAAAGCAATCGAAACCACATTGCTTCGTAACCGATAACAAACCTGAAACGAAAAGGGTTTGACGATCTTTTCATTTTTACACGGTTGGAAAAGGGTTTAAAGACGACCACTTCTCATTTACGTTTAACGAGTCAAGAGGAAAGACTCGGCAATATTTTCATCTTTAAACGATCGGAAAAGATCTGAAAGCAGACCTCCATTTTTATTCTCTTTAACGAGTCAAAAAGAGAAAATACTCGGCAATCTTTTCATATTTTACGAGTCAGAAAAGAGCTTAAAGGTGACTCATCCTAGAGGAACAAGTGGTATAAAGGGTAGCAACTAGTTCTGGCAATGGTGGAACTGCTCAAAACATGTAATGGTCAAGAGGCTGGCTAATAAAACCACTCATCGCCGTGGTTCCTCAGGAAAGGGAAAACAACCAAGTGAAAGCATATGATTGGCCAAAGAGATGGTGGCGATGGAATGAAACAACCAAGGCTCATCTAGCAAAATTTAGCAGATAAACGACAATCACAAGATGTAAATCTGCTATGGGTTCATTTTTTACACAAGCTTGAACCATGGAGAACTCTGCTTGGATTTTGTTTCATGTTTACACAAGCTTGAAGCGAATAACTATGCTTGTTATAAGTTTGCATGCCCCCAGCATAATGACGCAAAACGAGGTACATGCCCCCCAAGCTTCATTGCATTCAACACAGTGGATGGAATGAAGGTTCACTCTCAAGATCTATGAAAGACTCGACTTGTATTTTACAAGATCTTAATCAAAGACTCGATTTGAAAAGGGAGTTGTTTCATTTTTTGATGAGGTTGATACAGTAAAAGAACTATCCTCATAACCCTTGTTTCATGTTTTTAACGAGCTTGACACAAGATCAGGAACTATGCTCGACCAGATCCAGTTTCATTTTTTAAGGAGCTTGACATAGGAAAGCGAACTATGCTCCAAACGAACTTCATCATAATGAACAGGAAGTCGTCGCTTCCAAGAATGGCACTCCCGGTGGAAGGACAACATCTTGGAAGTCAGGACCCAATGTCCCCAGGACATTATGCACGACGACTTCATCATGGGATACAGGCACGGGGTAGGTAGCCACATAGTCGACCTGCGGTGGGGCGGACACAACCGGTGGATAAAAACCAGGAGGGGGTGGCAGTTGCGCAAGAGGCACCTGGGGACTAAAGAATGATGATTGATCTATAGTGACAATTCTTCCGTCGTGTGGAAAACAAACCACACGGAAAAGTGAAAAGACAAGGGCCCCCATGGCATAAACATAGTCACGGCCAAGGAGAAGACTGAAATCTAAAGCACCTTGGGTAAATAGTATGTCTATATAGACAGTTTTGCCTCCCAAAGTAACAGGAAACTTCAGGAGGATCCCTAATGGTTGACTAGTTCCCCCGTCAAATGCTAACAGATTCAGTGGGACCGGCCCAAGCTGCAGGGAACCTAAAGCTTGCCAAGTAGTGGACGGCATAAGACTGACAGACGCACCTTCATCCAAAACAGTGCCAGGTACTTCCTTATCATAGGCAAGTACTGTAATCTGGAAAGGCACATGGGATCGAAGGCGGAAAGCGGTCAGGTGACTCCAGTCGAAGGAGACGGCCAAACTACTTGGTGGGGGAATCGTATGATTGCCCCCATGTTCTATAGGAACCGAAGAAGGAATTTCGGGAGCAGTCGGGATAGGAGAGTCATTTCTAGATTCAAGAGAATCTGAGGAGATGAGAAGAACATGGGCATGATGCTCTTCCGAAGCAGAGTGATCGACAGGTGGTGAGCTCAAGTCAACACTCTTTTCCACCAATGGTTGGTCTGGAACAGGCTTGGCACAGCCTGGTTCGGGAAGAGGAGCCTGGACAAGAGAAGAATCTAAGTCAATCTCTTTGTCAACCGGGAGAGGGTCTGAAGAGAGCCTCTGATGACCAACAGGTATTTCCGGTGAAGAAGCTGTAAGACTTTCCAAAACAGCGGAAGCTTTATCCATGAGCGGACAAAGGTGAAGGGGATGATTGCCTTCACATAGTCTACAGGGGATTTGAATCTTCCCTTTCTTCTGAATGTTGTCAGTTGATAGGGTGGCATCGCCATGAGCTTCAGAGGACGATGAGGGACGAGCCGGATCGTGAGACCATACTTCAAGGATCCTGGGAATGCCAGGACAATCACGGCGGAGGTGGTCATCCTTGCACAATCTACAAGGAAATTTGACCTTCCGCGGAGGAGGAGAAGGTGGCTTGACTTGAGTTGTACTTTTAACCTCTCGCTTAGGAGAATTCTTCTTCTTCGTCTTCTTCTTCTTCTTCTTCTTAGCCAACTGGTTACTTGAATCTAGACTTTCACCAGGCGAAGTAGAAGATGAGGATGCAGAAACAGGCGAAGAAGGGGAGAGGTCCACCTTAGAATCAACATGATGTTGTTCGGGTGGAGGAACTGATTGACTAGTAGTTGATACGGTAGGGACCAAAGAGGTTGAGAACAACCAAACAGGCAACCCAATAGTTAACCTAGGAAGGGACAACGTTGCCATGTAAGGAGCGCCAACATTTCCAAAAGGAGGGAAACGACCAGGGTTCCCATCAGAGGGGATGCTTGGGCTGGTAAACTCCAGAAAAGTTGCCATCACAAACGAGAAAGAACCCTAGTCAAACTAACGCAAACAAGATCTAACCGGGTAAATGTGAATCGTGGCCGAATAAATTTTAAGACGCAAGGACATAACTTGACCTTTTCATTTTTTAAGAGTCGAGAAAAGGACAAAAATATGACCATAGTCGCCTTCGAATGTTTAATGAGCCTGAAGTGACAAGTGCTCAGATGGACTTTTTCTTTTAGGGAGTCCGAAAAGGAACAAAAGTGACTACTCTGGAGAGCTAGGAAAAAGGGTTTACCAAACAAATCCGTAAAACTGCATATACACATTGGCAGTCATATGAAAACCAAGGACTTTCCGTACGGCAGTCAATCTTCCCTAATGCTGTGTTCGGTGTGTTACGGCTTGTAAGGCGGCAGACACAGCTTCCTATGGATAAAGGATGATAACCTAGTGGGGTCTCCCCATATACTCGACGGTACGTGGGAGCTCAAATCTGTGCTAGACCACTATTGAGTCACGGAAGGAGGAATCACCCAACCTTGAGTGAAACAAAAGTGACTAGGTTTAACGACGCCGAAGCACGTCTCTAGCCTAGACCTCTAAATGTGTGCATTATGTTCCAATGCGTTGTTAGATTCATTCAGTTCATTTTAAAGTGGATCTTGTATTAGGTTTCAGTTTTCAGGCCTTACCGTATGTAATCTCTCAAAATTCTCTAAATGCAAACTATATGCCAAAATATGTCATTTCATTCGATGAATGCTAGTTACGAGAGGGTTTGAGAGCTTTCACGCAAAAAAAATGATCACAAAACAACAAAGAACTTCGCTAATGCAGCTAATGGAAATTAACAAACTTTTCTTTAAGATCACTAATCACTAATCAAAATGAAAAGTTCTAATTCTCATTAACTAATACAAAGCAAAAAAGATTTTTTCTTTTGTTGATGGAAAAGTGCATTAAACAAAATTTGAGAAATGACAACAAACAAATTCTATTCAATAAAAGCACATTCAGTTCCCTAAATCACAACTCAAAACTCCAAAGAACAAGAAAGATCCCAAAGACACCAATGAGCCGTGTAATCTATGCTCAAAGTGAGACGAAGCGGAATTCAAGTGAAGACAAAGCAAGTCACCCAAATAACACAACAAAATGATTAACAATCACTAAACAGGTGCAAGCGAGCAATCAAAGAGTCGACTGGACCACTAGAAGATCAAGACACCTGAGGAAGGCTCGACACACAAAGCCACTAGATGCCCTAGGGCTAGAAATGTGAAATCGATAGAAAAAAGAAAACACCCAAAGGGTAAAGATCAAACCCAGTCAAATTACACTCCAACACACTCAAGTAGTCTAAAAAAGGTACCTAGAACAAAAACCAAGCTCAGGAAGCTCAAAACCAAGCAAACTTCAAAAGTTCCCAGGCTTGGCGTGACTGTCAGGCCAAAAAGAGAGCCATTCAGGGATTGGCGCGGGTTTTCAATGAGCAACGGGCGCAACTGTAACACTATAAAAGAGTGCCAACTGAGTTTTCTATGGAAAAATAAAAAATAAATGAGCCAAAGCTAAGTCAACAGTGCCCAGGTACACTAAGGGGCAAGAAGCAACAGAGGGACTCAACCCAGAAAGCTAATCAAGTAGGAGAAACCAAGAAACAAGGCAAAAAGCCAACTCCCCAGCGGAGTCACCAAATTGTTGTGGAGGTAAATCCCCTCTACGGAAAATGGCGATCCCTACTAGCCCAAATGGGGTCTAGCAACAATCAAACAACACTAACACGCAGGTTCCTAATTGCAAAACAAAGACCGATGATGAGGGCCTACCTGGATTCCAACGCTAATATTTGTAGAAGAGTCGTCGCTCCCGTTCATTTGCTCCAGCTAGTCATAATCCCCACGATCCTCGTGAACGGACACCTGCACATTCAAAGAACGACACTAATAAAAGCATAAAATCCAATAGATGCAACTATATATCAGTCAGAAAGGATATAACTCAATCATCATTACAAAAGACAATAAGAGTCGAACCATAATGATAGTCGTCTATTATTGATAAAAAAAGAAGAATACAACCATAGTTCTGACGTCAAATCCTCCTTTGGCTGGGTGATCAGCAACACATGCCTTGCAAAGCTTGTTGGGAATGGGGAACAAGCCTCTCTCTCCTTGGTCACTTGGATAAGAATCTCCTCACTTAATATTTAGCCTCATGGGAATGAATAAGGATCCTTGTAGCATGAACTTGGCTATTCTCAAACTTTGAGACTTAGAATTTGGAACATGGAGACTCTAACTTGTCAAAGGCAAAAGGACAAGCTTTTATAGATAGAGGAGAAGGAGTTAGGGTCATCCAATGGATTCATGGGATTGGCTTTATCACTAAGAAGCTTCCATGAGAGGTGGAGAACTACTTCCCTTCTATGGAGATTCGAAGACAAACTGGCCCAACTCAATATAGATTCAGTTCATGATTGGGTTAGGAGGAACCTTCGTAAATTTGTTTGTTAAAAACTTTACCCAACTTGGCTGGTACAAGTGCGACTCTGAGACAAAGCGCCAGCTGGCGCGCCCTCTTTGGAGGATTTCCCCCATTGGCACTAGTGATACACAGTGGAACCGCGCCAATGGAAAAATAGCTATTTTTATGGGTATTTTCAGAAGGTGTCTTCAGGGCATATGAAGTACATACTCAAGGGGATACAATGCAAGTGTTTTCAGGTTATGTCACTTCTCACAGGTCCTGGAATAAGTCCTCCAATGTACGGGAGAAGGGGTAACAGGGACGGTGACAAATTACTATGTAACACATGGTATTTTCAATAGACTGCATTTTTCTCTAAGTATTACCAGTCATTTTCTTCAGACTATTGAGTAAGAAATAAGGAAAATTAATTTCATTACCCTCAAGGAAATGCATCATCAAACGTATATGATAGAAAAACATATTGTTGAATCTACCTTCACAAGTAATAAATTTTTGAATGACCAATAGTAAATTTCTCCATTTTCTTTTAAGAGTTGTCCTTGGGATGCCTTTCTTGAAGACTGAAGTGTCCATACCTAGGTTTTTTAGAAATGTTTTGTATTCATCTCCTTCAATTCCTTTGTTTTTGAATCATATTTCACCCACCCTAGGTAGCTCAGTTACTTCTACAATGAAATATTTTGTCACTGCTATTTTCACATCTCTAATTTCTGCCTCAACTCCATCAAATGCTTGAGCAAAGGAATTTGTTATTTCTTCGTCATAGTCATTAAATTTTTCTACAAATTCCAACCATTGTACTTGCTATAACATCTGTCTGACTTGTGGGTAGCCCTCCATGAATTTCTCCCCATCTGACGTTGTCCTCACAATAACCCCCATGCTGGCAAAGTCTCGACATGTAATTGCTTCTTTTGATAGGGTTATGGAGCAAAAATGGCTTTGGAAAAATGAGTATGGATGAGAGTGAAATCATCAATGTAAATGAGTGGAAAAGCTTTCAGTAAAATAGAGTATGAATGAGGGATGAATTATTAGGGTTTATGGAGTTGAGTATCTAAGCAATGATGAATGATGAATGGGTGTATGGGCACCTTCATTGATAGGACATAGTATTTATAGTTAAATTTGAAGTTGAAATAATAATGATTTCTTTAAATGATAGTAGAAATGTCTATTTTATTTCATAATATAATGTTTCTTACCTTTATTATTTAATCTAATTATTACATACCTTTGGATTTATGATTCTAATTCTTTGATTGACCTTTGTATATTGTCCTTGCATGCCTTCAATTGCAAGCTTGATCATTTTCTGATGCCAAGAACTTCAATTGTTGTAGTTGGTTCTGTCAGTGTTGGTTGCAGAATTTTGTTAAAGCTAGAGATTCTAAAAAATCCCGTAGCTGTTTATTTTGAAAAGAAAAATAGGGTTACAAAGAATATGGGATTAGAAAAGGGTTTAAATAGAAAATATAGGGTGCCAAGAGTACTTGGTTTTCATCCTAAATTTTCTATATAAACATGCCAATAGTGTTGGTTTTCATGTTTATACCATTTTATTATTATTTTTTATTTTATTAAATTTTTTTAGAGAACAAAAGGCTTTTCGAGTCAAGTTGGAGAGGAAGGGAAATCCTTCCTAACTACTTTCAAATCAATATTGTCTTGCAGATTTTTAACAAAATTTTCCCTTATCAATGGTTTATGATAAATTCTCAATTGATGACCATTTACAAGGAAGTTCACTTTTTCTTCATCAATGGTTCTAATCCTAACTGCACCATTATCAAAGACAGTTTCAATATCATAAGTCCCAAGCTAATGAGTTTGAAATTTCCCTTGAAAATCTTTAAATTATGAGTCAAAAGTTAATGCCCAATCTCTTCGCTGAAATTTCCTTTCTTTTATGAATTTGTCATGCCACCTAGATCTTCGTTGTTGAACTATGTTGGTTCTTTGAATAATATCTTCTCCCATCTCATCTAGTTCATTCAATTTCTCTATTCTTTTTGTTTGTGCTTCAGATATATCAAGACCCAATTTGATTGTTGTCTTGAAGGTATTTACTTAGAACTCAATAGGAAATAAGAATTGCTTCCCATAAACAAGTTCATAGGTAGTATGTCATGTGGTATGGTATGCCCTTAAAGCTTCTAGAATCTTTTCTTCCCAGACTCTTCTATGCAGGTGCACAGTGTTGGTATGAATTGCTTCAATTAATTTATTGGTTGATTCCACATGTCCATTTGCTTGTGGAGGATATGGAGTGGAAATTTGATGTTTGATTTTGAATTCCTCCATTATCTTTTGTACCAACTTAGATGTAAATTGAGTACCTTATCTATCACAATTTCCCTTGGGACACCAAAATGAGTAAATGCATCCTCAAAAGGAAATGAAACTACAACATTTTCAGTAGCAAAAGAGAATGCTTTACCTTCTACCCATTTTGTAACATAATCAATGCAAACAAGAATGCACATTTTTTCTCTTGATGGTGGATTAATTGGACCAAAAGAATCCAGATCCCATTTCTCCAAAGGTTAAATGATTATATGAGGTTGTAGAGGCATTTCATATGAAGAAACATGTTTCCCCATTCTTTGAAAACTATCACATCTTTTAACATATTATTTGGCATCCTTAAAAAGGGAAGGCCAATAATATCCTAAGCAAAGGACTCTGTAAGGAGTTCTTTTATCAGTGAAGTTCCCTCCACGTGGTTCATCGTGACAAGATTTTAATATCTCTTGTACTTAATCTTCTCTGAAAAATCTTCGAATGATCAAATCTGGCCCTATTTTGTATAATTCTCCATTTATCCATGAGTAAGATGCATTAATTTGAATTACCTTTCTTTTCTCTCGAGGGGAAAAATATAGTGGTAACTTTCTTCTAGCCAAATAATTAGCAATATTTGCAAACCAAGGAGATTTAATAGATACTGCAAAAAGATATTCATCGGGAACATTATCTTGTACAGGTACATTATTTTTATCATTTTTAATCCTAGATAGAAAGTCAGCAATTGTATTTTGTTTTCCAGGTCGATCCAAAATCACACTTTTGAATTCTTGTAATAACAATAACCATTTTGTAATTCTGTCATTAGTAATTGGTTTATTCATTAAATGCCTAATTTCAGAATGATCTGTATGTACAAAGGTTTCATAACCATTGATGTAATGTCTGAATTTATTAATGTCATGGACAACAGCTAAAAACGCTTTTTCTGTTACGATATAATTTAACTTTGTAGGAGTTAAAATTTTACTAGTGTAATAAATGACATAAGGAGTTAAATCCTTTTGGCCTAGCACAAATCCTAAAGTTTTATCTGAAGCATCAATTAATATGTCGAAAGGTAGTTTCCAATTTGGTCCTCTTAAAATGGGTTCTTTGGAAATCTTTTCTTTCAATGTTTCAAAAGCTTTTTGATAATCAGAATTCCAAATGAATTCAAAATCCTTTGTGAGAAATTTTAAAGGTGGAGAAGATTTTTTTTTTAAGTTTTCTATGAATCTTCTATAGTAGCTAGTAAAACCAAGAAAACTTCTAACATCTCATTAAGAAGTTGGAATTGATAATTTAGAAATAAATTCTACTTTAGATGTATCCACTCTAATTCCATTCCCTAAAATATGGTGTCCTAAAACGATTCCCTCAATAAACATCATAAAACATTTTTCATGGCTTAATGAGAGATTTTCTTCCTTCCATCTAATGAGAAAATTTTCCAAAATTTTAAGAGATTCTTCAAAGGAATTTCCATAGAGAGTAAATTAATCCATATAAACTTCCATAGAATCATGAATTAGATTAGAGAAAATACGTAAAGTTTCCCTTTTGAATGTTGAAGGTGCATTACATAATCTGAAAGGAAGTACTCGGTAGGCATAGGTTCCCAATGGATAGGTAAAAGTGGTTTTATCTTGATCTTCTAAACCTACATGGATCTGGTTATATCCATTAAGACCATCCAAGAATGAGAAATATTTATTTCCTTCCAATATATCTAAAACTTGACCTATGTAAGGAAGTGGAAAATGACCTTTTAAAGTGGAATTATTTAATTCCCTATGGTCAATGCATGCTCTCCATTTTCCATTCTTTTTAGGAACAATTACCAGTGGTGAAACCCACTGCCTATTTGATATTGGATAAATAAAATTCCGATTCAACAGTTTTTGTAGTTCCTCTTTAACAATTTCCCTTAAGTTTGGATTCATTCTCCTGTGAGGTTGTCGAATTGGTTTGGAATTTTCTTCAATGTAAATATGATGTATACCAATATTGGGATCAATTCCTTTCATGTCAGTGTATTCCCATGCATAAGTATAGGAATGTTCTTGTAACGTTTTTATTAAATCTATCTTTTGAAATTCTTCGAGATTATTATTGATATTCAAGGTTTTTTTGGAGATATTTCTATTGGAGAATTGCCAAATTTTTCCATAGAATGTAAATATAATTGACGAGATGATAAATATTCAATATTACATTGTTGTTGAAAACTTTGATTAGATTCACAATATGAGGAAGGCTCAGTATTTTCCATTAAGTTAAAATCTAATATTCTTCATCTATTTGTGAAGTAACAAAGGTTGGTCGTATATCAATATCATCATCTATCCATTCTTAACTTTCTACCTCTATTGTTGCTTTTGAAGGAGGATATCATGTGAATTTATTTGTTGAACTTCCATAAGAAATAAACATATCACCATATCTACAACTTACAAAAGCATCAAATGTAGCTAGCTAACCATGGTCTTCCTAGGATCAATGGATGTACTCCTAAGTTACTCTTGGGTGTTAGAATAATAAAATCAATAGGATACGCCCAAGAATCTAAGGATACAAATATATATTCTAATATGCCATCAGGTTTAATAACAGATCTGTTTGCTAATTTCAACAATTTAGGTGTTTATTGAAGATTAGGAAGTTTCGATTGATTCATGGTTTGTTTACTCATGTTATTTATAACTGCTCCTAAATCAATCAATGTGTTCGGAATTTTGATACCATTAATATGTGTTTTCACAATGGGACTTCCTAGATCAAGATATTTCTGAATTGTTGTGTTTCCAATCATGGTATTTGAAAATTTTCCAACCAATTGAATTGTTTTGAACTCTTTTCTCTTTCTTCATGGCCTTTTAATACTTAACTCCCTGATTGTAGTTTCAAATATTTGTATTTATTTGATAACTTGTAACAAATGAATTTGTATACAAACATTCTTCAATTCATCTGTAATATCATAATCAGGCAATAAATATGTTTTTCTACCCATTTATCACTTTTCAATCTCTTGGGAAAAGGTGGTGTTTGGACAGATACTGAAGGTTTTTCTATGATGGGAGCTGAGTTTATTGGAATATCATCAGAATGTACAAGGATGTTTTGTTTTTGAGATTTTTCTTCTTAATTAAGAGATCTAAAAACATTGGTTCATATTTTTGTGCATTTTTCCACGGTCTCTTGCCAATAAAACAAAGGGGATCTACTTGATTTGGTATTACTTCCTCTTGATAAACAATTTTAAGACCTGGTATTGAAGGACATTCCTTTGTATCATGATTTTCTACAAATATAACACATGTTTATACACTTTTTAAGTCAAGAGGGCATTCTTTGAGAGCATGTTTTTTATACATTTGGGACAAAAGATTGATAATACAACATTTTCAACATTTTCATTACTTTTTTACTTTAAGGGTATCTATTTGTTCACTAAGACTCCCCAAAATGTATGTTTTAAAGTTGTCAATCAAATTTCCTAACTCAACGCTACTTACTATCCCAATTGCATATTTTTTAATCCTAGACATTAGAGGGTCTTTTGAGTTTTTCCTAGTTCTTGGCTTACCTCTTGAAATGTGTATGTATAAATTACACATTTCTCCAAATGATAACTGAGGAATATCTCCCTTACCCATCAAATTGAGAATATCAATCAACTCATCTCTGATGGATTCTAATAAAGGAGCTTTCAAAGTTTTTTCATCTAATTCATGCATTTTAGCCCTTTTAACATTATAAGAAAATAGTTCAATTAAATATTCAAGATTTTAATCTTCTTTTTGCATCATTTTAAAGACTTCATGCTTAATATTATGGGGCATACGGTAGTACTTATATTCCTCTAAGAATGTAGTTTTCATTTTTTCCCATGTTCTTATAGAATTTATTGTTATGCCCATGAACCATTTTAATGTTGCATCCTTAAGAGTTATTGGAAACAATTTCAAATTTTAAGTGTCAATCAAGTAATAATAAGATCTACACAATACTTCAAACTCAAAGAGAATTGTTTGATGATCTTCACTTTTTAATCCATGAAAATTTGGAAGGATGGAGGGTGAGATGTTTTTCACTGTAGTTATTGTATCTCCATTGAGGATAGGAGACCCAAAAGGTTTTGTATCTCATCTACCTCCTCCTCTTACTATTTCCCCACCTCTTCCACCTCTTTCTTCTCCCCTATTTTATTCCTCTTCCTCCTCCAATCCTAGGTTGTTCACTATTGATATTATGTACCTCTCCTTCCCCTTCTCCAACCATTGTATATTCTTCAGAACTAATATAGAGTTCCAAAATTGGGATTTCTAATTCTCTTCTAGTTCTTCCATCAATGGTAAGTTAAAATGAGTTTCTTCCTCCTCTTCTTCACTAGGGATTTCTAGTTCTTGTCCTAGAATTTTCTCTCGAGTTGAAGATAGGAAAATTATTCCTTCTGTTGAGGACGTAGGATCATTTTCTTCTATTATTACTTGAATGAGTTGATGAGGTTGGTGAATCTCTAGGTTGGATTTCATATTTGAGTACCTCAATAAGTTTATGTTTGTCTGCAAATCATGGAATATGACTTTGAGTGGGTGGTGTGGCACTACAAGGTCATGGTGGGGTGAGTGGTGATGTTGGAATTAAACTTTTACCTCTACCTACAAATCTACCTCTAAAATATCTTTCCCTATGCATATCATTTTTTTTAAGTAAAAAGAAAACAATCCTATACACACTTCCCTGACAAGAGCACCAAAATGTTTAGTGATTTAATTTATCTTAAATTACTTACATGAATTATTGACCAGGGCTACTAAGCTCATGAAGTGTAACTGCATTTTATGTGCTAGAAGCCTTTTATTCTAAATTAAATTGAGTTATCAAAAAATAAATTCTAAATTAAATTAAGTTATTGAAATGCACATGAGAAAATTAGTTATTCCTAGCAAATAAGATTATCTCTAATGATGATCACACTCTCTGCTTTCAAACAAAACTACTTCTATTTATAAGATTCCACACTTAGCTTTAAAATAGAAATGCCACACTTGTAAAAATGTAAATCAATATCACACTTTACATAAATGAAAATCAATCCATACTTTGCTTAACTAAAATTCACACTCTGTTGCATGAATGAAAACTTCTCTGACTTAAGAAATATCATGTCTAAAGAAAATCACAAATTTGCATGAATAAAAACCAAACTTGCATGAAAAATGAAATGAAACAAACTTTTGCTTAAAGCACACTCACACTTGAATTAAATATCACACATAAATTAATTTAACAACTAATTCTGCAAATAAATCTACTCTCTAAGATGAACGTTGTGTGAAATTAGATCATTGTTGCTAAGCTTTATCCATGTGCATTCAAAATATGAATAGTAAGAATGATTATCACAATGATTTTAACTTAACTCTGAAAGAAAATTGAAAACATAAATACTCGATTAAATAAATAGTAATCTACGAGAATATAAGATTGATAGATAATTGTTAAAACAAAGCAAGAATCCTTACTGTCTCTAGGGGGGCCTCCAAGAGAAGCATGCAGTCACTACGTTATTAATCAAGCACTTTAACCATGCATTAAGAAAACAAAGAAATTATTTTTAAAAGCAAAGTATCAAATAAAAAAGCTTAAGTCTCACTGACACGTTCACTATCACTTAAAAACCTCTTCATTTTTGTTGAGAGGCATATTTATAGAGCTCATAGCAATAAATTGTTTAGAGCTATACGCCTAATCCCTATCAACATAAACCAAATTCAACTTGGATTATGTAATTCGCTCATGCTTTTCTATTATAAAAGAAAATCATGAGGCACATATCTCGTTCTTGCTCGCCTATTGCCGATTACGGAGGTTGAGTTTGTCTTTGATCACATTGCTAGGACCTGTTTCCATTGATTCAGTTTGAGATTAGGAGGAAATCATTGAGTGCATCAATTTTCATCTATCCACATATTTTTCTTCCCAACTAGTATCTTAGAACCTGTCAAACCACGAAGATGGTTGCAGAATCGTGTATTAGCTCCAGGATCATCATAATTCAATAGCTGAAGTAAACATTCAACTAATTAATAAAGAACATTCTCAATTTATGAAATACAAGGAAATTGTATATCTTCCATGTTATAATTCCTATGATTTGATTCCCAATGTGAGATTATGAAGGTCAAAATGAAATATATAAAGTGAAAAAGGGTGTCAAAAAGAAGCAATTGTGAGGCTCAACAGTTAATTTGGATGGGGGTGGAGATATCAATTATGTTGTACTAAGGCTAAGGGAATTGTGTGTGTGTGTGTGTGTGTGTGTGTGTGTGTGTGTGTATTGTTGTATTTTGATCCAAAATGACCAAAATTGTATGCACCACGCTAAGTTTATTAACACCTATAGTCTCAAGTGGTGTTGAAATGATCAGTTTAAGACATACGGTGTAACGCACAAAATGCTAAAGAGTGGAGAGATTCACTCACATCAGTGACATGCGTTGTGGAAAATCTACACTTTAAATAGAAATGCGTTCTAGATACATTGTTGCAAGATAAAGGAAGATTGGAATCTCCTTGGATGCATAATAACTCTATCAGATACATAAAGCATCATTAACTAAAGGAAGAGGAAGATAAGAACAATAGTATTCAATACTAATAACTTAAGATAGTATCATAAGTGGCAATGGAAAGTATTCATCTTATACAATCAATGTTGCATGATTAAGGGTAACACATAGAATCTACTATAACTTCTCACACTAAAGTAAAGTAAAACCTTTAATTAGAAGTCGAGAGTATCCAGTATTTTTAGGAACAAATTGTCTAAGAAACGTTTGTCGTGTTTCCTCAAGATATAAGTTGTTGTAAATTATATAAACATAGATAGGAAATGGATTAAAATAAGGATTAAGAACTATTAGCTCTCAAATAACATACAACGGGTATGGAAAAAGTAATGTTCTTGAGTGTAGTTAACATTCATAGAAATATAACTAAGTACTAATCAAGAAAAAAAATGCTAATAGAATCAATGTTCTCAATATTACACATTTATGGTTGAGAAGTAAAATACCAAGGATCTTTGGAATGTAATTATTGGATAAAAGTGTCACGGGAGAGAAAGGTGGGCTTTTATGAAAATTCCTAGGAAAGTGGATAAAAAGATCCACAAAAGAAGGACATCACTAAAGGAAACTTTATCATGAAAGGAAGGTATTTGATACATATGGAAGGGATCAACAAGGGGGTTGAACCCGGAGGCAAGATCATCTCAGCACGTGGGTGAATTGGTGGATTACAGTTCAAGGTAGGGGGTTGACGTGTGCAATATTCGTAGGTACACTTCCATCTGGAAATCTGGTTAGGATATCTTAGTCATATTAATTATTTTTCTCTTGATGAAGTTATTGTCTTATCCTATGTTACTAGATAAATATAGTTTTTTCTGATTATTATATAAAAACACTGAATCATATATTTAATTTTTGAATACAGTAATGAGTTTCCTGAGTTATTAGTGAGTGGTTTGTATTATGGAAATTGAAGAGAGGATGTTAGTAAACTGGATTATTATTCTGCTAACATACAATTTATTATTAGAACACTCTCTGATATCAATTTTTTATTATCATACAGTAATATGTGCTAGCTACTGGTAACTTGGGTGGTTAGTGAATCAAAATTAGAACTAAAATTAATCCGGAATTGGAAGAAATAAAGGTGTCTACATGACAGGGATTCTCTATACCCTGTTGTAAAGAATATACGAAAGTTATGATAAAAGAAAAGAAAGGTGCATGTATATATTTATACAAGTAAGTTATCTTAAATAAAACTGTGGTAATCCTCCCAAATCTAGGTTTGTAATACTATTTAGCTTGGCTTAATCATTCTAGTCCAATTTTCCAATGACTGGGAACCCATTAGTTCTATTTTGATTTGAAAAATGTAAAAGTAAACCTATTCTAAGCAATGAGTTGATTCCACCCATGAATAATGTCATATGGAGGCGTGATACAACTACAGGATAGTTGAGCTCACAATTATCTTGATCATTAGTGTACAAAGTATATGGATATGGGAACTAATGCTTAATTAGCTACAGATTTACAAGAGCATCAAATAAGTTATAACCAGTGCTTCTCGCATACGACTGGAATAATACATGGATATTAAAGTATGTCCAATGTAGTTATGAGATATAAATGACCTAATAGAAGTAAAGAAATTCCTCAGATTTACATGGATAAGTTATATAATAGGTTAAGGTGGAATTCAAAAGAAAAGTCAGGACTAGATGAAATTGCGGTAATGCACAAAACGATATATTCACTCAATAGATAAGAAATAAGTCAGAGGAAAATGTAGTATAAAATAAACATAAGAGAAACCAAAAAATGGAGTACCACAGTGCAACATTTGAAATAAAATGTATTACAAAAAGTTATTAAATGTAATAATATTCATGACATCCATCGCTCTGTGGAAGAGACGGTCATTCTTAAACATTAGAACAAAACAATAAAATCATTCTCAGTGTTGAATACACCCATATTTCTGTTTAAAGAAGTAATGTTCTTTACAATTCATCATTAAGATGACTGTGTCCACAGGAAGATATAGACATTTTGGACATCAGCCTTGAATGCAAAATAAAAAGATAATATAGATAAAATTGATGGTTTGAAGAACATCAACTAAATTATCTAGATATCTTAAGAATTAAATGAATTAATAACTAGAGCATTCATAATAATGAGTTCCCGAGAAAGTGTTGCGTGCTTTCACTAGAAAAGCTAATTGGACTGCATTCAAAACTCAAATCTAGTAAGGACATGTTGAATTGGCCTGACAGTATTGAGTCGGTGTATCCTTGTTGCCGATGTCACATCAACCACAATAAAGAACCATTGTGAAGGGCATTGAACACCTTTCGATCAAGGGAGAAGATATTCTCAATAAAAAGTAGTTCAAAGCTAAATTGAAAAAATAAATTAAAGAAATAGTTCAAAATTGTAAATGAATGACTAAGAGAATAGATGTGAAATGTGTTTCCTGAACTAAAGCAGGCACCATGCAAGGGGGTGAGATTAGTTGAGCATGCATCTACATAGTTGCATACTTCCTGAGGTCAAAATAGGGCTTCTAGAAACAATTGCACCAAAAATTAGGAAGTCCATAATGATACCCATGGTGAAATAAAATGCTACAGGAACTAGAGATATTGTGTACATTATACTTTAATTAGCTATGGAAAATGTGTTTACCCATAGTGGAAGACTGCAGTGAGGATTTATCACCCTAGTGTGTTGATAAGAAAACGTAAATTAATATAGAAGAATGAATGTTTACAAGTGAATATTTCAAAAAAACAGGAAAAATGGAAACATGGTCGTTTACACCCATCTGGACCTGAGACTCTTGTTTCTCAAGGAAGTCTTGGCCTAATTGAAAATTTAAAAAAATAAAAATAAATAGTCCTTTTCAATGTAAGATATCATTTATTGGTGTTGAACCGAACGACCATTGAAGGTCAAACAGAAGACTGGTTGTTGACGCCTCAAAGAAGGGTTACCTTGTATTTGTAAAAACAAAACCCCAAGGTTAGTGTTGTCAATTTCATATATATATAGACATAGATATAGATATATATAACTGAGCAGAGATATAATCATAAGTAACATTCAAACAAGTTGTTTTCACTTGTAGAAGAAATCATGAGTGTACTAACCAGGCTCAACAAACACTTCAACATCCCAACTACTAAAGAGAAACATGTGTTAGCTGAATATCACTGCATCAAAACCCGATGAGAATGAGAATGGACTGTGGAACCTTCACCTAACTAAATAACATCGATATTTATTACCTACCCAAGGTATTACTGGTCGAACAACCACATGGCTTAGGTAACGGGTGTGAAATTAGTGTTTTGCTAGACCATAGTTACCTGAAATTACAAAGTAAGGAAAGGAAGAGATACAAATAAATTACATGTGTAAGCATTGAAAAAGTATTTTAAGAAGAAAAAACCTTCAGAGTAGGGGTAAGGGTTACCATTTCATCTGATAACAGAGGCAGCCTCAACAACGACCCAATATCCTATTACACCATAAACCTTATCCTCTGAGACCAAAAGTGCATATCATAATAATACGAACTTCACTATAACGAAAGGGACATTAGGTATTACTCAGGCATTCCATCTCCTAACTAGGAATCGAACCCAACAAATGGATATTTAGGTCACTTGTAGAAGCGGCAACACCAAAGGAAATGGAGAAAATGAGAACAGTTGGAGCATATCGAATAGAAAAGAAGTTAGGGTTTCTACAAAAATCTCATCGTCATTTGATTTACCTCGAGTAATCCTCTCTGTTCACCAGAATCCAAGACCGAAACCCATCTCACCTCCATGTGATCGACATGTGGAAGAAGGTGCGTAGTAGGATTGGATTCGTCATGCAACGAACCAAACATACGCTCTTTCCACCATTTTCTAAGTGTATCAGTGAACGAAGTTAACTAGGACATATAATAATAATTAAATATGAATAGTTATAGGTGCCATTTGATATTCATTGAGATATGATTACATTAGGACAAAATAAACAAGGGTGTTTCCTCAAAGCGGGATAATGAATGAGATCCTTTCCTAAAGTCATTATAAATGGGTGTATAGGTTGTGAACCTTTAATAATATGAGTTATACATAATTATATCTAGGTTGTCCAATGGATTTAGAGAGGATGTGTATTTAATTTATGGACACCTAACAAATTCATATGTATTTTGAGTTATTCTCATGGAGGTAAGGTTTTATTACAACCTTCAAAACAATAGGCATAACATGGCTACCCTCATACCGAATGAGCAAAAGAAGGTGGAAACTAGAAGATATATTTACATATATTTAAAAAAAATAGCGAATGGAAGTTCATGAAAAGTGTTATAAGAGTTGTAGGTTCAATGCTAGAGCCTATGACCAACCCAAAACTACAAGATAAGAATTATTAATAGCTAGACTAGACTTGGAAAAGACAAGAGGCGGTTACGTACTAGAGTTTCTAAACCATAAATAATCAGGTTCAATCGTGATATACAAATTGTTCTTTTAACATATTTCTATATATGACATAAGAGAGAAATACACAAGCATTTTAGTTATATACATGATGTTTGAGTAAAAGTTAAAAATTGTCATGGATATCAAGGCAATATAATCATTAATTCAAAGTTGTACTTATGGTTGTTGGAAACTTAAAACATGGCACCTGGTTATTATAGGAAGCTCGAAATAAAAGAAGGTCAGATTTTTATTGAAGAATCATGAATGTATGGGAATCATGGGTTATGTAATAAAATATGAATAAGTAAATAATTCATTCTGAAAGTTTTGGATTTGACAATTCTGATTAGAGAGAGAATGGTTATTTTTCAGAAAGATACAAACACTTTTTTTGTCTCAGTGTGCCATATCCCTTTCATTTTGTAGGTGGAGGAGTTTCCTATGTTTGTCATATAATGGTTGTTTATATAACTTATGAATAATTTGAATGTTTCCTTTGATGTAAAAATGACATGTATTCGGAGAAA
Source organism: Pinus tabuliformis (assembly GCA_031772625.1). NCBI lineage: Eukaryota > Viridiplantae > Streptophyta > Pinopsida > Pinales > Pinaceae > Pinus > Pinus tabuliformis. The sequence continues at coordinate 368,173,202 of CM062810.1, read as the reverse complement.
AATAAAAAAACTGAGAAATAATATGAATTTATAATATATTCAAGTAATATTCATCATACTACTGGTTTACCCCAGCATTATTGGGCCAGTTGTAGATGTGGATATGAAACCTACCAGATTACTGGCTCTCCTATTGTGGGGCTATAAAATTCTTCTTGGAAGATTGATGTTGAAAACAAATAATTCTGGAGGTGTTAAGGTAAATACCGCCTACAACATCTTCTGTTGTTGCATCCTAAAAATAAAAATCAACCTACCTTATTTCATTAATAACAGATACACATAGGAATGATTGTACACAATGAATAAGAAATTTGATCTTCCGTAATAACCTTTGAAGAAGATTTTAAAGAAAAAAAAAATGCTCATTTCCAATGAGAAAACTAAACAGGTTGGTGGTGGGAGATTTTTTTTCTTTTTTGTATTTTAATACACTATCCAAAATGGGGTATTTATAATGATATTTACGGTATCATGGACTGAAATCCTATAGAATTAAATGAAAATGAAAATTCATATTCGAAAAAAAAAACATGTAATGAAATCCGATTATGGGTTAGAAAAAAATTATGAGGAAATTTGGAAGAAATATATCAAGGAAATAGGGTTGAAATCATTTTCATCAAAGTCTAGTTTAGGCTGATCACTCGGGTTTGTACCATTTATTGACCTATTCAATACTAGTTGACTGTTGTGTGTCAAGATTAGAAGAAAAAGGTAATGAATATTCAAGATATATTATGGAAAATACGTTGGTTTTTATATCAATAAGTTTATAAAGATCTAGAGATGGACTATTTTAGGAGGTTCACCGAGATAAAGTTGGAAGGATATGGATTTAATTAGAATAAAATATATAGATGCGTGATGGATTTAGGAGAAAGCAAAATCAAAAATTTTCCAAATCACAAAAGTGGTTGGGAATGTTGAACATACAACCTCTTGTTTTCTTATATAAAACCCATAGGTGATACCATTATTCTTCCAAATCTGAATAAAGATGTATCTAATATAATGCCACAATCTACTTGCTGTCTGAATAAGGGTTAATTTGGGTGAGAGTGGAGATATCAATGTTGTTGTACTAAGGCTAGGGGAATTGTGTGTCAGTGTTATCTATATATATATATATATTTCTGATTTTTTATCTAAAATGACCAAATATATATATTTCTGATTTTTTTATCTAAAATGACCAAAATCATATGCGCCACGCTAAGTTTATGAACACCTATAGTCTCAAGTAGTGTTGAAATGATCAGTTTGAGATAGTTTTTGTAAGGCACAAAATGTTGAAGGGTCGAGATAGTCACTCATATCATTGACAGGTGTTGTGGAAAATATACACTTTAAAGAGAAAAGTGCACTAGATACATTGTTGCAAGAGAAATGGAGATTGGAATCTGTCTTGGATGCATAATAACTCTATCAGATACATAAAGCATCATTAAGGGAAGAAGAAGATAAGAACAATATATTCAATACTAAGAACCTAAGGTAGGATCATAAGTGGAAATGGAAAATATTCATCTTATACAGTAAATGTTGCATGACTAAGGGTTATTCATATCGTCTACTATAACTTCTCACAATGAAAAGTAAGACCTTGAATTAAAAGCCGAGAGCATGTAGCAATTTTAGGAACATATTGCCAAAGAAAAAAAAATCATGTGTCCTCAAGTTGTAATGTATATAAACATATATAGGAAATGGATTAAAATAAGGATTAAGAACTATTAGCTCTCAAATAACATAAAACAGTTATGGAAAAAGTAACATTCATGAGTATAGTTAACATTCATAGAGATATAACTAAGTATTGCTATCAAGAAAACAAATGATAATAGCATCAGTGTTCTAAATATTACACCTTTATGGTTGAGAAGTAAAATATGAAGGATATTTGGAATGTAATTGTTAGAACAACTGATAAGATTTTGGGAAAAGGAAAAGGAAACGTGTTACCAAGGTAATAGATAGTTGAATTGGTGACCTCCCTGATTGAGGAAGTTAGAAAAAGTTCCTTGTAGATTAACTCCCTTGTAGGACTGTAGAGCGGAATCAATGAAAAAGTCTACACGAGAAAATAAGTGGCAACAATATAATAAGGGACTAAATTCAACCACTTTGGGACACAATTAACAAGATGTAAGAACCATGTGCAAATTTTCCCACACCTAAATATGAAAGACATTTGTGTAGTAATATGAGCATGTCAAAATAACAATTATAAATTGCATCATCTCCTGACAAGGGCTAACAAACTCTTAATTAGTAGTAACATTAAGAATGAAAACTATATCAAAATGTTCGGGATTAAAAACCTATAGTGTTGAATGAAAAAAGGGAAAAAGGTATAACATATTGTGAAATATATTATGACTGGTTCAATCATGAAAATTGGTGACTACGAACAACTAGGGAAAATAGTCAAGGTTTGACATAGTTAAGTCCACTTGGAGGTTTTTTTAATAATAACATAGTAGCCATGAAAATGGATAAAATTATTGTATGCACAATTAATATAATAATATCTAATTTATAAGATGTTGCAAATAATCCCTTGATAATTGATAACCTTAAGTGGGAAATATGAAAAGCAATGTACAATTATGTATATTGAAGTTTATAACTAAAAAATATTCATGTTAAAGAGTATGGTCACCAGGTCTATGGTGGTAATATATTAATGGTGTTGACCTTGCTAGATGCATGTGAATAGTATCTTGATTTCATGTGGAAATTAGGAAGCACATAATCAACATGTATACAATTGTACTAGAAGAGAAGCATGACATAAATGTAAGACAATGTATGCATTATAGTTGAGTGATCACAACAAATGAAATAAAGTATCGATCAAAAGTGTGAAAGACAGGAAGTCTCTTCCTTTGGGTCTTAAGAAAAGATGAAATTTCTCTAAAAACATGAAGAGGTTTGCAAAATACTACAACCGTGCAAAACCAACATAATGGGAATGGGAATTGTAGCTTATCAATTAGTATTTTTGCAGTCACATAAAAATAAAAAATAAAAAAAAATTATTGTTTTCTTGTATCGTTACTTATGAAATAGGCACATGATAATTTTCATCTAATTAAGTAGAAAATTCTATAGGTAGAGCCGAAGGATATTTTCTAGCAGAACCATCATATCTTAAATCATAAATAAATCTAGGTCTAAAACCAAGCTTTCACTCAGGATAAAGTGAAATGAAAGCCTTTATTCCAAAGATGATACAAGAGAGAAAGATGAGAAAAAGAAGAAAAAATATCCAACAAGGTTTCAGGGAGAAGAAACTCTATAATGAACACCAAGGACAGTGTCAATAAAGGGGAGGAGAGCATAATATCCCTCCATTGTTGTAATCTTGTTTTGGTTAGATTAAGTTGTGTTAGAAAGAATGGTGGAAAATCCATGAAGAATGTTGGAATAGTTATGTAAGTAAATAATTACTGATAAATAAATAAATGGAATGTATGTACTTGGGAATGAGACACCTAGAAACCCGATTCTTTCCAAAGAAAATAAAATATGATTGGTAAATGAGATTTGATAATTCTTTCATGATAAGATTTCCAGATGGAATTATAGATAATCTTAATGGATGGGAGAGAAAAATACATTAAGTTTCTTAGTTGGAGAAAGATGCTAAGTATGGAGAAGCATAAAAGCATTGTGGGAGAGAAAAATATTCTTTTATGAAAAATCCTATGTAAGTAAATAAAAAGATCCACAAAAGCGGGCTTTTATGAAAAATCCTAAGTAAGTGGATAAAAAAATGCACAAAAGCGAGACGTCGCTAAAGGGAAGTTTATCATCAAATGAAGGTATTAAATACCTATGGAAGGGGTCAACGGGGGGGTTGAACCTGGAGGAAAGATCATCTCAGCACGAGGGTGAATTGGTGGATTACAGTTCAAGGTGGGGGGTGATGCGTGCAATATTCCTAAGTACACTTCCATTTGGAAATCTAGCTAGGATATCTTAGTAATATTTTTTTTTTATTCTTGAATTTATTGTCTTATCCTATGTTACTAGAGATAGATAGTGTTTTTGGATGATTATAGAAAAACATTGAATCGATTATTTACTATTGAATGCAATAATGAGTTTCCTATGTTATTAGTGAGTGGTTTGTATTATGGAAATTGAAGAGAGGATGTTGGTAAACTGCATTATTAGTCTTATAAGATAAAATTAATTATTAGAACACTTTATGATATGAATTTTTTTATTATCGTACAGCAATATGTGCTAGCTACTGGTAACTTGTGTTGTCAGTGAACCAAAATTAGAACTAAACCGGAATTGGAAGTAAAAAAAGGTGTCTACATGAAGGGGATTCTCTATACCCTGCTGTAGAAAAGACACGAAAGTTATGATAAAGGAAAATAAGGGTGCATATATATATTTATACAAGTACGTTGTCTTAAATAAAACTGTATTAATCCCCCCAACTCCTGGTTTGTAATACTATTTAGTTTGGCTTAATCATTCGAGTCCAATTTTCCAATGACTAAGAACCCATGTGTTTTATTTTGATTTAAAAATATAAAAGTAAACATGTTTTAAGCAGTGAGTTCATTTCACCCATGAATAATTTCATATGGAGGCGTGATACAACTACATGACAGTTTAGCTCACAATTATCTTGATCATTGGTGTACAAAGTATATGGATCTGGGAACTAACGCTTAATTAGCTATAGATTTACAAGAGCATTGAATAAGTTATACCAGTGCATCTCGCATAAGACTAGAAGAATACATGCATATTAAATTATTTCCAATGTAGTTACGAGATATAAATTACCTACTAAAAAAATTCCTTGGATTTACACAGATAAGTTATATAATAGGTTAAGGTGGAATTCAAAAGAAAAAGTTAGTACTAGATGAAATTGTCGTAATAAAGAACACGAGATACTCACTCAACAGATAAGAAATAAGTTATAGGAAAATGTAGTATAAAATAAACATAAGAGAAACTGAACCAAAAATGGAGTACCATAGTGCAAAAATTGAAAAAAAAAAAATGTATTACAAATAGTTATTACATGTAATAAGATTCACAGCATGCATCACTCTGTGAAATAGATGGTCATCCTTAAATATTAGAAGTATAAAATAAAATCTCTCTCAGTGCCGAATACACCAATATTCCAATTTAAAGAAAGAGTGGTATTTACAATTCATCATTAGGATGATTGCGTTTGTAGGAAGATAGAGACATTTTGGACATCAACCCTGAAGACAAAATAAAAAGAGAATATAGCTGAAACTGATGGTTTCAGGAACATCAACTGAATGCTAGTTATCTTAAGAATTAAATGAATTGATAACTAGAGCATTTGTAATAATGAGTGCTCAAGAAATTATTGCATGATTTCACTTGAAAAGCCCATCGAACTGCCTTCAGAAGTCAAATCTAGTAAGGACATGTTGAACCGACCGGGCAGTACTGAGTCAGTGTATCCCTATTGTTTGTTGGGTCCCTATAATACTAGTGATTACCCCATTACTATTGTAGTTATACCCCTTATTTATATTTTTGTGCCCCTATTACCCCCATATTGTTATTTCTGTGCCCCATAGAATCCCTCTATTGTTATTTTTGTGGCTTTATATTATTATTGTTAGGTCGGCTGGATTATATTGTGACTCCTTAGACTCCTATATATAGAAAGGAGGTTTTTTCATTTGTATCATCCAAGAATTGTTTATTTATGTAATGTAAAGGAGGTTGCCCCCTCGAAGAGGCTGAATTCTAAGGCGTTGATCTATCTTTTCTATCTTTTCTTGAGCTGGTTTCATAACATTTGGTATCAGAGCTTTGGATTCTAGGGTTTCGCTGCTCCAAAAAGGTCATCGTGGAATTTTCGCTATAACTTTTTTCTGTGACGTTTCAGAAGTCGCAAAAAAAACCCATTTGAGAAGAATTGGCGCTGAACCTTGGGTCCAAATTTCAGAGCTTTTCGCGCGATATTTTCGGAGATATGATCTGAGGAAGTTGGCCTTTTTGCAGACTCCTGAATTACATTCAAAACAGGTGACCTGGGGAAAATCGTCATAACTCTCTCTCGGAGGATCGGATTGAAATTTCGTAAAAAGGTACAGAAAGAGGACGGATTGTAGTTTTGGGTATGTGTGTTTCAGATTCAAAGGTTGAAACAGTGACTCGTGGCACGTCGTACAAGTTAGCTCTACTGAACCAGTCTAAAAGCAAGTCACTGTGGGAGATTTCACATAACTCTTCCTTGGAGAATCCAATTTGGCTCAGACTTGTGGCATTGGAAAGAGGACACAGAAGGATACTGTAGGTAGCAATTTCAGAACTAGATGATCCGAAATTACAGAGATACATCAGATTCAATATCAGGCTTCTATAAAGTGAAAAAAGGTGTGTAGTTTTTATTTTTATTTTTGTGTAAGCTTGGTTTAACGGAATTCAAAGGGCATAGTAAAGCATTATTATCGGTAACTGATGCCCTGAGGAAAGAAAATGCAAACACCTAGTAAGGAACCTGAAAGCTCTAGCATGACTCATGAAGAAGAAGAAGAAATGCTACATGATATATCAAAATTACAAGAACAAGTGCAACAAATGTCACGCTCACAAAAGCTAACAGAAGCTAAGATAAGTGGCGTGGAATCTAAGATAAAGGGCATGGAAGCTAAGATGGATGATTTGAAGACAGATTTGAAGAGAGACATGGCAGATTTGAAGACAGATATGGAAGAATTGAAGAAGTTGCTACAAGAAAGGGTCACTAATGGTGAAAAGGTAGTAAAGGAAACTCATGATGAGAACAAAAGAAATGTTAATCATGATTCCATAGACGTTAATGTTGGATCGAAGAATCACCATATTCCAAAAATCGATATGAGGAAGTTTGATGGCAAGGATCCCGCCACATGGATATTACAGATGGAGCAATTCTTCGATCTCAATAATGTGCAAAACACACAAAAGGTACGTATGGCAACTTTATATTTGGAACCAAATCAGTTTGTATGGTATCAATGGCTTTGTTCTCGTAAACAATTTATCACTTGGGCAATTTTTACGGAAGAATTGATAGCACATTATGAGGATACAAAAAGCAACACTTTTTTTAGCCAATTGATAAGTCTCAAACAAAAGGGTTCAATAATGGAGCACATTGAGGAGTTCCAAAAATTGAACATAAGGGTAAAAGATATTCCAGAGGAGCATAGGATTGATGTGTTCATAGGGTCTTTAAAGGATAATATCCAACATGATGTGCGCCTTTGGGAACCTGATTCATTAGAGAAGGCATTCAGGTTAGCAAGAAAAATGGAAAGCAAAATTATGGCAACTAGGAAGCATACCATTCACAACTATAAAGACGGAAGTGTTGTTGCCCATAGTCTTCCACAACCTACAAGGTTGACACCACAACAATTGGAAGAAAAAAGAGCAAAAGGGCTTTGTTACAATTGTGATAGCAAATACACAAAAGGTCATAAGTGTGCTGAGAAGAAATTATTCTACATAGATTGTGAAGAGGAAGAAGAAAAGGAGCAAGAAAGGTCAAAAGAAGAGGATATATTCCAGGAACAAAGCCTAGATGAAGAACAAATAAATCCGACCATATCTTGTAATGCATTGGCGGGAATTACCACTCCTCAAACCATCAAGATAGAAGGACAAATCAAGAAGAAAAAGGTAATAGTGTTGATTGATTCAGGAAGCACCCACAATTTTATTCATTGTAGGGTAGCAAAAGAATTGAATTGCTTCCTATATCCAGCACCAGAGTGTCAAGTGATGATTGCAAATGGAGGAACAATAAATTGCTCTGGAAAGTGCCATAATATCAAGCTATCCATGGGAGAATATGTATTGACTAGCCCAATGCTTTCCATTCCAATGGGAGGTGCTGATGTTGTACTAGGAGTCCAATGGCTACAATCCTTGGGTACAATAGCTTTTAATTTTCAAGAACTTTTCATCAAATTTTCTTCGGAAGGAAAGGAAGTTGAATTAAGGGGTATTGCAGGGAAACCAGGAAAGATAATCAGCTCTAATGGTATGACAAAGCTTCTAAAAAAGGAGCAAAGAGGTGTAATTGCACAATTATGTTCGCTAGATGTTTCCACATTGGAATCATCTATTTCTCCAGATCTCCAAAAAGTCTTGGACAATCATTCCAAGGTATTTGAGACTCCCAAAGGTCTCCCACCTATGCGTGATCATGATCATGCTATTCATCTGATTCCAGGAAGTGTTCCTCCAAACATCAGGCCGTACAGATATCCCTATGTCCAAAAAAGTGAAATTGAACGTATGGTTGCAGAAATGCTAGAGGCTGGTATAATTCAACCGAGTCAAAGTTCTTTCTCAGCTCCAGTAGTATTGGTGCACAAGAAGGATGGATCATGGCGCATGTGTCCAGATTATAGGGAGCTCAACAAGCTCACTATTAAAGATAAGTTCCCCATTCCTGTTATTGATGAATTACTGGATGAATTGCATGGATCAATTTACTTCACCAAGTTGGATCTTCGTTCGGGATATCATCAAATCAGAATGAAGATTGAAGACATTCCAAAAACGGCATTTAGAACTCATGAGGGTCATTATGAATTTTTGGTCATGCCTTTTGGCCTTACCAATGCACCTTCAACATTTCAAGGTTTGATGAATTCAATTTTCAAACCATTCCTTAGAAAATTTGTGTTAGTATTTTTTGATGATATACTAATCTACAGCAAGTCTTGGAAGGATCATGTTGAACATGTTGACAGGGTGCTACAACTATTGGAGGAGAAACAATTATATGCAAAAAGATCCAAATGTTTCTTTGGAGTCCAGGAGGTGGAATATTTGGGTCATATTGTATCTCATGAAGGAGTTAAGGTAGACCCTAGCAAAATTAAAGCCATTAAGGAATGGAAAATCCCCACATCCATAAAGCATCTGCGAGGATTTCTTGGGTTGACAGGGTATTATCGCAAGTTTGTTAAGAATTATGGGAGAATAGCAGCACCTCTAACAACATTATTGAAGAAAGATTCATTTTCATGGACTCCGGAAGCAACAAAGGCCTTTGAACATCTTAAAGAGGCAATGTGCCAAGCACCGGTCTTAGCTACACCGGACTTCACAAAAACCTTTATTGTGGAATGTGATGCTTCAGGAAATGGAATTGGTGCTGTTCTAATGCAAGATGAAAGACCCATTGCTTTTGAAAGTCGTCCAATCAAGGGAAAGTTTTTAAGCAAAGCTATTTATGAGAAGGAAATGTTGGCAATACTCCATGCACTTAAGAAATGGCGACCCTACCTAATGGGAAGACACTTCAAGGTAAAAACGGATCATGATAGCCTTAAATACTTTTTAGAACAAAGATTATCCTCTGAAGAGCAACAAAAGTGGGTCACAAAGATGTTGGGTTATGACTTTGAAATCATCTACAAAAAAGGGAAGCAAAATGTGGTGGCAGATGCACTCTCAAGAAAGGATGAGGATGTGGAAGCATTGTTGTGTGCCATTTCTATTATCCAACCAGATTGGATAAACGAAGCAAGGGAGGAATGGAAGAATGACGAAGAAGTGTGGGCACTTATTCGAAAGCTACAACAAGATTCCAGTACTTCTGATACATTTAGCTGGCAAAATGATTCGTTATGGTACAAAGATCGCTTATACCTCTGTAAGAATTCCCAGCTAAAACAAAAGATTCTTATGGAATTGCACACTTCTCCCTTAGGAGGGCACTCAGGATTTTTAAAAACTTACCACAGGGTTAAGAAGGAATTTTTTTGGGATGGCCTTAAATCAGATATTCAAAAGTTTGTGGCAGAATGTTTGGTTTGCCAGCAAAATAAAGTTGAAACAATTAAGACACCGGGTCTATTACAACCTTTATCCATTCCAAGCCAACGTTGGGAGGAGGTTTCAATGGATTTTATCACAGGTTTACCCAAGTCTGAGGGAAAGAGTGTCATCATGGTGGTAGTTGACAGACTTACCAAGTATGCACACTTTTGTGCATTATCACATCCATTTAAAGCCAGTACAGTTTCTACTGCATTTATGGAAACAATTCAAAAGCTACATGGAAACCCAAAGATTATTGTAAGTGACAGAGATCCCATTTTCACTGGGAATTTTTGGACAGAATTATTTTCTTGTCTTGGTACTCAGTTAGCTCATAGCTCATCTTATCATCCTCAATCTGATGGGAAAACTGAGATAGTAAACAAATGTTTGGAAGGATATCTTCGTTGCTTTGTATCTGATAAACAGACACAATGGGTCAAATGGTTGCCTCTGGCTGAATGGTGGTATAACACTTCCTTCCATACAGCAACAAAAATGACCCCATTTATGGCACTTTATGGGTATCAACCACCATCCATCACATCATATTTAAGAGAAAATTCTAAGGTTCAGGCAGTGGAACATCACATCGAACATCAACAACAAGTCCTCCAACTCTTAAAGGATAACCTCGTGTTGGCACAAAATAGAATGAAACAACAGGCAGATCAACATCGCAGTGAAAGAAGTTTTGATGTAGGTGATTGGGTATTCCTACGGCTACAACCATATAAGCAAATGTCCCTAAAGCAAGCTAAGAAGGATAATAAATTATCACCAAAGTATTATGGTCCGTACAAGGTGTTGCAAAAGATTGGTACTATGGCATACAAATTGGAGCTTCCTGCAGCTTCTCGATTGCACCCAGTTTTCCATGTTTCATGTTTAAAGAAGGTTATAGGTGACAAGCTCCCAATTCAAACAATATTGCCAGAACTTGATGAGGAAGGAAAAATTATATTGGAACCGGAAGCAGTCACAGAAACAAGAACTCGACAGCTACGAAATCGATCAATTTCAGAGTATCTTATCAAGTGGAAGAACTTATCCGCTGAAGATTCCACATGGGAGGATGAGAATTTTATGCAGAAGTATCCAAAACTACTCAAGCGTTGAGGACAACACTTTTTTGAAGGAGAGGGGCATGTTGGGTCCCTATAATACTAGTGATTACCCCATTACTATTGTAGTTATACCCCTTATTTATATTTTTGTGCCCCTATTACCCCCATATTGTTATTTCTGTGCCCCATAGAATCCCTCTATTGTTATTTTTGTGGCTTTATATTATTATTGTTAGGTCGGCTGGATTATATTGTGACTCCTTAGACTCCTATATATAGAAAGGAGGTTTTGTCATTTGTATCATCCAATAATTGTTCATTTATGTAATGTAAAGGAGGTTGCCCCCTCGAAGAGGCTGAATTCTAAGGCGTTGATCTATCTTTTCTATCTTTTCTTGAGCTGGTTTCATAACATTGTTGGTGTCATGTCAACCGCAATAAATAACCATTATGAAGGGCATCGAAAACCTGCTTATCAGGGGATAAGATATTCTCAATAAAAAGTAGTGTAGAGCTAAATTGAAAAAATAAATTAAAGAAATAGTTTAAAATTGTAAATGAATGACTGAGAGAATATATGTGCAATGTTTTACCTGAACCAAAGCAGGCACCATGCAAGGGGGTGAGATCAGTTGAGCATGCATCTGCACAGCTGCATACTTCCTGAGGTTGAAATAGGGTCTCTAGAAACAATCACACCAAAACTTAGGAAGTCCAAAATGGTACCCATGGTGTAATAAAATGCTACAGGGACTAGAGATACTGTGTATAGAATACTTTAATTACCTATGGAAAATGTATTCAGCCATAATGGGAGATTGCAGTGAGGATTTATCACCCTAGCATGTTGATAAGAACATGGAAAGTAATATAGAAGAAAAAATCTTTACAAGTGACTATTTCAAAACAAAGAGAAAAAAAGTAAAACATGGTCATTTACACCCATCTAGGCCTGAGTATCCTCTTGCTCAAGGAAGTCTTGGCCTAATTGGAAATTAAAAAATATATATATTCCTTTCCAATGTAAGAGATCACTGACCGGTGTTGAACCTGACGACCATTGAAGGTCAGACAAAAGATTGGTTGTTGACACCTCAAAGAAGGGTTACCTTGTATTTGTAAAAATAAAACCCTGACGTCAATGTTGTCAATTTCATAGACACGTATATATATATATATATATATATATATATATATATATATATATATATATGTATATGTATATATGTATGTATATATATCTATATATATATATAACTGATAAGAGGATATAGCCCCAAGGGTTAGCTCAGTGGGTCAAAAACCATGCCTCGCCATCGGGAGGTCACAGGGTCGAATCCACCCGAAGCCCTTGCGGTTAGATCTTGCAGTAGGCCGAGGGGTGATTTAGCCTAGCTATTGCCCAGATTTTTCCGTGGACGTAGCGATCACTCACTAACCAGGGTGCTCGTGAACCACATGCAAAAAAAAAAACTGATAAGAAGATATAATGATAAGTAGCATTCGAATGAGTGATTTCTAGTTATAGAAGAAAGCGTGAGTGTGCTGACGAGGCTTAACAAATGCTTCAACATCCTAGATACTAAAGAGAAGCAGGGTTTAGTCGAATATCATTGCATACAACCCGACGAGAATGAGAATGGACCATGGAACCTTCACCTGACTCCAGAAAATTGATATTGATTACCTATCCAAGGTTTTCCTGACTGAACAACCACGTGGCTTAGGTAATGGGCTTGGAACGAGTGTTCTAGTAGCCCATAGTTACCTAAAATTATAGAGTAAGGAAAGGAAGAGATACATATAAATTACAAGTTTAATAATGGAAAAAGCAGTTCAAGAGGAAAATGCCTTCAAAGAAAGGGTAAGGGTTACCATTTCATCTGATAGCAGATGCAACCTCAACGATGCCCCAATATCTCGTTATACCATAAAACTTGTTCTCTGAGACCAGAAGTGCAAATCATAATAATACAAACTTCACTATAACGAAGGGGAAAACAGGTATTACTGAGGTGTTCCATCTCCTAACCAAGAATCAAACCCAACAAATGGAAGTTTAGATCTTGATTGAGATATTATTACATTAACACCAAATAAACAAGGGTGTTTCATCAAAGGTGACAATTGATCTTCATTGAGATATTATTACATTAGGACAAAATAAACAAGGGTGTTTCATCAAAGCGGCATAATGTATAAGATCCTTTCCTAAAGTCATTATAAACGGGTGTATATGTTCTGAACCTTTAATAATAGGTTTTCCAATGGGTATAGAGGGTGTGCATATTTAATTTATGGACACGTAACGAATGCATATGTATTTTGAGCTAGTCTCGTGGAGGTAAGCTTTTATTAATACCCTCAAAATGATAGGCATAGCATGGCTACCCTCATACTGAATGAACAAAAGAAGGTGGAAACCAAAAGATATATTTACATATATTTTAAAAACCATTATTTAATGGAGGTTCATGACAGCTCCATGATCGAATGAAACAGATCAATACAAAATACCATTTGATTCGACATCATGTTGAGGCCAAGGCAATCCACTTATGCCATTGTTCCACAAATGAGCATATTGTAGACATATTCATCAAAGCGCTTGGAAGAGAAAAGTTTGGAAGAATCAGAATGATTCCTGGACTCACTAACATCCCATCAGATTAAGAGGGGGAACGTTGACACCTAATCTGAAAGGATTATTGTACATATTGTTAGTTATGCATTTGACCAAAGCAAGAGACCTTAGAATTGGAATCCCAAGGGTCTCTCCACTCATGTATAAATTCATGATATGTCTAATGTAATAAACAATTCAATTTTTTGAGTTACCTCTTGGCTTGACATCAAATTCCTTCTCCATATCTATTTGAAAATCTTCAAGCTACAAATTTCTTGTGCAAATTATATCATCAAGATAAATGAAAAAAATCAAAATATTAATTCGTAGATCTATTTTTGTTTAGGGAGTGGGTTCATTAATTTTATGTTTGAATCCTTTGTTGAGCAGATACACATCCATTTTGTTATACCATGTTTTGGGGGATTGTTTCAAATGATATGGAGCGTTCTTAACATGTAAATTTTTATCTCTTAACTTCAAACATCATATCCTGGAGGTTGATGTACATAAACTTATTTCTTTAAGATCCCATTTAAAAATGTCGATTTGACATCCATTTGCTAAATTGGCCAATAATTTTTTGCTATTATTGTTATATTATTCTAATAGTATCCAACCTTGATACTAGGGGTTAATGTTGCTTCATAATCTAATTAAGTCTATTGTGTAAAACCTTTTTCTAACAATCTGGCTTTCTACCTTTCAATTTTCCCTTTTTCATTAAACTTGGTGTTCTAGACACGTTTGACTCCATTGTTTGTTTTTCCTGCTGGTAGATTTTGAAAATTCCACGTGTCATTCTTTTCTATTGCTAAAATTTCTTCATTCAAAGCTTCAACCCATTATTTTTTCATTATTACTTCAAAGTGTGTTGGTCAACAAGACAACAAGGTGAAATGTACTTTTTCATTATCTAGTAGTTCATAAATTTCTCTCAAACTTACAGTTTTCTGCAAAATGGTATGATTAGATAAATTTCTTAACGATGCACCACGTGCATTTTTTCCTCCTTGGTTTTCCACGTCAATTAGAATGTGTAGCCATGGAAGTGCTTTTCTTGGTTGTTCCACTTTTGTTGCTTCACTTAGTTTCAATGCACATGAAGAAACACAATTTATATTTATTCTATTATCTTGAACATTCCTCGCTTGATCTTCAAAGAATTTAACATTGCTTGAAATAATTGCTTTCATGATCATAGGATTTACAATTTATCAGCCTTGGATTCTTTACTAAAAAAATTGCAATTTTCACTTTTGTTATCCAACTTCCTTCTCATTTCTTCAGGACAATGTGCATAGAATACAAATCCAATGATTCTCAAGTGTGGTACACTTGTCTTCATACAACTCCAAGCTTCTAAGGTAACATTGTTTGTGAAGCTTTTTGTTGGAGATTTGGTCAAAATATAAACTGAGCATGCTACTACTTCTAGCCAATACTCATTTGGAAAATTCTTTTCCTTCAACATTCTTCTTTCCATATTCAAAATCATTTGGTTTTTCCCTTTTACTACTCCATTTTTTGTTGATTGTATCTTGTTGTAATTTCCTTTTGATAGCTTGATCCCTACAATATGATGTAAATTCTCCAGAATTATCTTTGCCTCCTCCATTTGATCTTAATAATTTAATTTTCTTGTCACTTATATTCTCTGCAATGGTTTTGAATTGCTTGAATTTTTTGAACGGATCAAATTATTTTTTATGAAGGAAACACATGTCATTCTATTGAAATCATCAATAAATATTAGAAAGTAAATGCTTCCTCCTATTAATTGGGTTTGCATTGGACCACAAAGGTTTGTGTGTACTAGCTCAAGTGGAATTTGGGCTTTATACCTGGTAGCATTGAAAAATTGTTTCATTGGTATTTGGAAAGGATACAACTTTCGCATAGATTATGATGGACATCTATAATATGTAGACCTAGAACCATAGACTTATTTTGCAAAAGATCTAGACTATGAAATCTAAATGGCCATATCTAAGATGTCATAACCAACTTTTGTCAAAACATGTTACAAATTGAGCATATGACAATGACTGTTTGATATTTCTAATGAATAGAGGAAACATTATATTTTTGGTCATTTAGATCTTTGCTTTGTGACTTGTTGAGAATTGTGCAGGTAGGACCTTTAAACTTGTTTTCAAAACCATTTTCAGTCATTTATACTATACTTAATAGATTATGTTTAAGACTTTGTACATAATACAGATAATAAATGTCTTCCCTTTCATTCTACTTGTTTACAAGTCTAACATTACCTTTTTCTAAGGCATTGACAAGATGATTATCACGCAATTTAATTTGATATTTAATTGTTTCGTCAAAACTTGCAGCATTTATTTGGGAAATTTTCATTGTTTCTAAGTTTGTAGCTTTAGGTTCTTCATATTTTGTGACTACTACTTCACAAGAATCCAAATTCTTCAAAAAAATCTTCATTTGAATTTCCCAAATTACATAATTTGTAACATTCATTATACGATCATGTGTAGTCATATTGGTGTTGGAATCCATGAATGATTTACATAAAACCCCCCTCCTTACAATAGATTGGGGAGCTTCTCCCCGATTTTCAACTCATCGAAACCCTAAAAGAGGTCTTAAAACCTCAACATGAGCATATTCGACTTACAATAGTGGTTTTGAGAACTACAAAGAAACGTTGTCATGATTAGCATTTCTTCCTAAAAGACTTCAAATTGGGTTTATGGTGGCGACTCCACAAAATAATCTCAAGGTGAACGGATCTAGTGGTGACTCCACAAAGAAACATGTATTTGCAATGGAAGAACAAATCCACAAAGAAACCTTAGTTCAACTTTGGCATATAGGTGCCTTCTCTTGATAGTGGCTCCTTTGCAAAGAAAAAGGATAACAATTTTATGGATTTGGCGATAGGGCCATCTTTTTGTTTTTTGCACTTGCTTCCTCATATGGTGGTCATTGCTTCTCTTGATGGCGACATCAAGCTATGACTCTCTCTTAACGATGGGATTGACCTACATCTATCTCTTGGGTCTCTTGACGCAACATGGGGGTTCTTCCTTATGAAACTCAACGAGGGCTACTTAGGGCTTTGAGAGTCACTCTCGGGATTCTCCTTTGTAAAACATGGCGACTACTCCTCTCTTGATTGCGCTTTGTCAATGATTACAACACAAAGGGTGACTCCTACGAAAAGAACCTATGGAAGCAATCGCGCCTTAACCATGGGTTGTGCAGATATATGAACTGGATTTAGAAAAAACATACAAATTTAAAAATAAAATAAAATATCTTCAACACAAACTCCTTTTTAAAAGACTCTCCTTAGCTCGATGGATCGAGCTATGGCTCTGAGATTCTCTTAGAATTTAAGAGGAAGAGTTAAAAAATCATTGTAAAACATAGAATTACCTAGATTGAAAAACCAATAAAGCTTCAAAGTTCTTCTCACATTCAAATATCACTTGCCACACCACACCAAAAACTAGCTACATACAAAATATATATAAAACTATTTATTTAACTCAATCTAATATCTTGTTTGATACAATCTAACTCATTGTTGCAAACTACTATTTATGCATTAAATGCACTACACTACCAAAACCATTAACTAAGTAAACTACCTAACAACTAAAAAAATGTAACCAACAATTGCATTCAACATTAACTTCTACAGTACCAAAACGAAAACTATTAACTAAATAAACTACCTGATAACAAAATCATGTGATCAACCGTTACATTCAACATCATCTTCCACAATTCTTTTTTCTGTTTTACCTCCACCTAAGGTAAGCCAACAATAGTACAAGGTCTATGTAATAGTTGCTGCCGAATAACCCATGTTCCCCATCTCTGAAAATGAATGCCTCAACGTCGACGAGAGAAGAAACGCATAGGGTGATGAAAGGCTAGGGCCAGTTTTAAAATGCAGATTCCCGTGCCACTGTTTTTTTCTTTACTGTTATTTTGTCTTGCGTCGGCGCGTTCTTCTAGATTTTTTTGTCGTGGGTACGGAATTTTCTTAGTTTAAGGCCACATTTTCGGCCGTAGAACGTGAACCCATGGACTTTTAGAGCGCGCGATAGACCATCTGGCAGACTTCAATTCGTCTTTCCCAGCCAAAAGAGATGGCCGACGAAAATTTCGTTTACATGTATGGGATTCTTTGGTATAACAACCAGGTGTTGTTTGATACAGACACCTGAATTAAATACAAATATGTCGCAGGTTACTTTGTGGTTTCAGCGAACATGAACTTTTCTAAATCATTGACTCAAAGGTTTAGCTTTTTGTAAGTGAGAAAGACCTTGTCAGTAGGGAAGAATGACTAAACTCCAATGCCAGAGTGTTTGGCATTTCACACAGCAACTAAATACGGATTGGACTTTGTTTAATTATTATTTTCAGGTTAATATATTGTGTTTAAGAAATATGAGAGTTTTTTCAAAATTAAAAATATAGAATTGATACTTCAATTTCAAACTTATTATATTGTGTGATAAGAAATATGAGATTTTTTTCCATAGTTAAGAACGTGAGAAATGATAATTCATTAAAGTGATTTATGTTTGGCAAATAGGTAGGAGTCAACTTTTTCTTATTAACCACTTTTCATTAATTTAAGCAGATTTTCCCAACTGAACGCTTACGCTTTTAGGATGTCAATTTAAATGATCTTTTAATATCTTAATATGTTCCATTATTATGGGTCAATTCGAAAGATATTTTTAATATCTTAATAGTTAAATTTAAAATTTTAATATTATTTTAAATATTTTAAATTTGTGGATAGATTTATATAAATTAATATAAACGGTTAATAAATTAATATACAGCATTTGGTTTTATTTCTATATGGTTTATTGTCATCTGAAATTAGATTAATAAAAAAATAATAACATTTAATTTTTAAAGTCTTCTAGATTTTTTCCACTTTAACCAATAAAATTATTTAAACTATTTCTTAAAACTTTTATAATAATTTATTTTATTTTTGAGGAGCTTTATTGGAAAGAACTTGATTAATTTATAATAAATATTTTTAAAAGTTTGTAGATATAGAAATTTTGGGTTATATAAAAAAATGTAAAGAATGATACAAAGTTTTATCTTCACATAATTTTGATTAAGTTATGAATATTATTGACAAAGAAGATATATCAAAGTCCTTTTGATGAGTCTTGCTCTAGGCTCGAAACGTCGACAAAAAGAAAATGATGAATACTGTGGATTATCCGAATACAATCTCTCAAAAAGAAGATATAATTAATTTTTTAATTTTAATTTTATTAAAATATAATTATTATTAAAAATTAATTAAATATATGAACTTATAAGTTATCATTAAAGA
Organism: Pinus tabuliformis; assembly: GCA_031772625.1. Classification (NCBI taxonomy): domain Eukaryota; kingdom Viridiplantae; phylum Streptophyta; class Pinopsida; order Pinales; family Pinaceae; genus Pinus; species Pinus tabuliformis. Next base: position 368,154,304 of record CM062810.1, on the reverse strand, counting down.
ATTTGTAGAATTCATTTTAATTTATGGAAAAAGAAAATTGTATTTTTAAATTTAAATTTAAAAATAGATTTTTTTGGTAAGGTAAAAATCCTATATTGTTTTTAAAACAAAATTATATTTATATTAAGTTTTTTGATGTTATGGTCTACCATAATGGAAACCAAATCAATCATAAAATAAGATGAAATTAGTCTAAAAAGAGGATCATAACAAGATAAAAAATGTTTCTAAGTTTGATGTTTATGTTGCTAACAAAGATAGACATAGTAGATAATAAAATAGGGTCATGATAAGGTTGGTGTTGCACCTCGCATTGCAATAAAGAGCTTTGCTAAATGATCAAAGGATCGAGAAACAAAAAGCATAAGAACAATGCTCAAAGACACTGAGAAACACCATGAAATAAATTACGAGGATGTTGAGACCATAAAAGGCACTGATTCCCTTAAGCTATCTAGGGGAGCAAGACACCTGCCACTAGAGAGTGTATTCTCAATTCAAGTTAATCTATTGTGGATGTAAAAATGCTCTAGCTATACTTCACTAAAGTATATAAGGATCTCTTGCTTGGCTTCATTGCATTCAAGGAGCAAACTGTCAAGCAAAGTCTTAGATTGTCAATGTAGGCTGATAGTGTGCATGAATTGGTTTTGTCGGCCATTAGTGTGACTAGTGTTTGGCAACAATTTTTCCACTAAAGTGAGGACCTTTGAGTCCATGTTATCTTCCCAATCAATTACCACCTCTTCCTAAGCCATTTTAATTTATTCCTTCATCTTAGGTGGATTTTTCATGGGATAAAGGTGAGCATAGGAATGGGCATGTTCGCGAGCCCAAGAGCCCCCATGTGTACCATGACTCTCGATGCCTTGATGGGAGTGAGCTATCTATCGAGGAATGATAGAGGGAACAAAGGAGGCTAACAAAAAAGAGTGAAAAGGAGCAATGATGGGTCAGAAGAATGAATATTAGTAAAGACCTAGGGTTGAGGAAACAAAACACACCCCTTGAAAACCACTTAGAGAAAGAAGTCTAAAAGGGGAGGTCACAGGCTAGTGTGGGAGTTGGTAGATGAGGATGAGATAACAACATAGAAATGGAGAAGAGAACTTAGATAGGAAAGAAGAAAGAGGAAATAGAAACTAGCTGCCTGAGATATGAAGAAACAAAGAGTCCCTCTAGGCTTGATAATAGACTAATGAAACCAAATTAAAACTATAAACGCTGAAAAATGAAACTTCAAACTAAGAATTACCAAGAAATGGCTAAGAATTACTAAGAAATGAGAGCCCACCCTTAACATTGAACAACCAATGAAATTCCCCAATGTAGCTAGGATGAAAACTATTATATACCTCTAGAGGTGGCCAGCATAATGAAGGAATTTTGAACTCAGTATAGAGTGTGTGCTCGCAATGGCTCATGCCAGTCATTGAAGAGGAAAAAGTCCTTTTAGAGAATCCGAAGGAAGCAAAGATGGTTGGGGGGGGGGGGTGTGGGGGGGCAAGACAAGGGGGTCTGGCTCTTGTTTAGCTTTCCCATTCCTTACCATTATCTTGAGTGTGAGGTTAGTTCCATGTTCCCAAAGTGGCATTTAGTCAACATGATTGATTCCTAGAGGTCCAATAGCTGGTGTGATATTCCCCTCTAATGTAACTCAAGGGATTCAAACATAGGCCAACTCTCTGATACCATGTTGATATTTCCCATTACACCAAAACCCACAAGCATTAGTAAACTTCCAGACCCTTACCATTACCTTGAGTGGGTGGTTAGTCCCATGTTCCTAGGATGGTGGTTAGTTAAGGTGATCGCTTCCCAGGGGTGTGGAAATTACTCCAATATTTGTTCCCCAAAAGAAAAGGATTTGCAATCGCAAAACTTGGAGATAGAACCAAAATCACAGTGTAGAGAACTAGAGTGACTCAAGATGGTGTAAAGAAAAGAATCAATGATAGAAAGTTCTAATATATTGAATAAGAAAATTTCCACTTTAAAATAAGAAACCCCTTGTAAGACAACTATCCATACCCTTCACACTGAAGTTGAAATGAAAACATATTTAAATGAGGCCTCACCCGAAATGAAAACATATTTAAATGAGGCCCCACCCTCTTTAGCCTTGTTGATCACCCCATAAGGAAAAATTAAAAAAATAGTTTGAAGGAAAAAATATTATGATTTTTTTTCATTTAAAATTTTGATTCATTTCAAAATAGTTAAATAATTAAAAATTTGAAAAATAATAAAATCAAACTTTTATCTCCTTAAAAGAGTAAATTTATGAAAAAAAGAGTGAACTTCTTTACTTATTAAAATTAAACAAGCTTAGCCATTTTTTTATTTAAGTAATTTTTGTGATTAAAAGAAAATCCAAAAACTATAATTCCATTTAATATATATAATTTTATTTTTTTATATAAAAACTCAAATAATCCAAATGATTGAGGATGGAAAATTAATTCATAAAAAAATTATGATTAAAAAATGAGCTTATATGATTAATTTTTAATTAAATTTGAATTATAAAATATCATATAATTAAATTTGAATTATAAAATATATAAGGTTAAAATTTGTTTGTAAATAGTTTAGTGATATAACTTAATTAGTGAAAAAGTGTATTATTAAAGTATTTTATATTTAAAAGTCTCCTTATCAATTTAAAAGAAGTATTAGTGTGAACTTGATGCTTATAATGGAAGTGTTATAAGAAACTTAAAAGTTTATATATATATATATAAACCGTTGTGTTTATTTTAGAATAGACTTCTAAAATTTTAATTTAATTATTAAGTGGATATAAATATTTAACCTCCACAAAAATTTTGGAATATTTTTAATAGCCTTCACAAATGTTCACGAATAAAAATTTCACATTTATTTAAAAAATAGTTATGTGATACTTTTTTATTTAAATTGGTTAATTATAAAAAATGTCATGAAATAAATTATGGTGTTTCCTACATGATATTAATAAGTTATAGTATTGACTCATGATATTGTAACAAAGCCTATTTATATGTTACAAAATTTAATAATAATGCGAAAATATATATTAATTTTTTTATAATTAATAATAATAATAAAGTTACAATTTATTTAACGTTTATGATTTTTTAATTTCAACAATATCACATATATCGTAAATATTTTGATATTTATCATATATTAATATAAATTATCTGACGTCTTACTGGTTAATAGTATGAACAATGCAATTTAGATTTTTCTTTAACCTTAGTTTTCACTATTATCTCATTTCTATCCTATTTCTAGATTTCCACTGCACCTCTCAATTGAAAGAATATCTTGTACACTTTGAAGGAGATGGTCCAAAATATTGTATGACGGAGATTTCAATGGAATTCCTTTAAATTCCATTGAAGCAAAAGTTGAAGCACACGGTGGGCCAAGGATATGGCAGGCCTTTGTTGTCTTGGATGTATGTGAAATATTATTGTAGGCTCATCGTTACATGTATGTCCTCTGTATCTAATTTTTTCCCGTATGTTGCTTGTATCTAAAGTGATCGAACCCATCTATCTGTGGCTATTTTCATGTTCATGTCATACTCAACTTGAAATTCTTGTTTCCATTATTTTATGAAAAATCTACGTATCAGCGAAAACGGCTATAAATATGCGCAAGCACAGAGCACGAATATCTTTTACTGTCAAATTTGCGCACTAGAGTATCATACGAGAAGAGAATTTTTATTTTTCGGAAATGTGAGTAATAATTATTAAGTTTCAGAATTTTGGGCGTCCGAGGGATTTTTGTAGTTGTCGAATTTATTTGCATCATTAAGAAATCATTCAAATACTTTTGTTAAATTATCTGAAAAATTCACCAAATTTCGAAAAGAGATTCAATCTTTGGACAAATTCTTTCCTCGTTAGACAACACCCACTAGATGTACTTAATATGTGATGCTATCCAATGCTCAAGGTAACCCTCATCAGAAGCTATTATAACGCAATGGAAGCTCGAATGGCTTTGTTCCAACAGGAAATAAAGGAACCCTCAAAATTCCTAACTCTTTCTGTCTGCGATGGACTGTAGTGGCGTGATCCGTTTTAATATATCTCCATGTTTCATCCTAATACTTCCCCGATAACAAATCACTGCCCTTGTTTATTTTCTACTTCAAACCCATGATCTAATTAAAAATGTGATTTTCCCGAAGTCCTTGTTCCACGGTTGTCGCGTCGAACAAGTTATTTTTCCATCCCTTTCTTTCAATTCTTTAAATAATTTTGAATGAAACCTTCACAGGAGTGACCACTCACGCTTTACATAACTTACACAAACTTCGAGACGGGTCGAGAGTCGGGACTCCCTCTCGTGGTCACTATGCTCACGTACTTGCTTTTTTCCATCTTGTGACCAGTTAGCAACCTAATTCAAAAGGCTGGGGAGTTGGAACTTACATAGTTGTTGCATTAGAGAATTTTTGAGGTTTAAAATGGGCTTCAGAAGGAATATTATAAAATAATTGTGGAAATAATAAAATAATATTACTCTACCTCATCAAGTTTTGGAGGGAAAAAAAGAAAAAAACTATTTTTCAACTTATATTTTCAACTTATTTCCTTACGATTTTACTCAAAGTTCAATCGAGATCAATCGTTGGATGCAGAATTTATTTTTTTCATGCAAGGAGTATAGATGTTGCGTAACTTTGATGAATCCTACTACAAAACAAATGTGAAATACATGAAAAACGTGATTGCAATCACATTTTTTCATGTATTTCACATTTTTCATGTTGTAGAGTTCATCGAAAATATTTAAGATGGGTACTCCATGGATCCAAAATTAAATTATGAATCCAATGAGTCCTCCTTCTTGAAATTTGAGTAAAATCATAGGGAGATAAATTGAAAATATTAGTTGAAAAAACTAGTTTTTTAATTTTTAATTTTTTAACTTTTTACCTTTTTACTCTAAAAATAGTGAACCATTCCCCATGGTTGACATTGTCATATTGAATTGTATTAATCATATAAAGTTGATTTTTGTAGTACATTTTTGTTTTGAGGTCATTTTTTACCTCAAAATTTCTCTAATGATAGGGTAATGCTCTAGAACTTCACGTAGGTCAGGTCGGGGTTAAGAAAAATTGCGTTTGCAGATATTTTGGAGGGATGAATCTCGATCCTAGGCCCACAACATTAAACTACGGATAATGAAACAAATATTTGTACATTAACTACAATCACTTCCTCCTCGAGGATTCTTGCATCTATATCAAGCTTCAAGTTTCACCTTTGCTAGAACTTTTAATTCAACTAGTCGATTTTGTTCCAAAACTTATCACTATTTGACAACTGGTAAGGTACCAGACAACACCATATGGATTCTCGTCACTATAATTATTTTAACACAAATTTTTTTGACTGAAAGGAATGAAAAATAGAGTCAATCTTAAAACCCAAGAATTCGACAACAAACAAGACATAAATGAACTTATTTAAGATGCAAAAAAGAAAAGAAAATGCATTCCTTCCTTGTGGCCCTTAAATCATAGATGGGCATCCTTGGAATTACACCAAACATACAAGAAATAATTTCCCTCCATAGTATTTATTTTCCCTTTGCAAACGAAACTTCAAATCTTGTGCATAGATAAGAACTTAAATTGTAGGGATTAAGTTTTGTTTCTTTTCTAAATGTCCTGCACAACTTTGGTCTCTGACATATTTTGTTTTCATATTGTAGCTTCACATTCTACACAATCCTCATTTATCTCAACAATGTCCCACACATGAATTGCAAGAATATTCTCCTACTTTCCTTTATTCATCTCCACAGTACATGGTTTCCATATATAATATAATGGGACTCATTTCCCAAAAATTTACCTAGCTCACCTTCACTCGTTTGCTTCTCCTCTCTTACTCTCGGGGCCTCTCCTTCTAACTCTGACCTCTACCTAACACTATTGCACACACATCTTTATGTACAATAAAAAAAATCCTCAGAAAATATCTCTATAGACAAAGAGAAATTGGACATCTCTTAATGAGATTAAAACTACTAGAATTCCTAAGTATAAACTTTTTACATTGGTAAAGGCCCACTTGTCTAGCCACTAAAAGAACCTAACAACTCATCCTACCAGCTGAAATTATTACAATGAGTGACATGCTTATACTAATAACCAAGATTCCTATTACAATTTCCTAATTTCTAATTTATACACAACAAAAAGAAAATTCTTTTTCTAGAATCTACATGGATCGATTTGGGCCTTAAACACAATTATTTTCTTATGGTGATGCTCCTACATCAGACTCCCCAGGGGGAAAATGTTTGACGTCCTTTCAAATTTCTTCAATCTACAAAAACCTCCAAGATCCCAAACAAATTGTTGTTGTTTCCCACATATATGGTCATGTTGTTGCTTCAACCCTAACATTAGTATGTCAAGATCCTATACTTTATTTTGTAGTATACCACTTGCTCTGCTAACGAAATCTTGCATAGTCAACTTGATGTTGGTTATCTTTTTTTTCCTTGATCCTAGATTATACTTTGCAATTTTTTTACCTCTTCCATGCTGATGTAGTTCTTTCCAATCAGCTAAATGCATAAACTTGATATTTTTTCTTCACTAGTATACCATTTTTCAAGTTCTCCCTTTATCAACAACATTATACGCTTCACCTCCATGTCCAATTTGTGTTCATGCTAATACATGCTACGTCTTCATTGTCGATTCAACTATTGATATTAGTCACACTCATAAACATCTCCTAAGGCTGTAAGACTTCATTTTTCACCCCATTATACTCTTTTCTATAGGAGTTTGTTATCTCTTTCCATATTTTATCTATGAAGAATAAATACAAAATGTTCCCTTAGTAGTAAATCTTTTTGCCATTGCTACCCTCAACAAGATATGCCATTGTAAATTGTTGGCTCCTTCTTAAGATAAAATTATGCCCCATGTTCCTTGTTTTCAAATGAAATGAATTTTCATGAGACATTCTTATCCCATGTTTCTTCTCGTTTTCTTCTCCTAACAACATTTGTTGTCCTTCCTCTGCATCTTCAATTATGATTCAATAGTCTTCATTCCACATAAATATTTTGAGGCTTTAAGCACCTTAACACCCTTCAATGCATTCTTCTCATAATCTTCTTCTTTTAGGACAATGATTAAGTGCATTACCCAATTGGTTCAGTTGATCCCTTCTTCTTGGAGAAAATTTGTGTGCTTCAAGTTATTTTCTATATGGTTTGCACAGTTTTGGTCTCTCACATATTTTGTTTGCATATTTCAGCTTCACATTTTACACAATCCTAATTTATCTCAACAATGTCCCTTACAAGAATTGCAAGAATATTCTCCCACTTTCCTTTATTCATCTCCACAGTACCTGGTTGCCATGTAAAATATTTTGTTGGCCCTATAGAAGCTTGTATGTTGTTATTCCCATAATTTTGAACTCTGGCCGAACCTACACATACCACAAACATGTTACAAGAAACACTTTCTCCCTTCTGACCTCCTGTTGCAAATGTGTTCCTCCTTGAACCATTTCACCATCTTATGCAACTTATTAGATGACACTATTATCATTTCTCCATAGAATCACGACTTGCTCTACAAAAGACCCCTTATTTATGCCTCGACATGCTCCTCCTTGAGGTACTTCTATGTACACTACTTCATAATTGTCCTCATAATCCAGTATTTTTCTCTTCGTGTTTGCATGAGATGGTGGTGTCTCCTCCTTGTTAATAACAAGCTTTTGTTTGTCTTTATGTCCTTGGGTTCTATTGACCTCTTTTGGATTATCTAAATTGTGCTATACTGAGGGCCTCTCACCATCTCTCCCTCCGTCATCTTCATACTAAACGAGTCCACAAATTTGCAAAACACGTGGTTTCTTCTCTTTTCCCAATATCCATTAGTCTTCAACACATGATAAAATATTTTCAAAAATTATCCAATAAACACTCAATAGGAGAAGACATGACCAATAAATTATACCTCTAATGTTACTCTTCCTCTCAGTAATTTAGAGAGTGTTAACCTGATATTCTTCATATATTTCGTTCATACTATCTTCGTGAGAAATCTTAGCATCTCCTTTCTCTATGACAATTCCTAGAGACTAAGAAGACATATCGATCATACCCTAGAGTTCACTCTCGGGTATTGAAACATATTGTAGTGGATATTTATTCATCTTCTCACCTTGTATCTTACAGGGGGGAATAGATGGTGAGTTACCCAATTCAAATATTTATTAAATGATCCTGAACCACATCCTGAAATAGAACCAACTACTAGAGCCTATAGCCATAGTTAGCCATAACTAGATTCAGAGTTGTAGGCAGAGACAAAGTCATCTTCCATGGGAATTATTTTTCTTGGTGATTTGTCTTAAACCATGACTTGTAGAAGACTTTAGTTTCTACTACATCAGTTTATGGTCATCTATAAACCAACATCAAGGATCACTTCCACTATCATAAGAATTTATCTTCTATCCAAATTTGGAATTGTTCCAGGAACTACTTTGAGCTTTGATTCTATAGATGGTGTTCAACCTTACACCACCAGTGGTAAAGACCCCGAGCTATCCCACTTCATTTTGTTTTTGGTTTTCCTTACACCATCATTTTAGAGAGCATATCTAGCCATTATCTACCATGCATTTTTGTATTTCAGCTCTCTTCTTGGACTCATATACACCCGTTTTTATTAAGGGGGGAATGTTGGATACTTAATTTGTTAGGGTTGGTGTTGATGAATCTGAATTGTCACAAAAGTCCAAGAGACATCTTGCAATAGGAAACCAAGGGTTAAATGTATGCATTAATATGTACATATTTGTGAAAAAATGTATCACAAATTTATCCAATCTACTATTTACATTTTTTGAGCTTAACAATTATTAATCAAAATTTATCTAATAATTACAAATCCAAAAAACCATCAATTAATATAACAATTCTTACAAATTAAATTATACTTAAAATTTAAAATACATTTAAGAAACAATATCTTCATTTATGGATAACAATACACCAATAAAGATTTAAACAATAGTGTTATGTCCCTATACTGTTAGTATACCCCCTTATTATTATTAGTGCAACCCGCTTATTGTATTGTTGTGACCATGTAGTCTCCATGTTGTTATTATTGTGCCCCATAGAAGCCCACTATTATTGTTGTTCTGCCCCTACAATATTATTGTTATGTAGGCTCTGATTATATTGGGACCCCTTAGACTCCTATATATAGAAAGGAGGTCTTGTCATTTGTATCATCCAAGAATTGTTCATTTGTGTGATGTAAAGGAGGTTTCCCCTCGAAGAGGCTTATTTTTAATTTGTTGATCTGTCCCTTCTTCTATTTTGTGACCTGCTTGCATAACATTTGGTATCATAGTTTTGGATTCTAGGGTTTTGCTGCTTCAAACATGGCATCATGGAATTTTTGCTATAACATTTTTTCTACGACATTTCAGAAGCTAAAATTAAAACCCATTATATCTAGAATCGTGATGAACCTCCTGCCCAAATTTCAAATCTTGGCTCACTATATTTGCAGATATATGATCTGAGGAATTTAGGGTTTCTACAGAGTCGAGAATTCCATCTCAACCAAATCATCGTGGAAATTTTGTTATAAATTTTTTTCTACAAATATTTGGAAGCTAAAATTAAAACCCATTTGATGAGAAATTGTGCTTCACCAAGGGTACAAATTTCAGAACTTGTTTCGCTATATTTTTAGAGATATGATCCAAGGAAGTTAGGATTTTTGCAATCTCTCGAATTCCATCTCAGACAAGCGACCTTGGGAAAATCGTCATAACTTTCTCTCTAAGAATCAGATTCAAATTTAGTAAAACGTAACAGAAATAGGACAAATATTAGTTTGTTTTATATTGTTTTCAGGGCTAAAGGTCCAAAAAGTGACACGTGGTACTTTGTACATGTTCTCTCTACTGAACCAGTCTATAATCAGGTCATCGTAGGAAATTAGGCATAACTCTTTTTTGAAGAATCGAATCTTGATTAGACCTATGTGGTTGGAAAGAAGACTTAGAAGGATACCATAGTTCACAATTTGAGAACATGGAGATCAGCAATTATAGAGTTACATCCATTTCAAGAACGAGCTCCGAAAATAAGAAAAAGGGATATGAGGAACTTCGATGGCAAGGATCTAGTAACTTGGATACTACAGATAGAGAAATATTTTGATCTACATGATGTGCAACTATTACAAATGGTATGTATTTCATCTTTATATTTAGAACCGAATTAGTTTTTATGCTATAGAGGGCTATGTTCTCGTAAACCACTTGTCACCTAATCAATATTCACGGAGGCAAGATAGCAAATTCTGAGGATACAAACATAAACACCTTCTTTAGCCAATTGATAAATCTCAAACAAAAGGGTTCGATGAAAGAGCACATTCAGAACTTCCAAAAATTGAATATAAGGGTAAATGATATTCCAGAGAAGCAAAGGATTGATGTCTTCATAGGGATTTTAAAGGATAACATCCAACATGAGCTTCGCCTTTGGGAACCTGATTCATTGGAGAATACATATAGGTTGGTAAGAAAATTTGAAAGAAAAATTATGGCAACAAGAAAGCCTACCACTCAACTATAAAGATGGAAGTGTTGTTTCTCCTAGCCTTCTAAAACCTACAAGGTTGACACCACAACGATTGGAAGAAAAAAGAGCAAAAGGGATTTGTTATAGTTGTGATAGAAAATACACTAAATGTCATAAGTGTGCTGAGAAGAAATTAATTTACATAGATGGGGAAGAGGAGGAAGAAAATGAAAAAGAAGCGTCAAAAGAAAAGGATATCCACTAGGAACCAACCCTAGTGAAAGAATAAATGAATCTAACCATATCTTGTAATGCATTGACATAAATTACCACACCTCAAACTCTCAAGATAGAAGGACGTATCAAGAAGAAAAACGTAATAATGTTGATTGATTTGGGTAGTACCCATAATTTTATTCATTGTAAGATAGCCAAGGAATTGAATTGCTTCCTATATCCAGCACTAAATTGTCAATTAGTGGTTGCAAATGGAGGATATAACAACCCTGGTGTAAAATCCATGTAAAAGATATAACTACCACGGATGATGGGACACATATTCCAAGCTAAATGGTGGGAAGGACATCATAGTGGGTGTTCATTTGGTTGTTTATGGCTAAGGAAATTGGAAAAGGAAATGGCTAAGACTCTGAAAAGGCATGAGGCATTAATCTGCATTTCCTTTATGAAAATAATGGAAATTAGGATAAAAGTAATGTGAAAGGTCACAGGTTGCATGTGAGGAGGAAATTGAAGGAAAGTAATGGAAAATGAAGAAAATAGAGGCCTCATTAATAAAGAGGTTTATGAGGATCAATGAGCAATATTGGTCAAAAAAGACTTGGTCAGTTAAGTTTTGGAGCTCTCTCATTATTCTCTCTATCTCTCATACTCTTGTATACTTACAGTTTTCTTGGAGCACTCTTGGAGGGTGTGGCATACTTGGATTCTTGGAGAAAGAAGGAAAAGGAAGACCAAGAAAGCGCAAGAAGGCATCAGCATCAACAACTACATCAGATTTTCTTGCAGGTACCGAGTTGCATGTACGATTTTTTCACTAGTTTTGGAATGCATGGCACATGCATGTGGTTTCTTGGTTATGATCTATCATTGCCATGGAGGATGGCCAAGATTGATAATGGATTTCCTAGCCTTGCCATTTCCTAGATAGCCATGGTGATTATGGGTTTACTTTCATTTCTTTGTTTTGGTTGGTTCTCATGTTTCCTTAAATTGGGTTGAGTTACTAGTCTTGGAAGCCCTGGTTGAACAAACGCTCTGGAAGTCCTATAACAGCTTGGGTTGAGTTACTAGTCGTAGAAGCCATGGTTGGACAAATGCTTTGAAAGCCCTTGGTGGGTTGAGTTACTATTCCGGAAAGCCCAGGTTGGACAAACGCTCTGGAAGCTCTGTATAAGTTGTGGGTTAAGTTACTAGCTCTAGAAGCTTTGGTTGGACAAACGTTCTGGAAGCCCACGAAGGCTTGGATGGAGACCAATCTGGTGATGGTTTTGGTGATATTCAACTGTGAGGTGGAATCGCTATTTGATGGGTTGAGTTACTAGTTCTAGAAGCTTTGGTTGGACAAACGCTCTGGAAGCCCACGAAGGCTTGGATGGAGACCAATCTGGTGATGGTTTTGGTGATATTCAACTGTGAGGTGGAATCACTATTTGATGGGTTGAGTTGGATGACCTTTGGAAGCCTTGGATGAGTTTTGATTGATGTGCTCTATGAGATCCCACATTCATGCTTGGAATATGGCACGGGGGTGAATGGCTAAAGAGATATTTGGCTCAGCCATTCTACGGTCAGGTGGAACATGGTAGTCCCATCTTCGGTTAGTTAATTTCTTTCATTAATGAGAAATCCATTCCCTTGATTTTCATGTGTAAAGGTACTAATGTATTTATGGATTTAATGGATAATATGTTTATTGTATTTATGTTCCTATTCTGCTAGTTATATGCACATTTCATGACAACAACTATGTATGGATCTCAGCATGTTTTTACTTGTATATGAATGGATAATGTGTTTTTGAGTTAATGGAGGATAATCCAGCAAATGGAATGATGGAACGATGGTTCATAGCAATTTTCATATAACTATGGTATCCCTACACTTAATTTTGTTATTTACACCTATAGGTTACATGTTGATGATGTGTTTGACGAAATGCTGGTCATGGCTAGTAGGAGTCTGGTTATGATCTTGTTCATATTATTGATTTTGCATCCTTATTTCCTTGCATCCTTACTAATTCTAAGTGATCATTCCATTTTGGGCAGTGTCCCGGGCTCTAGGTCGAAAAAGGTGCCTTAAATCCCAAAATTCTAGCAAAACAGAGCGTTAGTTTGAGACTAACTTGCTTCGACAGTGTCTGGGAAGCATATAAAGCACTTGTCCAGTGGCTATGGAGCATTAGTCCTGATACTAACTCACCTGGGTAGTGTCTGTGAAGCATATAAAGCACCTGGGCAGTGTCTGGGGAGGGTTATTCCTAATACTAACTCACCTGGGTAGTGTCTAGGGAGTGTTATCGTGCTCTAAGTCTCTAAAAACAATAGTAGGACCCAAGGATAGGTAGTCTGAGTGGATGACTTGTCTCCTGAAGGTTATTTGGATGATGTTGGATGACTGTATGTGATGTTCCGTCGATTCCATTTCCTTAAAGTCATCAAGGAGGTTGAATCTTATCATAATGGCCTCTCATCGCATGTTTACCCCGGTTAGCCGGTTGCTTGGGTAGATGTGGGAGGAGGGTGCTATAGAGTGGTATCAAAGCGAGGTTGCACTCTCCTTGGGCTGTTTGTTGGTCATGAATTCATGTGAGTTGCATGTGTGTCTCTTGTGGTGTAGTCCAAGTGTTTGCTTCCCTCGCATGGTGTTGATCATGGTTGTAGTGATGTAGCCATGTGAAGGTTGAAGGTGTTGTCATGGAGTATGTCTTCATGTGTGTATGGTTAATCATGCATTATTATGCACGTTAGTGTTCAAATATTATAAAATAAATGAGAGGTGGTTGTTGTAGTCATGCATGAGGTCATGGTTTGTGTGGTTGATATTTTCATGCATTGATGACTAGACTCTAGCTATAATGATGTGTATATGGTTTGGTACTCATTTGTTATGTGTGTATATGTAGTTGTTATGCACGATGGCCTTTGTTATGATTATGCATGTATAGTAGGTCGAACATGCCTTGTGAAGTCATTGTATGCAATTTAGGTCATCATGGTGCTATCGGTATGTTATGATGCTAATGTGCTGAATGAGGTAAAGCAGGAGATGCAAATCGTCAAGTGAGGTTGGAGCATTGGACTTTGGGGTAAGAGCATATTGTCATACTGGTATTATATGTTTGGCATGCAGGTATGTAGATTAAAGGATTGTTATATGCCTTAGGGTTATATACATTAGGTTTATGTACATGTCTTTGATGTTATGGTTCCATTCATGATATATTTTAGATGGTTAGTGTAGTTATATGCACATGTGTCAGATAGTCATGAATGATAGTAACCTATGGTTGTATGCATTGATTTTGTTTTTCATGTTAGATAACTTGATGATTATGTTATATATTGTTGATGAGCATGATATATAGCTTACTGTTTTTATATGCTATTAACTTCGTGATTAGGGTTATTTTATTCAAGTGTTGATGTTGTAATTTGGATTGGTCATATGCGTGATGTTTATGTTCATTGCATTGAAGATATTGATGTTATATGTATTATTTTAACCTAATTTGACCGATGTCGATGGTTATTGTTGCAATATTCAACTATGAGCCGACATATTTGTGATATGGTGTCGTACTAATCTAGATCGATCGTACATATGTGATCGTTATGCATGAATGACAAATTCTTATGAGATTATGTGGTGAACATTTTAGTTAATCACTATTATGGATATCATGATTTATGTTTGAGTTGATATGTTCGAATTTTTATCGTGCTAACCTATATTGATTGTGCAGAGATCACCTTCCCTAAGATGCATTAAGGTATGAGCTTGCTTATGTCATCTACCTGGTTCTTGATTGCTTGATTATGACATCTATTTGGTGTTTTAGTGTTTGGTGTCTAGCTGAAACCCTAATTCCAAACAAATGAGTGCTTTTCATACAAGAAGTCTTCTTAACCTTATTCTTGTTTGACATTATGTGGATATGTGCTATAGTCATGAACATGCACTTGAAAGGTATATTAGCCAGTCTATAGTTGCAGGTGGATCTATCAAGGGAATTGGAGTCCCTTGAGAGATGGGGTGGATGTGTTTAGTTGCAAGAAACATACTTGGCACAACAAGATGAGGTAACTAGTGTATTGTTATGTTTGATTATACACTGACAGTTATGTGTTTATGGCAGTATGATGCAAGGAGTTGCATGTCAAGAGAGACTGTCATGAAACCTTGAAGATGGCTCTGGTTGAGTTTCCTTGGGAACCATGGGGATTGAGTCATGGTGTCTATTGTTAGTCTTTTTCTTTTGGTATTTTATGATTGTTGCACTTGATTTGTAATTTTGATTCTGTCTAGTGCATAGCTATGCCACTTTGTTGCAGTGTCATATTTCTTTTGGTTTTCATGATCCTCTTCTAGTTTGTTTCGTGACTTTCCTTTTGTGTTTTAAGTCTGAAGAGTTGGTGGGGAAAGAGGAAAGTAATTTAGCTTGAGGAGAGTTGTATGGTACTCAACAGGTAATGTAAGACACAGATAAAGCCCGATGTATGAGTAAGTGCATCGAAAGGTAAGACTATGACAGTCGGTTGGACTGGTTGGGTCCATTGTGATAAATGGATAGAAGTAGTGCAGACATGAGAAAGGTAACCAGAAAAGGTAAAGTAAATGGATCTAAGGTGTCATATGCCTTAGCTATGTTGGGAACTATTGTTCTCAATGTTGTGTATGAATAAAGGAAGTTCTTTCAACTTTTACCTTGGTATTATTAATTATTCTATGATCGTGATTATGTTGATGTTTACAAATGTAGGTGTGTATGCATGTCATGTTTGACAAGGTTTTCATGGATCATGATTATTAATGCTAACATTTATATCTATACATGTATGTATGTATGTCGTTGACTGACTAGATCATTAGTATTCTATGTTGATGTTTATGTATATGTATGTATGTATCCATGTATCTATGTCATTGTCTAATGGGTCATTAGGAATCATTCTCATAGAGGAATGATTGCTTATGTAGGAGAATGTCATGACGAGGTTCTTGGTCTTACGAGGAATAAATTGGGAAGAGTAGTCATGACAATATACAAGGTCAATATCATGTGGATATTATTTGGTATTGTATACTTGTATTATGCCTATGTTTATGTTATGACATGTAATTTTGAAGGATACATCAGCAAAGTGAAAGAAGTGTGGTCTGTGGCATGCTAGGATAAGCATGGATAAGACACTGGAAACAAGGTTTCTTGGTAGAGGTAGCGTGGTTTCGGATGTGTGGCATTACTGTTGTACATATATTGTATATGTTGTACATGTTGTATCTATGACGTGTACACATGTAATGTAGTGTATACATAGTGTGTGTACATGTTGTTTATGCAGTGTTATCTACATGGTACAGATAGTGTTGTATGAATGTGGCATATGCAAGACTGGGTATAGATGGTGCTATGTACATGTTGTATATGCGATATTGTGTACACATTGTATCGTGTGCATGATGGATATGAGCTGGTGTGCATATGGTACTATGTGCATGTTGTATATGTAGTGTTGTGTACATATGATGATATGTATGTGTTGGATATGCAATGCTATGTAAAAGTGGTGTTGTGTACATGTGGTACATTGTTACTATGTACATATGGTGTGGTGTGCATGATTATACAAGTGGTGTCATGTGCTTGTGGTGTTGTGTACATATTGTACAAGTGGTGTTGTGTGAATGTGGTTCTATGTACATGTCGTGCATGTGGAGATGTGTACATGTGGTGTCATGTACATGTCGTGTGTGTGGTACTATGTACATGTGGTATTGTGTACGCATTGTATAGTGGTGTAGTGTACATGCGACATTGTGTACACGCTGTGCAGGTGGTGCCATGTACATGTGATGTTGTATACACGTTGTGCATGTGGTGCAGTGTACCGGTGGCACTGTGTACATGTTGTACTGATGGTACTTGTGTAAGTGTGGTATTGTGTGCATGTCATCCATGTTTTCTTATGGACATGTGGTATTATGTATGTGCATCATGTAGTCGTGATATTGCGGTGTGTGTAGTATGTACTCATTGTTTTGTTCGCTATGTAGGTACATGTAGTGCGTGATATTTCACATCGAGTATAGATGGATGCACTGTGTTGTACACTCGCTATAGGTGTATGAGTTGTACGTAAGGTGTAGGTGCATGTATTGCATGGCGTTGTGTGTCAGGTGTGGCTGTATGTGTGGTATGCACACTATGTGTCTATGAACATGATTGAGGAGAAGGCACTAGGTGTTTATCGGGTGTAGAAACTGAGTCGGAGTGCATATGGAATAAAGACGAATGTAGAAGCTAATGATTGATGAAAGGATAAGTATCAACATTTTATTTTAGTTTTATTATGCATGCGATTTATGACTATGGTATATGATGATTATATGTGATCTATGATTTTGGTTGATTTATGATTTTGTTCTATGATGGTTGTGTTTGAGCTAACCTGATGTGATATCTTTATATATGATGATTTGGTCGAATATGATAGTTTGACTTGTTGTGAGAGGAAGCAAAGATGATTGCAAATATACCTTATTAACAAGCTACCAATGAGGTATGATGTGAATTTATTTCAATTTATTTGAAATCCAATGGAAGTTATGTGCTCGGTACAAGAATGCATGAAATGATCAGTTAGGTGTTTGAAATCAACTGCGAGAATTGGCAGCAACAACGAAAGAAATTGGAGCATGCAACAACATGTTAGTAAAGCATTCAGCAGAATGACCATTGTGGGACACTAGTACCCAATAGTGTCCATTGATTTCCATGAGCATGCTATGACTGATATGATGGTTTTAAGGCAGGGATATGCCTTGGTTGTTGTATCTTCCGATGCAAGGAATCCTTGCCAAGGGATGGACTGCCCAAGATGGGGGTTCCAGTGGAACTTTGAAGGTGAGCGACTGCACGGAAGGGGTGACCAGATTCCTGAGGGACTGTGTAGCAGAGAAGGGAAGGTCACAGATGGATTCGTTATTGCCATTAGCATTGCCATATGGAATCAAATGCACATTGGGAGTGCGCCCTGGAATAATGAGCTAGTAACTATTCGCTGAGAGGACAATCGGCGCAGGATTATCGCGCTGGACATTGGATGTAGATTTGACTTTCTAGTGGATTATGGACTTCCTCCGAAGGAGATGGATCCCAGTATTACATTGAGGGTGGAGGTGTGAGCCTCTAGATTCCCTTGTTGCAGATGTAGGCATCATATTATGTTATTTTATGGTTGAGAAAATGTGCATATGTGTATATGTATATGTGGTTATTATAAATACCATAATGAGCTATGTTATAAAGCTCCATTATGTAGTATGTTGTCATGTTGTCATGAGGTTTTTATTTTGAGCAGGTCTTTCATTGTAAATACTACAATGAGTTGTTTTATAAAGCTCCATGGGTAATATGTTTTTTTCTCAGTAGTCTTGTTGGGTATAGCTGTGATTGAACACCGAGGATTGTATTCCCCCAAGGGGGAGGGTTCTATAGCATCCCTGGTGAAAATTCCATGTAAAATATATAACTACCACAGATGATGGGACATGTATTCCAAGATGAATGGTGGGTAGGACATCCTAGTTGGTGTCCATTTGGTTGTTTATGGATAAGGAAATTGGAAAAGCAAATGGCTATGACTATGAAAAGGCATGGAGCATTAATTGTCATTTTATTTATGAAAATAATGGAAATTAGGAGAAAAGGAAGGTGAAAGGTTACAGGTTGTATGTGAGGAGGAAATTGAAGGAAAATAATGGAAAATGAAGAAAATAGAGGCCTCATTAATAAAAGGGCTTTTGAGGATCAGTGAGCAAGCTTCGTCAGGGAAGACTTGGTCAGTTAAGTTTTGGAGCTCTCTCATTATTCTCTCTCTCTCTCTCATACTCTTGGATACTTAGAGTTTTCTTAGAGCACTCTTGGAGGGCATGGCACACTTGGATTCTTGGAGCAAGAAGGAAAAGGAAGAGAAGGAAATTGCATGAATGCATTGTCATTAGTAGCTACATCAAATTTTCTTGTAGGTATCAAGTTGCGTGTATGATTTCTTCACTAGTTTTGGCATGCATGGCACATACATGTGGTTTCTTGGTTATGATTTGTCATAGACATGGGGGATGGCCGGGATTGACAGTGGATTACCTAGCCTTTCCATTTCCTAGATAGCGATGGTGATTGTGGGTTTACTTCCATTGCTTTGTTTTGGTTAGTTCTCATGTTTCCTTAGTTTGGGTTAAGTTACTAGTTCTGGAAGCCCTGGTTGAAAAAATGCTCTTGAAGCCCATTAACAACTTGGGTTGAGTTACTAGTCCTGGAAGCCCTAGTTGGACAAACGATGTGGAAGCCCTTGGTGGGTTGAGTTACTAGTCGTGGAAGCCTTGGTTAGAAAAATGCTATGAAAGCCATGTATAAGTTGTGGGTTGAGTTAAGGGTTTTGGAAACCTTGGTTGGACAAACGCTCTGGAAGCCCTCGAAGGCTTAGATGGAGACCAATCTGTTGATGGTTTTGGTGATGTCCGACTGTGAGGTGGAATCACTGTTTGATGGGTTGAGGTGGATGGCCTCTAGAAGCCCTGGATGAGTTTTGATTGATGTGTTCTATGAGATCCCACATTTATGCTTGGAATATGACACGGGGGTGAATGGTTAAAGAGAGATTTTGCTCAACCATTCTACGGCCGGGTGGAACATGGTAGTCCCATCTCTAGTTGCTTCATTTCATTCATTAATGAGAAATCCATTCCCTTGCTTTTCATGTGTAAAGGTATTGATGTATTTATGAATTTGATGGCTAATATCTTTATTGTATTTCTATTCCTATTATGTTGGTTATATGCACATTTCATGAAAACAACTATGTATGGTTCTCATCTTGTTTCTACTTGTATATGAATGGATAATGTGTTTATGAGTTAATGGATAATAATGCAGCAAATGGCATGAGGGAACAATGATTCATAGTGATCCTCAAATAAGTATGAGATCCTCACACTTAATTCTGTTATTTACACCTGTAGGTTACATGTTTATGATATGTTTGACGAAATTCTTGTCATGGCTAGTAGGGGTCTAGTTATGATCTTGTTCATCTTATTGTTTTTGCATCCTTGTTTCCTTGCATCCTTACTAATTCTAAGTGATCATTCCATTCTGGGCAGTGTCTCGGGCTCTGGGTTAAAAAAGGTGGCTCAAATCGTAGAATGCTAGCAAAATAGAGCATTAGTTTGAGACTCACTCACTTCAATACTGTCAGGGAACCGTTATAAAGCACCTGGGCAGTGTCTGGGGAGCATTAGTCGTGATACAAACTCGCTTGGGAAATGTCTGGGAAGCATTATAAAGCACCTTGACAGTGTCTAGGGAGCGTTACCCTGCCCTAAGTCTCTAAAACAGTAGTAAGACTGAGGGATAGGCAGTCTGAGTCGTTGACTTGTATCATGAAGGTTATTTGGATAATGTTGGATGAATGTATGTGATGTTCTGTCGATTCCATTTCCTTAAAGATACCAAAGAGGTTGAATCTTATCATAGTGGCCTCTCGTCACATGTTTACCCTAGCTGGTTGGTTGCTTGGGTAGATGTGGGACGAGGGTGTTACAGAGGAGACACAAATTTCTCTGGTAAGTGCCATACTATCAAGCTATCCATGGGATAATATGTATTGAATAGTCTAATGCTTTCCATTCCAATGGGTGGTGTTGATGTTGTACTAGAAGCCCAATGGTTACAATCTTTAGGGACAATAGATTTAAATTTTCAAGAACTTTGCTTGAAATTTTTGGGGGAAGGAAAGGAATTTGAATTAAGGGGTATCACAAGGCAACTAGGAAAGATCATCATCTTTAATGGCATGCCAAGGCTTCTAATGAAAGAACAATGGGGCATAATAAGTTCACTATAGGTTCAAATAGCGAAATCATCTATCTCTCTGGATCTTCAAAAGGTCTTGGATAATCATTTTAAGGATCAAGCAGTGGAAGATCGCATTGAGCATCAAAAACAAGTTCTCCAACTCTTAAAGGATAACCTCACTTTGGCACATAATTGAATGAAACAACAAGCAAGTCAATATTGCAAGAGAATAAATTTTGATATAAGCAACTGGGTATTTTTATGGCTACAACCATACAAACAAATGTCCCTCAAGAAAGCTAAGAAAGATAATAAATTATCACTGAAATACTATGGTCCTTACAATGTGTTGTGAAAGATTGACACTATGGCATACAAATAGGAGCTTCTTGCATCTTCCTGAGTGTACCTAGTTCTCCATGTTTCATGCTGAATGGAGGTTATAGGTGACAAGCTCCCAGTTCAAACAATATTATCGGAACTTGATGAGGAAGGAAAAATCATATTGGAACATGAAGCAGTCATGGAATCAAGCACCCGATAGCTACAAAATTGATCAATTTTAGAGTATCTCATCAACTGAAAGAACTTACCTATGGAAGAGTCCACTTGGGAGGATGATAATTTTATACAAAAGCATCCAAAACTACTCAAGCATTGAGGACAACACTTTTTTGGAGGAGAGGGGCATGTCAGGTACCTATATTGCTAGCGTACCCCTTATTGTTATTAGTGAAACTGCCTTATTATATTGTTGTGCCCATGTAGTCCCTGTGTTGTTATTATTGTGCCTCATAAAAGCCCACTATTGTTATTGTTGTGCCCCTACAATTGTTATGTAGGCTCTAATTATATTGGGACCCATTAGACTCCTATATATAAAAATGAGGCCTTGTCCTTTGTATCATCCAAGAATTGTTCATTTGTGTAATGTAAAGAAGGTTGCCCCCTCAAAGAGCCTTATTTTGAATTGGTTGATCTATCTTTGCTATCTATTATTATAATATATCAAAATTAAATTTCACGGCAAAATATAATATGTCATCTTATCAAATAAAATTCACTTTATAATTTTAAAGATAAAACTTTCAATCTCAAAATTTCCCAACATTATATTTAGAAACACTAATAAGCTATCTAGTACATTTCAACATTAAAAAACAAGTTACTTATTTTGACCAATTTATCTAAATACTTATATAAAAGGATTTTCACTATCCTAAAATTATGATAAAACTAATAAAATCCCAAAATATATATATAAAATAAAAATATTTCTCTATAAAATTTTAACTTGGTCATATTAAATAATAATAATATTTATATATACATTTTTTATTTTTCATTTACATTGAAATTTTATATTATACACATAAAGCTTATCTCCTTGAAAATAAATTTTCTTCTTGTTCCTCTTAGCCATCACCCTCAAGCTTAAGAATATGATAAGATTTATTTAATTTCTTTTTATCATAGTTAATTCTTATCTTATGATCTTAGTTGTGAATTTTAAATATAAATATATTAATGTATTATCAACCGTAATTAAGATTATATTTATTTATATATAAAAAATTACAGTTACATTCTTTTTTATATTTACTTGTAAAAGGATTAAATATCTCAATTGTCTATTCTACTATGTATAATAATAGTTAAAAATATTATAAATAAAGAATAATAACAAATATTATTTTAATGTAAATCAAATAAACATCTTTGAATAAATTAACGTCTGAGTATAGCCACTATAGAGTTAGTTATATCTTGCACCAGCCATATCACAATAAATACTTTAATAGGGCACTTTATAACCATAATCTACACCGAAAACAATGATATCAAAATAAAGTTTATATAATTTATTTTATGACTAATAGTATAAAATGATGAAATGCCATCTAATATCACCAGTTTCTCCTATATGAGAATGAAAGTGCTCTGACAAAAAACATTTTCTGCGTTACAATTTCTGGAATCCCAACCGCACCGAGAAGAGCTCAGGGGTGATCCCGAAATGAAGGATATCTCGGATTTTTAAAGGACAGCCATAAAACAATCAAGTCAATCTTTACATTCCATGAGCACTTTTCAAGGGTTTTGAATGTTTTATTCTAGTATGGAAAATAATAAAAAGAAACCCTCAACCCTCTACGGCCGTTCTTAATTATATAAATGCCCACTGGGTATAAAGATAAAATTATATCCGGGGACGAGTAATGGAGCACTGTGACATTGTATTCAACGACTGCATTGCCGGACTTTAGATCGAAGGAAATGAGTTCGTGCGAGTGCGTAGCCTTGACCCAATCGAAACAATCCGCTCCCTCCAACTATGGGCATTTCTCTCACTTTAATTATATAAATAACCAATGCCCACTGGGTATAATGATAAAATTATATCCTAGGCGGGGAGGAGTAATGGAGCACTGTGACGTTGTATTCAACGACTGCATTGCCGGACTTTAGATCGAACGAATGAGTGCGTGCGAGTGCGTAGCCTTGACCCAATCGAAACAATCCGTTCCCTCCTATGATGGGCATTTCCCTCACTTCATCGAAAACCGCGTTCTTCCCCACTATTGAAAGCGTGCTGCCGTTGTACTTGCCACTCTCGAAAACGAGCGTTGTTACCATAAGTAGCTAGACTTTCTCTTGGCACGATGAAATGTGGATGCCCTGCGCTCTGCCAACCATTTTGGAGGTCGCTTCCGGCCCTTCGGTAAGCCAGTCGTCCATAACCCTAACCATGCCGAACTAAGTAAAGGATGAGTTGGTTGCGGGAGCAGACGCCACGTCCACGGCCGTCACATTTGTACCCACCAGTAAGTCGTGGAAATAGAAATGCAGGTGACTTACCTTCAACAGCCCTAATTTCGGTATTGCCTCTACCTCGACTATGTTAAGGTAAGCCAACAACAGTACGGTGGTCACTGTAATAGTTGCTGCCGAATAACCCATGTTCGCCATCTCTCCAAAATAAAGTGCCACAACGCCGAGGAGGAGAGAAGAAATGTGTATGGTGATGAAAGGGTAGCCCCAATTTTACAATGCAGATACCCGTAGTGAACATGCTTATTTTGGGGGCCACTGCTGGATTTTCACTGGTATTTTGTCTTGGGTTGCCACAACCTTCTAGAATTTTTGTACTTTTACTGTTGTTTTGTCTTGGGTCGACACGACCTTCTAGCATTTTTGTGGTGGGCATGGAATTTCTGGGTTTAGGGCAACATTTTCTGTCCTATAACGTGAACCAATGGACTTTTCCATCGCATGGTAGAATAAATGGCAGAGTTCAATTCGTTTTTCCCATCAAAGAAAGATCGCCGACGAAGCACCTTTGGAGTGTCACATCTTCCATGGTTGTTGGATACAGATAGCTAAATTAAATACAAATGTGTAACGGGTCTCTTAAGCTACCTCGTCGTTTCAGGGAACATGAACTTTGGTAAATCGTTGACTCAAAAGCTTTGCCTTTTTGTCAGAGAGAAAGGCGTTCAGGAGGTCATTTGAAAGAGTTACTCCAATGCCAGAGTGTTTGACATTTGACACGGCAACTCAATACGTAGTGGAATTGTTTAATTATTATTTGTAAACTTATAGATCGTGTGATTAAGAAATAGGGGAGTTTTTTCACAGTTAAAAACATGAGAATTGTCAATTCATTTGCTAACTTAATATATTTTGTGATAAGAAATATGAGTAAGACCCTTTCCACTAAAGAGCGTATTCTCAATTCGAGGTAATATATTGTCCATGTCACATGCTCCAACTATATTATTTTATCAAGGTGTTGAAGGATCTTTTGCTTAGCTTCGTTGCATTCAAGGAGAAATTTGTCAAAAAAATCTTAGTTTTCCAATATAGGTTCAGGTATTGGTTTTGTTGGCATAGTGTCACTGTTGTTTAGCACCAAGCTTTCCTCTAAATCTAGGATCCTTGAGTCTGATTTATCTTTTTGATCAATTACCACCTCGTCATCAGCAATGTGAATTTATTCATTTATCTTGGGTGCAGTTCACATGCAATAAAGGAGAGTAGAGGAATGGGCATGTTCCTAAGACCAAAAGCCTCCATTGTGCCATGAATGTTGGTGCATGAACGAGAGCAAGTTATCTGTCGAGGAATGATATAAGGAACAAAGGAGACTAAGAGAAACAAATGAAAAGGAATAGTAATGGCTCAAAGGAATGAATATTAACAAAGAACCATGGTTGAGGAAATAGAGCATATCGCTTGAAAACCATGCAGGCTAAAGGGGAGGTCACACACTGGTGCTGGAGTTGGCAGAGGGTGGTGAGATACTAACAAAAAAAGTGGGAAGTGGGAAGCGAATTTAAGTAGGAAAGAAGAAAGAGGAAATAGAAATCAACTATCTCAGATAGGAATCAGTAGAGATCCCTTCCAAGGCTAACAACATTCTAATGAAACCAACTTAAAATAAACGTTGAAAACTGAAACTTCAAACTCGGAATTACAACCAATGACCTTCTTCAATGTAGATAGAATGAAAATTATTATATACATGTAGACGTGGCTAACAGAATGAAGGGAGTTTGAACTGCCTATAGAGTGTGCGTGCTCACAATGATTCCTATCAATCATTGAAGTGGAAAAAGGCCTATTAGAGAAACCCAAGGAAGCGGGAATGGTTGGGGGGCATGGAAAGGGGTCTTGGTCCTTAATTATGTTTTCCATTACACCAAAACTTTCAAAGATTAGTAATCTTCCAAAAAATTACCATCATCTTGAGTGGGTAATTAGTCCCATGTTCCTAGGGTAGAAGTTAGTCAACTTGTCAATTCCCATAGGTGCAATAGTTAGTCCAACATTCACCCTCCAATGTAACTTGACAGAATTGAACTTCGGTTAAGGCTCTCATACCATGTTGAGGTTTATCATGACACGAAGACTGACAAGCATTAGTAAAGTTCCAAACTCTTACAATTACCTTAAGTTGGAAGTTAGTCCCATGTTCCTAGGATGGTGGCCAGTCCATGTGATCGACTCATAAAGGTGTGGTAGGTATTTCATCAGTCCTTCCTCCAAACGAAAAGAAGATGTAATCCTTAAACCTGGAGATAGAACCGAAATCAAAATGCAAAGAACTACAATGACACAAGATGATATCAAGAAAAAAATTAACAACATATAGTAGCCATATATTGCATAAGAGAATTTCCACTTTGAGATATGAGATCCCTCGTAGGACAATTAACCAAAACCTTCACACTAAGGTTGAAATGAGAGCATCCTTGGATGGGGTTTCCTCATCCCCCACTCTCTTTAACTTGCCCATCATGCCATAAGGAATATTTTAAAAATGGTTCTAAGATAAAGATTATCGCATAATTTAATTAATAATTATTATTATTATTATTGAAATTTTGTTAAAAACTATAGTTTTCTTTGGTTAATAAAAATTGCTTATTATATTTTTTCCCTTTAAAGTTTTTATTCATTTTATATTGATTTGAATAGTTTTAAGTTTGTTCATCTATTTATAATGTAAATTAAAATTTAAACAAATTCAACCTTTTTTTTATTCTTTTAATTCATAAAAAAAATTATTAGAAATTATAATTCCATTTAATTTATAATTTATAAAACTTTAACTATAATAATTTTTTTTTTTTATTTTCTTTTTAACTCAAATACTCCCAATGAATGAGGATGGAAAATTAATTCATAAAAACATATCATTAAAAAATAATTATATTCACTTTTTAGCTCATATCCCTAATGAATTTAATTATAAAAATATCTTGTTTAGAATAATGTAGAAATGGAAGAGTCAAGCAACCTGACAGGTTTGTTGAATTGTCTTCTTAAGTGTAAGGATATGTTATAGATTTATGTGAGTTTTGATGTGTTCTAGAAGTCATTTTTTTCCAATGTGAGTGAGTTGTAGCTAAGTAAGAGTATCTATGTTCCACGTTGTTATGTTCATCAAGTCTAGTGATCCATTGTTATATAATTCTAATGTATTTTGGGTTAGTAGGTTTAGCCTTGAATTAATGAAAATGTTTGTGTTTTTTATTTATTTTTAATTAAATTTGAAGTATGAAATATATAAGTTTAATTTTTTTATAAATAGCTTAGGGATATAAACTAGTTAGTAACCACGTATATTGTTAAGGAATTCTTTATTTAAATGTTTCTAGTTGGATTTACTCATATCCACTATAGGGGTAGTTGTGGAAACTTGATCGTTATAATGGAAATGTCATAACAAACTGTCTTACCCACCAATTCTTCTACATAAATAAAAAAATAAAAATAAAAAGAATTTACATACATATTGTGTTTATTTTAAAATGGGCTTCCAAAATTTTAATTTAATTATCAATAATTATTAAGTACATATAAAGTTTTAACCTCCAATAAATATTTTGGAATCTTCTTAATAGCCTTCACAAATATTCACAAATCAACAATTGAGATTTATTTCAAAAATAATTATGCCTACCCTTTTAATTAAATTAAATAATAATAAAAAATGTCATATAAAATAAAATATAATTTTATGACAAGTAGTATTGATAATCCATAATATTATATATATATATATATTCTTTTAATAATAATAATATCATTATCATTTTATTTATGAATTTTTAATTTTAATAATAAATACTTTGATGTTTGATATTTATAGAGCATAGGTTTTCAGATTTATTATTTATTGATATGTATATCATTGAAATAATTTGATTATCAATAAATTAAATGATTTAACCTCCGATAATACCATTGAAGCACCAAGTAACGAGCTATTAACGTTGGTTTCGATTCATTTACTTAAATACGAAATCGTGACTGAAGTAGATTGCATGGAAATTCCTTCAACTTCCATTTGAGAAAAAGATGAAGTACACGGTAGGCTTGGGCTATGAGCAGGGCCGTGTAGTACCGGTCCTACCGGATGTATGCGAAATGTTATTGCAGGCGCATCGTTACATGTATGTTGTCTGTATCTAATGTCTTATCCCGTATATTGCTTGTATATAAAATGATTGAACCCATATAACTGTGGCCATAATCGTGTTCAGTGTCATACTCAGCTCACAATTCTTGTTTCCATTGTTTTATGAAAATTCCACGTTTCAGCGAAAACGGTCATTAATAGCAACGTAAGCACACAGCATGAATATCGCCTTACGTCAAAATTGTGTACTAGAGCATTAGATGTAGTTAACATAAGGCGCTCTCCAATGCTCAAGGTAACCCTCATTGGAAGCTATTACTTATAGATTGACCTTTGTATTTATTACGCTTTTGGGAAATGCTGACAGAATCATGATAGCAATATGAAAAATACGAAACTAGAAATGTGGGTTAACATATTAGGGTTTTGGATATTCCACTTACTTATACTTTAATATAAAGAATTTTATACAAAGATTTCTAGGCAATTGAGGTATTTCTCCCCGTCATGAATTTGTTTACATGATATTGAAATTATTAAATATTAGTAATTGTCTTTAAAGATGTAAAGATATAATGTGAAATAATAAAATATTTGAGAAGATCATTTTGAAAATCTAAATCACTAAATATAAAAACTCTTATTTCTATTAGAATAAATATTATATAAAGATCGAGATTGATCACTATCAAGGTCTTAGAGCCCAACGACTCATTCCCCGAGCCACACAATGGCTCCTTCTCGGAGATTCCACTAGTCTAGTCAACACTACTTCAAGAATAAGACTAATGTTCTTTTACAAGAAAATAACACAAATTGTTGGATTACGAAGAGAAAGCTTATACTTCACGTGTTTCATATTTATTGATGAAAATGTTTCCATTTCATCTTTTGGTTACAACTCGTGTAAGATGATTGATGCAAAATTACGTAGGTAAATAGTTAAATGACCACAAAATTTATACAGTTCCTTATTTAATCCTTTGAATATTGAGGAAATTACTTGTTTATTATGTTGCCATGTTGGGAAAGGAAAATTGTGAAGACAAAATGGATCAATCTTAAAACTATTTGCTTATACGAGTCAGGTCAATACAACTCAAAGGACAACTTCAAAGAGCCAGACAAAAAAATGACCATGCAGAGATTACCCAAGGGAGTTTGGAGCCACTCTTGAGTTTCAAAACAAAAATTACAAATCTCATCGACTTGCCCAAGTCCAACGCTTCTCTTCTCGACTAAAGGACTATTGCAGCAGAAGCCATTTTATTCATAGTAACACCCTCTTCCCACATCTACCCAAGTAACCGACCAATCAGGGTAAACATGTGACGAGAGGTTGCTATGATCTTATTTGACTCCCCATGTACTGTTAAGGAAGTGGAACCAAAACGACACAATCAATCTGACCTTCTACAAATGCAACAAAACCCCTAAGAGTCATCCAGCCCTTCCAAGTGACCAGTCCCTGAGACAACCTGACATTTTGATTCATTAAAGCCCCAGTCGCTCCCTCGACATGGGCATGCGTGTGTCTAGGACCCTCTAGTCGCTCCCACAACAAGGCATGCATGTGACTAGGGAGTTTTCCAGGTAGGTTTGTGTGAGCGACTCCGAATTCTGTGACACTTTCTTAGGGCCAGGACTCGGGTCACTACCCAGAACACCATGAAACTTCCAAAAATGAAAAGTAACATCAAAAAAATGATACAAATGCAAATACTTGAACGAAGACTTGACTAGACCCCTACTAGCCATTCTAGGAATTTCGTCGAACATGTCATAATTATGAATTCTATAGGTTTAAAAAACAGAGATGAACATAGGGGTCTTATACTTATCTAAGAATCGCTAAGAAGCATTGGTGCCTTATCATATTAGCTGCATTATCATCTATTAGGTCATATATTCATTGCTCATTCATTTAAAAATCAAAACATGATGACAACCATACATTTTCACTGTCATCAAACATATTCCTAACCAACATATAAACAACAAAAATAATGAGGATACAACAATTATTTATGCCACAAATGAACCAGTACATTTACACATAAAATGCCAAGGAAAGGAACTGTTATTTATGAATGAAAAATCGAACCCAATATGGGACTACCATGTTCCACTTGACCATAGATTCAATAAGCCAAATCTCTCATCCGCCAATCACCCCATTTCCATATTCCAAGCATGAATTTGCAGCTCATAACTGAAAATAAGAACTGAATGACCATGTATTCCACCAGATTTCTCCAAATACACCATGAGGAATTTTACTGCCTCCTAGTCCCTAGGCTTTACCACAACGCACAGTCTGATTCAAGGGTCACTAGGCCATGATCAAGATACCACCCTCCAGACTTTATCGTATACCATGCCATTCACCAGCAAGGATTCCTAGGCTTGATCAAGGGAAACCACCTATAGGCTTTATCATATATATTGTCATTCACCGGTCGAGTATTCCTAGGTCCACCGAGGCACACAATACCTAGATTTATTGCAACCCATAATCTGGTTCAGGGGTTATTAGGCCAGTGGCTTTATCGCAATCCATAGTTTGGTTCAGGGATCACTAGTCCATGTGTTTTTCCTGTCAGAGATCCACCTCACTCAGCTTCGAATCCATTCAGAAATCTAGCTCCACTAAAACATGAGAACCCATCACCTCATGGCTAGCTGGAAACGGTAAAGAAGGGATGAAGAACACTATCACACCTCGCAAAACCCATGCCAATGACAACAAGAGAACCAAGAACACACATGCATAACTTTGCATGCCAAATCTAGCAAAGAAATCACACATGTAAATCGATTTGCAAGTAAACCCATTATAGTTGCTTAATCATGCTCTTGTTTGATTTTTTTCTTCCTCTTTGCCTTCTTTTCCTTTCTTGATGCAATGATGTAGTGCTCCAAGAAAAATCTAAGTGTCCAAGAGTCAGAGAGAGAGAGAGCTCCAAAACTGAATTAACAAAATGATCCCACTGATCCTCAAAAGAGTTTCTATCAATGTGGCCTCTATTTTCTTCATTTTCCCTTATTTTCCTTCATTTTTCTCTTCACATGCAACCTATGACCGTTAACCTTCTTTTTCTCCTAATTTCCATTATTTTCATAAATAAATTGCCCAAAAATGTCATTTTTCCTTTCCAAAGCCTTTGTCATTATCTTTGACAATTTTCTTAGCCATAATAAACCAAATGAACACCTGCACTAGGATGTTTTTGCCAGCCATTTAGATTGGAATAAGTGTCCCATAACCGTGGTTATTGCTTTTCCTTTATTAATTCATATTCACATGGAATTTTCACCAAGGTTGTTACATTGAGGTTGGTGCCCTTGATATGAAGGTCTTCAAAATTGTTTAAACGTTTTTTATTACAGTATTTCCAAGGATGCTTGCGTGGTTTTGGTACATTATTCTTGAACAAAATGGGAGACCTGGGATTACTTTGATTTTATCAGGAATGAACATGACAATGGTGTTAATGTTGTCATGCCCAGATCTATTGGCTTTGACAATATCAAAGTCTTTGGGGGAGTTAAGAGTAGATATGGCTATTATATTTGAGTAGATCTTTGGGGTCCCGATAGCATTTGGAGGGCCTCATGACTTGGAGAATTATAGGAGTGAGTGTGAATTCAAATGATAAGCCAACTCTTAAGATCTAGTGTATGAGATTGCTTCCCAAATTCCTTCTTTGGGAGTTATTGGAAAGCCTTTCACTAACCAAGTCAGAGCTACTGGTGATGAAGTTAACGATTTGAACTATTACGAGTGCCAAGAGCTTTTGGTTGTGAGGTTGACATATTTGTCACGATTGTGAGACAACAAGTAGCAGAGTACGAAATAGCTACATGATTATAATAAATATTACATCAAGCTCTCTCAGTGGTAGAAGATTCATGTGGATGTCAAAAATAAGTTTGGGTTTCATAAATTAAACAAAGTATAAGAATTTTCAGTCTAGAATATTTTGTCATGATCTTTTCACAATATTTTCGTAAGACAAAAAAGTGACCCAAACATGGGAAAGAATACAACCCATCTGTGTGCACCATTTGGTTTTCTTCTCCTCTTCCTATGTTATGAGAAACGAGAAACAAAACGAAAAATGAGAACAGTACGAGAAACAAAATTTGAAAGTCTCCCCTAAAAAAAATGAGGAGAAAAAAAAAACAAAATCAAAAGTGAATAAAATAAAACAAATCATTAATTATAAACCTCTAATGTTTCCACTCGTAAAATTGTAAAGAAACATTCTTAAATAGTGATCTCTCTATATTTAAAAACATGCGTATAGGGTTCAGATTTTACTCTAAAAATGCAGAAATCAATGAAATAAACATAAATTCAACATTAAAACAAAAACTACAATGCGATTTCTGTTGAAACGCTTAAAACATAAATTACAATGAAATTTCTGTTGAACACTTGATATCTGAAATTGATAAAACCCCAACCATTTATATTTTTGCAATATAGATTCAATATAATCCATGCAATCTTTTGATATAAGCCCTACAGTGCTATGGTTGGAGTTTGGTTGGAGAAAACTGACAAATCCAAAGTTGAATTGGCCTATAGTTTCCGCAATTTCCTAGAACTCGGATTATAAATGCAAAAAAGTCAAAAAGCAGTTGTTGATCATTCTAGACTTCAATAACACTCAAGAGATAGACATTCAATGTGTTTTAATTTCCTAGTGCTTTAGGAATTCCTTTTAACATCTATTTATATACCTCTATATTTTTTTATTGCCTTGACGACAAATTTACAAATCTCTAGTCATGTTAACTAGTCTTTCAATTCTTTTACATATCTAGTCTCTCAATTTTTTTCACAACTGCTTGCGGAGTAACCGTGTCTATGAAAAAATGTTGAATGATTCTTATTTTTTTTAGATCACTCAACAAAATTTGTTACATTACTCTTAATACCATCTTCATAGAGCGAAATACCAATTTTCAGAAAATTTATTGAAAATAGAACTTCTAAAATATAAATATAAATATTTTTTTCATAAACTATTTCATAAATTAAATTACAGTCACACTAATTAACCAAGATAATATGCAATATTATATTCATTTAAAATAAAATAATATTGAATGCAATTAGTATTTAATTAGACATGTGTTTAGTAATTAATTAAACATCTAATTTAGATATTTTGATTGAACCATCAAATTTCTGATGGTAACTAACCTATGATATGGAAATAATGTTTGCGCGAGATTTGGTTTTCTGATTCCCTTTAATTGTATATTAAACAAGTGGAGCTGCGACGCAGCGAGTCCCTGCGTGAAGTTGAGCCTGTCTATTACGCACTACAAAGTAGGGGAAAACACATATCAGTATATAGTCAATGGCATAAAACAATGAACTGAGTTTTTAAGAAGCAAGTTGAGCCTGTCTATTACTGCTAAGAAGTTTTATACTGTGCATCCGAAAGTGAAACTTTTAGAGTATTGGAAGGAACTGAAGTTTTTAGGAAGCAAAATGTATCATTATATAGTCAATGGCATAAAACAATGAACTGAGTTTTTAAGAAGCAAGTTGAGCAAGAAGCAAGTTGAGCCTGTCTATTACGTACTACAAAGTAGAGGAAAACACATATCAAAGCAAAATGCAGCTTCTGTATACAGCATCGTTGAAATCAGAGATAGCAAATTGACATTGATTTTTGCTGCATCGAGTTGCTTTCCTAAGAGCAAAAGGTAGGCAAAAGCCTTAATGACAAAACTATTACACACTGTAGTCGATCTGATTCAAGCTGCATCGAGTTGCTTTCCTAAGAGCAAAAGGTAGGCAAAAGCCTTAATGACAAAACTATTATACACTGCAGTCGATCTGATTCAAGATCTTATCTAACTTATGAAGTTATTAGGACACGGACATTGACTGTAGGCCGAGAGATACATGCTGTCTGTAGTTGAGCAGAGCCGGTGATGGCGGACCCAAATGCATATTTGAAGCATCCGTTGTACACCTGTAATAGAGAAAGAAGCGGGGAAATAAGACAATGCGTAAGATAATCCAAAAGAGATGTTAGTTTTTTTTTTGGTTTATTTTTCCTTTGTCTTTCGACTTTTACGATGTCAATGATCAGAAGAATCATGAGAATAAGTGCTAAGAGAAACAATGCTGTGAGTTCAGTAAGTTGGCTTATGCTAATGGATTCCATGTTATGTGAAGCGGGGAGGTGTTGGACGGGTCGTTCAGTAGAATCAGTTTAGCTTGGTAGGGGATAAAGCAGGGGTAAGGCTATAGTGAGGCAGCTGAAGAGAGCTGAGAGGGGGGTATCCATCCACCATACTTAATACTCACCTTATTTCGGGCACAAAAAAACCTCTCCTTTTAGTCGAGACAGCTTAAAATACTTGAGGTGCAATTAAGTGGTCGATAAGACATGGGGAGCAAATGGGATATCGAATGATGTATTTGGCGGTAGAAGTGATGTATCTGACATCGGGCAATCTTGGTGGTAGATCTAGGTGCAGAAATAATCTTGAAGATCAGATTGGATCAGGGCAGTATTTAATGATGGGCATATCGATCTGACATGGGGTTGAAATGGCATATGGAATGATGGATGTGGCGGCAGTAGTAAATGCGAAATTAGGTGCTTTGTTGAAGAGATCAAAATTGGACCCTTGGAGCACGTCTTCCTGTCGGTTGATCCACCTCGGGATGAGGGTCGAGGGCCTCAGCAATAGCAAATTCTTCATTCACGACCTGTAGCCAGTCCCTAATCAACTCAGGAACACACAAGATGATCTAGTGCCTGATGTTCAGCTTTGGTAGCTTTAGCTGAAAACCCCCAGCTCTTGCCTAGGCCAAAGGCCTGATCCATGAGTTAAAAACCACCATAATCAGACTATGAACATAAGACACAAAAGAACCAAAATTGAACCCATGAGACAATAATAAAAACCCTGACACATAGGAAAAACTCATGCCACAAAGGGGCACAACGAATCCAGACAATAAGGATTCAAAAGGTAAAAATTTAGGCAGCCAAAAAGAGGCCGCCTGCATGTAAAAAGGTCGAGGTAATACTTGGGTGAACAAAAAAGCCAAAGGGGAATGGATCAAACCCTCACGCTCTCCATAAAATTTGTGCCATGGAAGAAGAAAATGAAAATAGAATAAATGAAAGGAAAATAAGCTAATCAACCCTACACAAAACAACAAAACACATAAGCTCTGTTTGATCACTTGAAAAGATCTCAGTGACCGAAACTAATCAGCATATGAGGGAAATGCGTTGGCGCATGGTGGGTATTCCATGTGGCTTGGAGCACGCATTATTGGGACACATATGTAACAACAAATATACACCAATGTGAACCACGGTACAATGACCAAGCAATATATTAAAATGTTAATATAAAATATATATGGGTGCAACCTTAGAACTAGTGTAAGGCCTTAAACATAAGATTCTGGATATGATATATATGTAGAAGCCTGAGTCCATATGCCATAGGTATATTGGGAAGATTAACATTACTATTAATGTATAGTATAAAAACGCTGGAAGGCCAGTCTTGCTCGTTCAGGTAATGAAAAGTGATCCGTGAAACTAGTAAAAGGAGAAGCGAGTTTAAACATGAAATCTTGTAAGTGTAGAGTCGCATATCTAATATCTTACAACAAATATTTAAATTTCCATAATAAGCTGCGAGAAAAAACAGTAAACTTACAGGAGCGTTGGTCACAAAACAAGATTTACAAAAATGTCTATATCTACTTATCGCAATGGCGTTTGTCTCCAAGGACTTTAGAAACTTCAGCCTTTTTCATTTCAGACATCAGACATTTCAAACAGTGTATCAACATAAGAGCTTTTGTGTAACATCAGAAAGTGATAAAACTTCAAGTCGAAGTCATAAAAGGGGTGAGTGTAATTCCTATAGGCTTCAAAGCCATAATTACTTTTGAAATGGCACTGCTGTAGATTTCAATGTCGGTGGATATTTTGATTAACATTTTTCAAATGTTTCAATGGGATTGAAGATTGGTAGACTTTGTTTCATAAAAACTAGCATCGATCACTCTGAGTTCTTAACCGCAGATCCATTAAGCAATGGAGGCCAGGTGAAAACCCTGAGTGGTTATGACCTAAAAGCAACAACATCGACAAACAAAAATGCTTAAAATAAGGGTTTCGTGGTTCGGCACTCGAAGACGACTTCTGGTGTTCAACATCTCTGGTAAGCTTCTCTTTGAGTTTGGCTGACGACGATAATGAGCCACGCAATGTAGCTTGGAATGGACGACTATGACGAGCCACGCAAAATGATAGCTTGAAACTGAGTACGACGCCACTATATGGATCCGGGCTGCAAAAAGCAATCCATATTCAGCTATACAGGAAAGAAATGTTGAAAAAGATTAAAGAAAAACAGATGAGATGACGAAAAAGATTCAGGAAAGAATAGAAAATAATATTATGTTGGAATGATTAATTCCAACTGCAGCAGGTTACAGGTTACAGGCGGACCGTGATAGCAATGGCAGCGCAGTGATCATGAGTTTTCCGGCGTGGATTGACCAGAAAACGGCACCGGATTCTCTCGGGTTGATTTCAGGCGAAAGGAATAAACCGGCGATCGAACCCGAGAACATATAGGGCTGACACGTGGTTTACCACTGACGTAACGCAACGTCACGTTCTCGGGAGGTAAACCTCAGCAGTTGTATGGCTTCCGATATTCACCTCCATCGTCCGATCTGGTTGCGTGTTGTCAGCCGTCGATCCTTGAAGGTGCACGGGCCTGCGTCAATTCAATGCGTTGCGTGGAGTGTTTGTCTTATGGGTTGACCGCCGTGGAAGAAAGGACATGAGATTTAATGTTGATATGCAGATTTAGGTGTGGCTCTTTTAATATGGTGATGGGCATGCGTCCCATACGTTTCTTTTTATATTTGTTTACATACGGCATGTGAAGTTTTTCATATAAGTGTTAGTTGTAGGATTTAATACGTATGTGTTTTCGTATTAAGTTTTTTGATATGTGAATGAGTCACGTGAAATGTGCTCATTTTGTTTTTTTTATTGTGTTGACCATTGTTTTTGTATGGCACATGGGAGGCAATGAAAAATAGGAGTGTGTTCGCAGCAGCGAATGAGAACCAGAAATGTATGCACAGCAGTGCGAAGAAATTACAAGGAACAGATTGTAATGTTTTTGTGTTGTATTGTAAAAACAGAGGAGTAGCAAAAACCATGTGTGGTTTTGCACAGTAGTGCATGAAGAAAAGAAACGAAGTGGAGCGCATGTGTTTTGAGTAAGTTTTTTTTATAGGTTGGATTTGCATTGAAATGCAAATGAAAAGAGCGCTCAGGTATTTTTTGAGATTGTGAATGTAATGTAAAGATTACTGTATGTGTAAAATATTTTTACAGCAGTATGTGTAAAAATAGTTTTACACCAGCAAATGTAAAAATGGGTACAGTAATTTCTCAGGTGAAAACAGAGTTTTGATGGGTGAATGTAAGTTTTGGTGAATCCCTCTCAGCAAAGAGGATGAAGTTTGTATCAGGCTTTATATTGTAATCAATAGAAATATTTTTATGGCTGTGTAATAGACTGTTGAGTCATTTTGGTTTTAAGAGGTTCCCTGTGCAAAGATCCTGGAACAGTGGAAACAGAGCATTGGCTCTGTGGTGTTTGTTTGTGTTAGGTTTTGGTATTTTCCCCATTTAAAAATACCCAACAGTGGTATCAGAGCTAGTCCAGGCTCTTTGAAGGCTCAAAGATGCTGAAGGAAGGTGTGGTTGCAGCACAGAAAGCTTCTCCAGCAGTGTGAAGTTTCAGCCAAAGGGATTCAGGTATTTCTCAAGTTTTTGAGTTATTATTAAAGACAGTCAGTGGTTTCAAAAAAAACACAGTCAGGTATTTAAAGCCTAGATAAGAATGGCAAGGTCAAAGAAGAAAGCCTCCAGGGCTGTTAAAAATGTGTCTCTCTCCTCTACTAAACTAGAAGGAAATCTATTTGAAAGCATTGTATTTGAGGTTCCAAAGTTTGATGGAAACTTTGATGTATGGGAAATAATGATGAGGGCTTTCCTAATGTCTGAGGGGATTGAAGTCTGGGAGTCAGTGATTGATGACAACAAGATGGATAAAGAATCCATGGAATATGATGCACAGGCAGCAAAGACTATCATGGATGGACTGCCTGATTCAGTGAAGAGGAATCTAGGAAAATACACATCAGCAAAGGATATATGGGACAGACTGCATGACCTTCATGCAAAGGGAGCACTGACCATGACAATGAGTCAAGAAGAACCCATCATAGAAGCTGAGAATGAAAAGCTTGACCTCATCAAGCTTCAAGTAAGAGAAAAGGATGAAGAGCTTGCCAAGCTTAAGAAGGAGCTTGATCAATGCAAGAGGAAACACTATGAAGAAGTCATATCCATGACAAATCAGCTGAATGAAGCAAAGAAGCAGGCAGATGCCTTGACAAGTCAACTTGAACAAAGACACAAGAAAGTGAATAAGCTTGTAGAAGAGATTGGACAGTACAAGGTAGAGGTCTCCTCCCTTAAGTCCGAACTACAAGAAGCCAAGAAGCAGGCACAAGGAGCTGAGAAGAAAATGAAGAGCAGTCAGGCAAAAGATGAAGAAATATCCAAAATGAAGACAGATATTATCTCCTTCAAAATAGTAGCAGCTGAAGCTACTCGTAGCAAGGAAGAAACTGAGGGACAGCTAGGAAAGAAAAATAATGTATGTGAAAAGTTAGAAGAAGAGATTGTCCTCCTCAGGAAGAAGGTTGAAGGGATGAACAAAATGATGAAGAGCTCTCAAGCTTTGGATGACATGCTCAGCTATCACAGATCTCCATCTGATAAATCAGGACTTGGGTATGTAGGTGAACCCTCAAACAAGGATGAAGATGCTTTAAGCAAAGGAGATGTGAAGAAGCCAGAAAGAGATGATGATGCTCCTAGTTCCAACAAAGGCAAGGAGAAAAATGAAGGCAGCAATAGAAGAAATCCTGCTCCAAGAAGAGAACCAGCTTCAAGAAAAAATGTAGCTGATGGCAAAAAGGCAAGAGGCAATGGTGATCATCAAAGGATCTCAAGGCAGCAAGGCTTCAGAAGTACATCAATGAAACCTCCGTCTCCCAGGTACCAAAGTTCATTTTATGGTTATTGTTATGCTTGCTCAAACTTTGGTCATATGGCAAAAGACTGTAGAGCATTTCATGGAGATAGATGTTGTGGTTCCCAACAATCTCCAAGAAATAATTTCACAAGAAGAAATCATGAATTCTTATTCATGAATAAAGTTGAGTGCTTCAAGTGTCATAACATTGGGCATATGGCACGAGACTGTAACTTGACATGGGCTCTTACACAAGCTAGACCCATGCAAAAGAAGAAAGTTACACAAGTATGGAGAAGGAAAGAAAGGCAATCTGAAAACCCCTTGAACTCCCCAGTGGATCTAAATTTGTTTTGAGAAGAGTCTGTTGAAAGAAGATAAAGCACACATTAAAGGGGAGCTTGTAATTTTTGTTTGCTGAACTGTATTAACAATCATTTGTTGATGGAGGATGTATTGCAGCGCAGCAGTTGCAAATGAAATCTTTGTTAATCCCTCTGAAAGGTAATATGCAGCAGTGATGAAATCAGCAATGTTTTTGCTTTGTTTTTATGCAATATGCACAGAAATGCATAAAGAAGAAAAGATGGCAGCGCTGAAATGCAAAGAGCAGCAGCTAGATAAGAGAAAAATGCAAAGCATGGAAACCCTCACAGCAGTGGGAAAACAGAACATAAAACAGCAGTTTGGGAATTTTTTTTTGGAGCACATGGATTAGAATGAACAGCAGTTTGAATTTTTTTTTGTGTGGTGCACATGCATTGAAATGCATAGCAATGGAATGTAGTTTTCCTTTTATGCAAAGTGAGAGAATATACTCACAGCAGAATGAGTGTAATGCACAACAGATGAAATGTTTTGTATTGGGAATGAAAATGCAAAGCAGTGAGAAGAAAATGAGAAGAAGGCAAAACGCAGCAGAGCGTAAATGCCCAGTGGCTGAGAATGCAATGAAATTTCTCACACAGCAGTAAAAAAAATGTAATGTTTTTCTTCATATGCAATGCAGCATGCAAAGAAATGCATAAAGAAAAACAAGGACAGCAGATTTTTTAATGCACACTGGATGTATAAGAATGTGTATGGCAGCAGAAAAACGAAAGGAATTGCACAGTAGTGCATTGTGTAAAATGAATGAAGCTGAAGATCGTGTGAAGCAAGGGTGCATAAGAAATGGCAGCAGCCCGTGTTAATTTTTTTTCGTGGAGAATGAAGTGCCAAGTGTATGTGCACACAGCAGTGCAAATTGCAGCAACAACACAACAGCAAGTGTATGGACAGCAGCAGCTTGAAGAAAAGTTTTCCCATCGTGAAGAAGGAGAAGCACACAGCAATGCAAACAAGAAAGATGCAGCAGCATTAAAGTTTTGTTGAAGAAATGAGATGTAATGGACAGCAGCACATGCAAAAGAAATTTTCCTTACAGCAATAAAGGTAAATGTAATGAATTTGTTGATTGAATTGAAATGCAATATATGCAACAGCAGTGAGTGCAAGAAATGTTTACACACAGCAGTGTAAATTTGTAAATTGGGACAGTGTAATTGTTCCAAGAAAGACAGAGTATTTTGTCTTTGAAAAGTGCAGAAGCAGTGCAAGTGTAGACACAGCAGTGTGGGATAGACACAGTAAAGAAGATGGCACAACAGTGCAGCAGAGAATATGCATCAGCATAGGAGAACATTGTAATGAGTTTGCACACACAGCAGTGCAATGATTGTTTGTTTTGGAACTGCATTTGAAGCAGTCATTTGGTGAAACCCTCTATTAAAGAGGAAGGTGCTTTTCAGCACATTGTCATTAGTGAATCCCTCTGTCAAGAGGAAGATGCTTTTTAGCATACACATGGTAAATCCCTCTATCAAGAGGATGATGCTTTTCAGCATAGTCACAGGTGAATCCCTCTGTCAAGAGGAAGGTGCTCTTCAGCACATTGTTATGGTGAATCCCTCTGTCATGAGGAAGGTGCTCTTAAGCACAGTTTCAGGTTAATCCCTCTATTAAGAGGAAGACAACATTGTTTGTTTATGAACTGCATCAGAAGCAGTTGGAGAATCCTTCGATGTGAGGAAGTGTTTGGGTAAGATTGAATGCCCAGCAGGTGAAATTAAAGGGGAGTGTTGGAATGATTAATTCCAACTGCAGCAGGTTACAGGTTACAGGCGGACCGTGATAGCAATGGCAGCGCAGTGATCATGAGTTTTCCGGCGTGGATTGACCAGAAAACGGCACCGGATTCTCTCGGGTTGATTTCAGGCGAAAGGAATAAACCGGCGATCGAACCCGAGAACATATAGGGCTGACACGTGGTTTACCACTGACGTAACGCAACGTCACGTTCTCGGGAGGTAAACCTCAGCAGTTGTATGGCTTCCGATATTCACCTCCGTCGTCCGATCTGGTTGCGTGTTGTCAGCCGTCGATCCTTGAAGGTGCACGGGCCTGCGTCAATTCAATGCGTTGCGTGGAGTGTTTGTCTTATGGGTTGACCGCCGTGGAAGAAAGGACATGAGATTTAATGTTGATATGCAGATTTAGGTGTGGCTCTTTTAATATGGTGATGGGCATGTGTCCCATACGTTTCTTTTTATATTTGTTTACATACGGCATGTGAAGTTTTTTTCATATAAGTGTTAGTTGTAGGATTTAATACGTATGTGTTTTCGTATTAAGTTTTTTGATATGTGAATGAGTCACGTGAAATGTCCTCATTTTGTTTTTTTTTATTGTGTTGACCATTGTTTTTGTATGGCACACGGGAGGCAATGAAAAATAGGAGTGTGTTCGCAGCAGCGAATGAGAACCAGAAATGTATGCACAGCAGTGCGAAGAAATTACAAGGAACAGATTGTAATGTTTTTGTGTTGTATTGTAAAAACAGAGGAGTAGCAAAAACCATGTGTGGTTTTGCACAGTAGTGCATGAAGAAAAGAAACGAAGTGGAGCGCATGTGTTTTGAGTAAGTTTTTTTTATAGGTTGGATTTGCATTGAAATGCAAATGAAAAGAGCGCTCAGGTATTTTTTGAGATTGTGAATGTAATGTAAAGATTACTGTATGTGTAAAATATTTTTACAGCAGTATGTGTAAAAATAGTTTTACACCAGCAAATGTAAAAATGGGTACAGTAATTTCTCAGGTGAAAACAGAGTTTTGATGGGTGAATGTAAGTTTTGGTGAATCCATCTCAGCAAAGAGGATGAAGTTTGTATCAGGCTTTATATTGTAATCAATAGAAATATTTTTATGGCTGTGTAATAGACTGTTGAGTCATTTTGGTTTTAAGAGGTTCCCTGTGCAAAGATCCTGGAACAGTGGAAACAGAGCATTGGCTCTGTGGTGTTTGTTTGTGTTAGGTTTTGGTATTTTCCCCATTTAAAAATACCCAACATATTATATTTTGGAGAAATTAATTAGAAATGAGCGGAATACCTTCAAATCTGAGGGTTGTGCCATCCTTCTATTGAAGCGTTTGAGGAGAGATTTAAAGCCAAACAAATAGAGAAGATCTTGTAGCAAACAATGCTTTTATCAGTTCACCAAATTGCTCAAGAACTAAAACCTAAACAAGTATAGGTTTTAGCACTGTAGTTTATACTTGTTTAAACCTGTAGTTTAGACTAGTATAAACTACAGTGCTAAAACCTAACGTCAGTTATTTTGACACAAAAAGAATAAACTCCTCAAAAAAAGCCAAAACCTAACACCAGTTCTTTTGACACAGGGAGAATCAGCTCCTCAAAAAAATTAAACTTTTCTTCCAGTTATCTGATAAATAAAAATCTAACTTTTCTTCCAGTTATCTTAATGGCCGAGCTTGAAGACTGACAAGAAAGAAACTGCCTGGCTCAGCATCTCTAAGTCTTTGGAAACACAAAACTTATGATAGATTGGGCAAATCAACAGTGAAGCACAGGGAATCTGGACCTAATTGCTGTTATGAAACAAGTGAACGAGGTAAAGGCCACTTTTGAGTTTATCCCATTTACTCATGTTTATTTTGAATTCAATACACGAGCAGATATGAAAAAAGCTATTATGCAAGAGGGTACTCTACTTGTACATGAGTACAGAGAAGGTTCTCTCATTTCAAAATCTGAGAAATCCTTGTACAAATGTTTTGATGATATTAGCACTATGGAGGACAAATTTATGAATGTATGTAAGGTACTGAAAGTTAGTATAAGCTTCCAGGATAAGCTGTAATGCTTTTTGACTTTTGGAGGAAGACTGTAATAAGTACATTTAGCATCTCTTTTGCTCATATATGAACAGGTGGTCATGATAAGTAACCGATCCAAGAAGGAATGTTCAATGTATATTTGATTTCTATCTTGGAAACATTAATATAAAGATTTGTTTTTCTATGGAAATAAAAAGGGAGACTTAAGCATCGAAAGAAGCATTGATATCATAAAAAGATTATAACCCAAAGTGCTTTGCAACAATGAAGAGGAAAAATGTGCAGTAAGAATATTCAATGATCAATCTTATCATTAGTAATGGATGCATCAAATGAAGCTCAAAAGATAAATTAGCTCAATACAGAATTCACTCCAGCTTGTTAGAATTTCCATATCTCAATACTTGATTCAAGGCATGCAAGTAACAAAGCCGTAACAAATTTTGATCTGAAAAATTGAAGCATTGATAATCCACTAAGTCATGTAACCAGCAATGTGCATGAAGGGGATACAAAATTAAATGCTTCCCTTTTCATTTAAAGGAATGTTTTGACAATATTTTATAGTAGCGGTGATGATACTTATGGGAAGAGTGAAAAATGAAGCGAGAGCACAGGCAAAAAGTAACCCCCACCATTGTAATTGTACCTCTTTCTTGTAAACCTCGCAGAGTGCAAACGCAACAGCAACAGTCCCAAACAAGAGAGTGTAGAACCACCATTGTGGGATGTCAGGGTATTTGCGCATCAATTTAGTATGGATATCAGGCCGATTGTTTTTGGATGCTGCTACAGCACGCTGCCATATTTCCCTGCACCATAACAACGCATGTCATTTAAACTAGCCAATCTGCTGTGCTGTGACAGAGTGAGGCCAAATCCAGCACACCCACGATACACTGGTCAGGGTTGAGAATAGATAACCAGGGAACTTGCCATTACTACAAACTAATGCAATAGCTAGAGGTCAAATAGATGGATATTTTAAAATGTATATATAAATAATGTGATATAAAAATAAAATTTACCCAAGCCTAAATCCATTTATACTCTTTCTAAATTGAAAAACATAACAACATAATAGAGATGGAATAATGTAACATAACTTCGAATCTGGCATCTAATAAACCGACATCCGAACAAAAATAAAAACAAGCAGAAGAGCAGAAGAGATTTTTTTTGTTACCAGCTCAATGAAGATAGCTCCCCTGATAAAATCAAGCAGTTTTCCGAACCCAGAGTTCGACTCCACTTGCATCAAATTCTTATTTTACAGCCTTTGTTTTTACAGAATGAGCAATCAGCGGGTCCACGCACGTAGAAAGGATCTTCATAAATCTGATGCTGCGTAGACTTTAAAATAAAATGACATTAATTTGCGCATTTGATAAGCATCCGGACTTTTATATATTTTAAATAAATCATCGTCTTGGATGATTGAGAGAGGGATGGTTTCGACGCCTGAGAAGCATGCTGGCTTTTACGTGTTTGAATGAAAATGATAAGAGTTTCACTTAAAATAAATAGTCTTGCATGATGGCGTTAGATGGCTTCTTGCTACGAAAGTGAAAGGCTCAATTATTCACATGTTTGTTAGAAAAACCCCATCCGTCAATTTAATATTACAAAGTGCTTTTAAATGTATAGTATTACTGCTAATAAGTTGTAATTTCCCTTATTTCAGAAGCAAAGCAATTTAATGGTTTGAAATTTTTCTTATTTCAGAACCAAAGCCATTTAATTATTTGAAGTTTATAAAACGCGGCATTCTTAACAATGGGGAAAATGAAAATGCAAACGGAAAATA
Organism: Pinus tabuliformis; assembly: GCA_031772625.1. Classification (NCBI taxonomy): domain Eukaryota; kingdom Viridiplantae; phylum Streptophyta; class Pinopsida; order Pinales; family Pinaceae; genus Pinus; species Pinus tabuliformis. The sequence goes on along the minus strand of CM062810.1, from coordinate 368,109,547 downwards.
AAGGCAGAATCATGTAATTGTATTATCATTGGCAGGTAAAGGCGCATGGAATAAAAAAAAAGGAAAAAAAGTTAGTGGACTATGTGGGCCTTCGCATGAGAGCCACATGCCTTGCCACTATCGATACTTAGCGCGTTTGCTCACAGGTGTTTATTTCTGCTACCAGCAACCTCAGAAACAGCATCTCGACCTCTGCTACCACAAGGGACCTGTACAGGCATGTGGGGTTCTTCCGCGGGCCTAAATGCACCCTCGCTGCTTCAGAATGGGGGTTCCCACTTTGCTGCTACAGGGAAGGGATCCCTCACTTCCTTGCTGTCTCAGTTCCACTATTCACTAACTCATGGAGGGAATTCCAGCCTACTGTCACCATTAATTCAATACCAGGTTGCTAGAAACCTCTCGCTGCCACAAACCAGGCCTAAGAAGTGCCTCAGATAGTACTCGCTGCCACAATCAGGGCTTGAGAAATAATTTGGTGCTACTACAGTGCCTCAGACATACCCTGCGGCCACAGATGAGTGAACTAGAGGGGCTTGCACGATCAACTAGAAACCACGAAAGGTCGAGACGGAGGAGGGAATTAGTTAGACTGCAGCCTTACGAGGAGCAAGCCCAACATGAAGCCTTACGAGGAGCAAGCCCAACACTAGCGTGATGAGGAGACAGCCCAACACTAGCGTGATGAGGAGCCAGCCCAACCCTGCTTGAGACCAGCATCTCTTAATTCGGCGGAAACATGGCTAACTACGTACAGTTATCGATCGGCATTCTAGATGCTTGCTATTCTCTTTCATTCCTTTTAAGTTTTACCACTGAAAATACTTTCATTCGCTGCATTTTGGTTTCAGTTCGTTTATTGTGCTCTTCAATTGCATAGATTTGAGCTTGTTAAAGCATTCATGAACAATATCTGTAAACACGAGCGCTTTGTATTGTTTTATGTATCAGGAAATGCAGCTTCCTTGCTGCTGTACGGAGCCCCAATGTAAGGCATTTCAATTGTTTAAGTATCATTTTCAGAAAATTTTCAGCTGAGATCAACTAATCTGCTTGTGTAACTTGAACTATGATTAAAACTAAGTATTGATATGCAGCGTTACGTTTAGGAGAGTGATTAAGAGAAGATCCACGGGGGATTTCTCAGGCTTACCCTATGCAATAACTCTCCTAAATTGTCTCCTTTACACTTGGTATGGCTCATCCCTGATCAGTACTGGCTTGGAAAACATCTTGGTGTTGACTGTCAATGGCATTGGAATCATTCTCGAGCTTTCGTTCGTTTGTATATATCTGAAATTCGCTCCACGCAAATCCAAGGTAGGGTTCAAGTCTCATATTCTCTTATCAGTTAATTAGTAATATTCATACATTTTTCTATAGTTTCTATCAAGAATCAAGTCAACTAAATAAAGAATCGGCCTATAGACACGATATCAAGCTTAAGCACCCTAACTTAGCATTTTTTTAACAGAAATGGGCCGCGGTCCGCGGGGTAAATCAGAAGCACCTGAGAAGGTCCCAGCAGCACTCGATCCCTTCCGGCAGAGGCGCGAATCCATCCTTTGCTAATATATTTCGGTAAGCAGGGCCGACTGAAGGCTTGCCGTTCTGCTCTTCCTTTCCCTCTTCGATCTTCACCAAAAAATTCTCAATCATCTCCATACTTCAAGAAGCAATTCTTTCCCCGTTCCTTCGCGTCTATTGCCTGTTAAATTTTTGCACAAAAATTGCGGAGGCCAAGGAAATCTCGGCTACAGAACGCACTTCGTCATTCGGACATTGCGAACTAGCAAAATTTCAGTCGGAAGCATTGATTATTAAAGTTTTCCCCATCCATATGCAGAGACCACTCCTTTCGTTTTAATGAGCTGCATCTCACGCATTTAGTTACACCGGGACGAGAACATGCAGGAAGAGCACGGATAGCAGAACACCTGCCATGCACGACACCTGCGAAAGAACAAGCACGTTAGCAGCGAAAGAACAAGCAAGTTAGCAGACAACGAATTGAACACTTAACATTAAACATTAAGGAATTAATGTCAGCATTAAAACTAAACCGCACACCGTCAGGGCCACTTGATTGTGGGTAAATATCAGTTTAACATATGGTCCGGCCTCTTCCGCCTCGGGAAGAGGCCAAATAAGATGGCCAACAGAAGATCCACTGCAAACTTTGGAATATAAGTGATAATACCACTAAAAAACCCTGCGAATTAATGCTATCTCCCCGCCGAACGGTTACTATAGTCCCTGCCGGATGCCAGATGGTAGGGACTAAAAAGGGGAAGCAAATGAAAGAATGGATAAGAGAACTCCTCGTGCAAGATAATGATGGATAGACAAAGTTGTAGTTGATAATGTAATAAGGAATTTATGAGAGTCGTCGATATAGAAAATGTGTATTAGCTATGAATTTTTTAGAACCATATACTCATAAATGGGAAACTAATGGTAAGCATCGTCCAGACTAAATGAAATATCAGTTCATATAAGGAAGCTTTTATTCAAAAAAACAGAGAGTATGATTTCTATTTTTTGTCAGTGTATCGAGTTATTGCTGCTTTTATTTTGCCTTAGATGTTAGCTTGAGGACATCTGAGCGGAGATCGGCAATGTTGGTTCTTGTGAGCTGTGCTGGGAGGTTAGAATAATTTAATAGCTTGCATTCATTAGAGATTGATTATGAAGATGTCGATGATCTGTATGGGAGATATTCTCTTTTATTTTTTCCCATGTGAAAAATATTGTGATCAGGCACAAAAGTCTTTCTCCTTTCGCTGGTGTCTCTTCTTTGTTGTACAAGACCTGGAGAGAGAAAAAATGGGCAGATATTTTCCTAAAGAATACTTCACAGTGCTTTGGCTGTTGATTTTCTTTAACAAAGCTTGGAAAATAGGGATATCTGTATCTTGACTTGTATGTTTTGTAGGACTGTTGGTTGTACCATATTTAAGCAAGTCATAAAATATTGTCTCTTCTTTTTAGAACTCGGATCTAGCGGGGTTTAGTTAATTCAGGAAGATGGAAAAAAACAAATAAAATGTGATAATAGGATACAAAGGAGGAAATGAGATTGAAGTTTGTACCTGAGAACTGATCTATTCAAAAGAAACAGACGATGGCGTTGAAGCTAACTAGTTGAGGGCGTGAAACTGCTTGACTCAGGACCCTAATCTGCGCCTATTTCGCTTATTTGCTCTCTTCTACCTCTTATATCCTAGAAAAAATCGCTTATTTGCTCTCTTCTACCTCTTAAATCCTTGAAAAACCTTCCCTCATGGGCAATCACAAACTCACGAGTCATAACCATTAATTTGTTTATAGTTTGCATGAGCAACTGCACAGCTACAAAAGAAAAAAGAAACTAATTTGCATGTATAGCTCAAAAAGGAAGGTGGAATTTATGGAACTGGAGTTAGCATGACTTTGGAAAGGAAATCCAGAGATGGAGGAGAAACGTTTAGCATGCTCTCCGTAAGAAATAACCTATTTCGCAGGAAACAAGTTTTTGGCCACTGAAATTTTGGCCACTGAAATCGACAACGTCGGTATAAGACGGCGTTTCCAATCTTGTCTGGTTTCTAAAGTGGTTTTTCCAAGAAACGTTGTCCATCATCCCATTTCTGCTAATATAGGCTGAAGCCTCTAAATTTTACCACCTATTATGATAATGACTATGACTTCCCACTTCTACAAAATCCCTTATCAAAATAAAGTAAATAAATTGCGCACTTCAATAATGTTTTTTAGATTTAGTCAAATTATTCATTTGCATCTTTGTAAACTGTATGTACCCAAGTTTAAAATTATGCTAAATATAAATAGTTGTGCTAAACAAATAGGAAAGCACTTGAGAATAACTAAATCATCTTGGCTATACAGCCTATGACTCGAGCACTTAAATATGTTAAATGTCAGAAACAAACTCAAGGTATGCTACACAATTTTCATGAGCTAATAAATTTACGGTTAGAAATATGTAACTGCGTGTTGTTGCAAGAGTGGCATTGGCGAGATTGGATCCTTGACCCTTCACAACTTCCCTTCTCAGAGGCTCTTTTCAGCTCGATGGATCGAGCTATGACTTTGATATCATGTCAGAATTTAAAACTAAGAATGAGAAAGCATTATAAAACATTGAGTTATCTAGATTGAAAAATCAATAAAATTTTAAAACTCTGTGCTCATATCACTTTGTCACACCACACCAAAACCTAGTTACATAAAATTATATATTTGACTCAATGTAAAACCTTAAAACTAGTTACATAAAAATATATATAAAACTATATGTTTGACTCAATCTAAAACCTTAAAAACTAGTTACATATAAAATATATAAAACTATGTATTTGACTCAATCTAAAACCTGATTTAATATGATCTAACTCATTATTGTAAATTACTATTTGGCAATCCACTACACTACAAAAAAAAAAAAAACTATTAGCTAAGCAAACTACCTCAACGCTGGAAGATGTAATCAACAATTACATTCAACATTCCCTTCATACGCTATCAAAACTGTTAAGGTATGCCAACAACAGCACAAAGGTCACTGTAATAGTTGCTGCTGAATAACCCATGCTCATCATCTCACTAAATAGAATGCCTTAACGTGGAGCAGGAAAGAAGAAATGCTAGCCCACTTTTAAAATACAGATTCCCGTGATGAACACGCTTATTTTGTGCCAGTATTGTCTTTATTTTGTCGTTACCGAATTTTATGTTTAATGACACATTTTCTGCCGTATAACGTGAACCCATCGACTTTCAGAGCGCATGGTAGACCATCTGGAAGACTTCAATTCGTCTTTCCCAGCGAAAAAATGGATGGCCGACGAAAATTTCGTTTACATGTACGGGATACTTTGGTCGAACAACTAGAACTTTGTGAGTATCACGTCTTCAGGCGTTGTTGGATACGGATACCTAAATTGAATACAAATGTGTAACGGGTTTGTGACGCCACCTGGTCGTTTTGTGACGCCACCTGGTCGTTTCATTAAGTCAAAGCTTTGGCTTTTCAGAAAGACGTTCAGGATGTCATTAGAGAAAATGACTAAACTCCAATGCCACAGCTTTTTGCATTTCACACAGCAACTAAATAGGCAGTGGTCTTGTTTAATTATTATTTTAAACTTAATAGATTATGTGATTAAGAAATATTAGAGTTTTTTCATAGTTAAACCATAGAATTGGTAATTCATTTTCAAACTTATGAAATAAGAAATATGAGTATTTTTCATAGATAAAAACATGAGAATGAGAAACTTTTTCTTATTAATCACTTTTCATTTGTTTAAGAAACTTCTCTGAACTGAACGCTTACGCTATTATGATGTCAATTTAAATCATCATTTAATATCTTAATATGTTGCAGTATAGTAGGCCAATTTTAAAGATGTTTTGAATATTTAAATTTTGAATTTTAATATTATTCTAAATATTTTATTGTCATCTGGAAAATAGATTATTAAAAATATATATATTAAAAGGTAAAGAATGATAAAGTGTTTTATTTAATTATGATTAAGTTGTCAATATTTTTTTATCAGGATGATATAATTATTAATTTTTTTTAGTTTATTACTAATATAGATTTATTTTAAATACAAATTTAAAGTGAGTTGAGAGTGATTCAATTTCTTCATGTCAATTTTTTTAAATTTTTAATTTTTTTTGCAGGAGCAAAATTTCAACTTTGATAAGGGATGGACACCCTTACACATCATATTGAGCTATGGAATGAACCTCTCAACTCAAAATAGGTTAAAAGAATAATTATTAAAAAATAAAGAAATATATGAAATTATAAGTTATGATTAAATAATTTGTATAATCCATTTTAATTTACCATCTTATATTGTCTCTAAAACATGATGACATTCATATTAAACTTTTTGGTGCTATAGTTTACTATAAGGGAAATCAAACCAACTGTAAAGTAAGATGGAATTAGTCTAAAAAGAGGATCATAACAACACAAAAATTATCTCTAAGTTTGATGATTATGCTGCTAACAAAGATGGACATAGTTGATAACAAAATAGGGTCATGGCATAGTTGGTGTTGCACCTTCCATAGCAAAAAAGTGCTTCCCTGGACAATCAAAGGATCAAAAAACACATACCATAGAAGCAATGCTCAAAGCCATCGATAAACACCATGAAAGAAATTACAAGGATGTTAAGACCACAATAGGAAACAGAACCCTTGGGCTATCTAAAGGAGAAAGACCCCTGTCACGAAAGAGCACATTCTCAGTTCGAGCTAATCTATTTTCCATGTCATGATGCTCCAACTATACTTCATCAAGCTATATAAGGATCTCTTGCTTAGCTTCATTGCATATGAGGGGGAATTTGTCAAACAAAGTCTTAGTTCTCCAATATAGTTTGAAAGTTTGCAGGTATTGGTTTTGTTGGCCATTAGTGTGACTAGTGTTTGGCACCAAGTTTGCCACTAAAGCCAAGACCTTTAGGTCTATGTTATCTTCTTGATAAATTACCACCTCTTCCTCAACCATGTCGATTTATTCCTTTATCTCGGGTGGATTTTTCATGTGATAAAGGTGAGTAGAAGAGTGGGCATATTCTTGAGCCCAAGAGCCCCTATGTGTGTCATGATTGTTGGTGTCTTGAAGAGAGAGAGCTATCTATTAAGGAATGATATAGGGAACAAAGGAGGATAAGAGAAAATAGTGAAAAGGAATAGTGGTGGCTCGGAGAAATGAATATTACCAAAGAACTAGGGTTGAAGAAACAAACCACATCCCTTGAAAGACACTTAGAGAAAAAAGACTAAAAGGGGAGGTCATAGACTGGTGTGGGAGTTGGGAGATGGGGATGAGATACCAAACAGAAAGGGAGAAGAGAGCCTAAATATGCAAGAAGAAAGAGGAAGTAGAAACTAGGTGCCTGAGATAGGCAAAAGCAGAGAGTCCCTCCAAGCCCGATAATTGGATAATGAAGCCAAATTAAGTCTATAAATGCTAAAAACTGAAACTTCCAACTGAAAATTATTGAGAAAGGAGAGCCAAGCCTTAAATTGAACAACTAATGAACTACCTGAATATAGATAGGATGAAAACTATTATATACCTATAGATGTGGCCAACATAATCAAGGGAGTTCAAACTCCATATAGACCATGTTCTCACAATAGCTCCTATCAATCATTGAAGAGGAAAAAGACCTAATAGAGAAACCCAAGGAAGAGGAAATGCTTGGGGGTGCAAGGGCAAGGGGGGTCTGGACTCTGGTCTTTGTTTAGGTTTTCCATTACACTAAAACCTATAGGCATTAGTAATATTCCAAAATCATACTATTACCTTGAGTGCGAGGTTACTCCCATGTTCCTAGAGTTGCAGTTAGTCCACATGATCCATTCCTAGAGCTGCAGTAGTTAGTCCAACATTCCCCCTCTAATGTAACTTGGGGGAATCAAACCTAGGCCAAGTCTCTGATACCATGTTGAGGTTTTCCATTACACCAAAACCCATAAGCATTAGTAAAATTCCATTCCCTTACCATTACCTAGAGTGGGCGGCTAATCCCATCTTGCTAGAATAGTGTTTAGTCAACGTGATCAATTCCCATATGTGTGGAAGTTACCCCAAAATTCCTTCCCCCAAAAGAAAAGAATTCGCAACTGTAGAACCTGGAGATAGAAACAAAATCATAGTGTAGAGAACGAGAGTAACTCAAGATGGTATAAATAAAAGAATCAACAATAGACAGTTGCAATATATTGAATAGGAGAATTTCCACTTTGAGATATAATATCCCTTGTAGGACAGTCACTGATAACCTTCACACCAAAGTTGAAATTAGAGCATCATTGGATGGGGTTTCCGAATCCCCACTCTCTTTAACCTTGTGGATCACCCAATAAAGGAAATTTTAAAAAATAGCTTTAAAATAAAAATGATCACATAATTTAATTATTATTATTATTGAATTTTTGTTTAAAAATGTAATTTTCTTATGAAAATTTTTATTATAATTTTTTCCATTTAAAGTTTTGACTCATTTTAAAATAATTAAAAAAAATTGATTCAAACATATTTTTATCGGGTTGAAAAAGTAAATTTATGAAAAAAAATTGAGCTTTTTCACTTATAAATAAAAAATTAAACAAAATCAAACATATTTTTATTTAACTATTTTTTTTAATTAAAAAAAATTGATAGAAATTATAATTCCATTTAATTTATATAACTTTAATTATAATAATTTTAAGTTGTTTTATTAAAACTTAAATAGTGAAAATGAAATTTAAAAAAGGGGGTTATATCCTTTTTAACGTCAATCATATAGTTATTTTTATTTATTAAATTAGAATTATAGAATATATACATTTATATAAGTTTAAAATTATTTATAAATAGTTAGGGATATACATCAATTAGGGTGTATTTTTAAGGAATCCCTTATTTAAAGGTCTCCAATTCAATTTATTCATGTTCACTACAGAGGCAATCATGGAAACTTGATGGTTATAATGGAAGTTTCATAAAATATTGTTTTACTAATTCCTCTATTTAGGTAGAAAAATAAAAATAAAAATATTTTACATAGATAAATCTGTTTATTTTAGAATAAGTTTCTAGAATTTTAATTTGATTATTAATAATTATTAAGTGGATATAAGGATTTAACTTCCCTAAATTGTTTTGGAATATTATCAGTAGTCTTGACAATTTTTCCCAAAAGAAAGACTCAAATTTATATCAAATGTTGACACCTAATCATAGGTATTGGGTGAACAACTATAATTAGTGTAAATAATAGAGAAAATAGAGAGTCATTGGGAGATGAACTGAAAAGTCACTGCCTCTTGTATATAATAATGAATAACCTGAATGAATAATACAATTACATTTGAGTAGTTACCTCCTGGCCTGACATGGTATCAGAGCCAAATCTATCTTTGGCATTACAGTTTGCCATTATAACTCCTCCTGGACTATGTTTTACCTATTTTGCAAAACTGACACCTTTGTCATGCTCCAAATGCTTGAATAGTGCACTGTCATATTCTTTTTCTATTCTGACATTATAAGCCTTGTGGCAAAGACGAGAGAATAGTCGAGGGATTCTGGTCCATAGTGCTCTGCTCCTTATACATACGCTCCCAACTATGCACTGCCTCTAGAGTCATACCACTGCATTAATATCCCCACTCCACTATGTTCAAAGGTTCTCTTGATACGTTGGTCACTTCATGGCATTAAAGAAGAGGAAGATGCACTCGTGAGCTGTGAGATCTGGTTTTTGGTTACCTTCGGTTTAGTTCCATTGGCGACAGCTCTAAAGAGGTTTACGACTTCCAAACTGGTTTATCGTAGCCCTTCCCATCCATTCGACTGTGGAACTGAATGCTGGTTTCGAGGCCTGACACTGTGCTTCTAGGTAATGAAGCCTTTGTGGCTCTTCTGATTATAAATCATTATTAATGAGTCTGAAATGTGCAACATTAAAAAATGAATTCCAGTCTTAGGCACAAACTCCACATACAACACCATACGCACTGTGGACTACTCAACCCATGGTTTTTTGCGATGTGATATCACGGTTTTTGCTATGTGGTATCACAATTTTTTGCTGTGTGGAACGCTTGGTATGATATTCACGCTATTGGAATGTTATTAACATTTTTCCCATATACCATATGCGATTTACTATGTGCGTTTTTACACTGTGTGCTTGCATTGTTTTTTATACCATATACACGACTCCTTGCTCTAATACGTAGCCAACTCTTGGTATATGTAGTCATCTCTTAATATACACTGCTCCTTGCCCATATGCACAACTAGCTCATATACACAGCCATATCTAATTCGCAGCTAGCACCTCCCATACCATAGCACCTCCCATGTTGCTATATCAATCCCACACTACATAACAATGGCACTTTGCATAACACATTGTATTAAGAACCTCTGATATATATTTATATCAGATTGTAATTTTTTTTTTTTATACAAAACTACCACTGAAAGTCTTATTTTTGGCAGCAGAAGTATATTTTTTACAATACATAGATTTTTAAAATGCATTCATTGATATCTATTGTGGGAGTGGTTCTCATTGGCAAGGAGAACTATCCATAATGGTCACAGAAAATCAAACACACTTTTATTTTTAATAAGTTGTGGAAAGGAGTGTGTGTTGGAAACTGATACAAAGAGCCAGAATAGCCTACTTCAGACAAGGAATTCGCCATTTGGGAAAATAACAATAGCAAGGCTTATGCATTGATTACAACATCAGTAAATGAAGAGGTGAGTCGCCATATTTCACCATTTTCAAATGCTTTCGAAGCCTTACAAAAACTGAAGGAACTCTATGACTCATACTCTACACTTGAAGTTGTTAAACTCATGATTAAACTGTTCACCCTTGAATTATAAAATGATGATCCTCTTGCTCTTGCATCAGAAGTAAAGTCTATTATGCATGATATCAAAGTCACTAATGTTGAACTGGATATTCCTCTGATAGCTTTTCTCAAGGCACTTTATCCCACTTACTCAAATTATCTTGAGTGATTGTAAGCAAATGGAAACCTCAAATATATTACCTTTGACTGCCTTGTGAAAAAATTGCTAAAAGAGAGAAAGCTTTTGAGAAGAAGACAACTCCTCAGTTTTCTAAAGAGGTTGTGTGCCTTGCACATAGAGAAAAGAATATTTCTCAATATTCTCCCAAAGGAAGAGGTGGTCAAAGAGGAAGAGGAAGAAATTTCAGAGGCAAGGGGGGCAGACACTTTCAAGGAGAAAAGTTAGATTTGCACTACATAAGCTACAAAAGAGATGGATCACATGATGCATCCACATGCAAGTTGCCTTGGGAAAAATTTGAGCTGGAAGGAAACCAACCCAAAGGTAAAACTAATGAAAAAGAGAAAGGTAAAGCACTTGAATCCGCTCATTATGTTGTGGCACACTGTAATATTGGAGTAAATGAAGGCTTATTTAATGCTTCACTTGCTTCTTGGAAAAATGATTGGTTGCTTGATTCAGGAGAAACTTGCCACATGACTTTTAGAAGAGATTTTTTTGAATAATTTACTGACAATGTTGATGGAGCAGTATACTTTGCAGAAAAATCAAAACTCAAGTCACCAGGGCTTGGCACAATCAGGCTTAAATTGCTTGGTCTTCCAGACTTTCTTTTGCATCATGTTCTATATCTCCGATAGTTGAGGAGAAATTTGATGTCCTTGGTCCACATCCGCTGGCAAGGACACTCCATTCATATGTTTGATGGAAAGCTTGAGGTGAGAAAAGCATTAGACCATTCACTTGTCATCATGGAGATAGAGGAAGAAAGGCTTCTCAAGCTGCAGGGTACCTCTGCTCATGCACAAAATCTCTCATACAATTCTCATTATGAAGAAGGTACATTTCCATCAAGTTTACTATGGCATGCTAGATTTGGACACTTGAACTATGACAACCTCCACTGGTTGAAGAAAAATGGTGTTACTGGTTTGCCTACAATTCCTAGGAAACTTAAGCAATGTGATGCTTGCATTCTAGGAAAGCATACCAAACAGTCTTTTCATGATTCACATTCAAGAGCACATAGAAAACTTGAACTCATTCATTCAGATTTATGTGGTCCAATTCTTTTTCCTTCTGCAAATGGAAATAAATATACGATGACATTTATTGATGACTACACCAGAATGTGTTGGGTTTATTTATTGAAGAAAAAATCTGATGCTTTTCAAACATTCAAGAACTTCCATAAATGGATTGAAAAGGATGAAAAATCTCATATTAGCTCTATTTGCACTGATAATGGAAAAGAATACACTTTAAATGAATTTGAAAACTATCTTTGCCAACATGTGATCAAACATCAAACAACCATGCCTTATAATCCCCAACAAAATGAAGTAGCCGAAAGAATGAATAGGACAATCTTAAATATGGTGCGCTCCATGATGTTTTTCAAAAATGTAAAATTGATGTTTTGGTCTGATGCAGTTCTATGTTTTGTATATGTAAAGAATAGATGTCCATCTAATGCTCTTAGAAACAAGACTCCTTATGAAATGTGGTATGGGCACATTCCTTCGGTAAAGCATCTTAGGGTCTCTCATTCCACATGTTATGCCTTGATACCAAAGGTACATAGAAACAA